>JAUESH010000015.1:13313782-13330317 GCA_032275165.1 Synergus magnus
CATAAATGTCAATTTCTATTTTCCGTGACAACTACTTGTATTTCCCTGACATTTCCCTGACTTCCTTACATGTGGCCACCCTGCTTCGAATTTCCAGAAATTCCAAAAGCATTTAGTGCATTTTTTAGGAATTTTAAAAGGGGACAACATATTTTTAATGAAACACCATAATCCTGAATGTGAAAAAATACCGAAGAAATAATTCCCGAAAATTCAAATTCCCGAATAAAAATAATATTATCGAAAATGTTTATTAACGAAATTTAAATGTAATCAAGATATTAAACAAATTAATGTATCATATAAATTAAAATTCAAATCAAGGATTATTAAAAATGAAGTTTAGCGGACACTCTGGCTCAAGGTAGTTGGTTATTTATTTAAATGATAAAATTAAGCCTCGAGTGCCGACAGCAACCTCCTTAAAACTAACCTAGGCTAAAAAAATTCAGCTTTAAAATGACGCAAGGAAACTCGCCACGGTCGAAGCACAAACCGTAACTAGTAGAACAACGCATGTCTCCCATAAGAATGTCATAGACACTACGCAATTAAACTAGAACAGGTTTTCTGGCAAATCAGCATTCGAAACGTAAAACGCGTTCCCGACATACGGTTGTCACGGTCGTATCGGACGTAATCCAATATTTTTCTTATCGATTACATGACGAAATCTCCGGTAACATTTACAATTACAATTTGCAATATATTCAATGGTTTCAGCTGATTAGCAATTGAAATCCAGAGTTCCGATCCAGATCCACGATTCTATTATCTTCATGCATTATCAACGATCGGACGTTACATTCTGTATATCTGCCATGAAAGTTCACGAGTGGAAAGTTATTTCGCGGAGGTCGATTCCATCTTTTGCATATACACTTTTTCAAAATATTTGTTAAGATTTGCTTTTTTTTCGCGTATAAAAGAGAAGCGGAAAGAATTAAAGTTAAAAAATTCAGGTTGATGATGGACCACAATGATACTTTCTTCAAGAAATTGACACACATTGGTCAAGTGCAGAGACTCTTTTCTGAGTCACATACGTCAGTCTCTCCTTTTTTCTACCTTCGCCAACAAATCGACTCTGGAAAGTTCACTATTCCGATTCGAAAATCGTCGATGGTCGACGCTTTCTCGCAATAGTGTTTTTAGACGATGAACTTTCGCGAGTTCATTTTATAAACTTTTCTAGAGAAGAATTTTTCTCAATTCTTCTTTACGAGATATTTCAGATGTGTGATAAATCTTTCAGTTCAGGGAATATTGCTTTCTTCTTTTTTAGAGAATTAATAGGAAGCTGAACGAAATGAGGACAAACGAGGATTATATTTCACTGCCGATTGTCAATTTATAGTCATAGCGTCGTTAGGAGTGAAATTTTATGCTATTCTTGCAGAATAAAAAGTGAACTGGACTCTTGAACGCCTATTGAATTTTTGGCGTGTGTGTGAGCACGAGTTGCCAAAGAGGTCAATGCCTCTTTCTTTCTCGCTCAGTTATTTGCACACAAACGCACCATCGACCATACTCTGCCTTTTTCATGATGCAGCTAAGAATTCTGCAATGTCACAATATACACCCAAGATATCATTATATTCTCTTAAATACATTTTTCTGCTAATAAATACAACATTAAGAATGCGATTCTTGAATATAAACTTCAAATACTCCCCTTTTTTATTTAAAATCTACCCCAGAGGAGTAATTTTTCCAAGTTATCAATCATTTAATTCTCATCAGTGAAACAAAATTCCTTCTTGAGATTTGATTATTGTTTTTATTTCACCAAAAATTGTGCATATTTATTCGGCCGGATATAGAGTTCAAGTTTGCTGGCAGAATGGCGTTGAAAAAAAGTGAAAAATAGATAAAAGTCTTGAGATCATTAAACCATGAAGAAGTCTGATCTATTGTCAATTCGTCGATCAAAGATCGCGACAAGACATGTGTCTATTTACAGCCGGTGGATTCCTAACGTTAACTGCGTTCCGTTCAGGATCGCTGATCTTGGCAATTGATTCTTCTAATTTTATAGGAAAAAAATGAGCGAGAGAATTTTATGTAAAAAGCAATTACGAGAATAGATAATAGGACAGCATATTTAATACTTTTCAATTATTTGAAACGATGAGGTAAACTCACGAGAAAATTTCAAAGGAATTTGCATTTATTTTCATTATGAAATTTAATTTAAAATACAATCTTGGAGGGATAAAAAAGGATATGTGATTTTAGGGATGTAAATGATATTTGAAAAATGTAATCCCGCAATTTTAAAATGCTACCGAGACCCACACAATTTGCCATTAATCGTGACATCAAGAGCCTGAAGAACAAAATAACTGTTTAGTGCACGGAGAAACTGCATTCTCGGAGAATAAATATTAATACAACGTTATTTGCAGTTAGATCCGCCAATGAGGAGATAGTTCTAGCATAGAGTACCGTTGACTGACTCAAACTATGAATTTCCATGGCCTGCCATGCGCGAGTTCGTCTTCGATCAAAATCTTTCTTCTCGTTAGCGAACTCTTGAAACAGCACTGCAAAAAATGATTTAGCTGCCCCGACTAGACGTATCGCTGGATTTCGTAATTCCAAGAAAATATAGGTTACCTAAATTTGTAGCTGTATTGCCTAAATATCTAGCTTGCCATCTAAAAATTATGTAGCTAATTTACCTACATAATTTCTAGATGGCAAATTAAAAAATCCAGCGATACCATTTTTTTCAGTGAGCGGAAAATGAGAATAGAAATGGAAGTTTGTTCCCAAAATGCCAATTAATAATTATAAATTATCATTAAAATACCATCTTCTGATCATAAGTTTCACAAGAATTGAAAAAAATATCGAAAAATCGAAAGCTCCGGATAATGCTCGCAAATTGAAAGGAAGTCATAAGTGATTGAAGAATGCTTAATGAGTAATCGCTTCTCGATAATCAGTGCACTTGGATGCACTTTCCATCCTACACGTGGTTCTATTAAAACCAATCGGAAGTAGGCGTTTCCTGAAGTCTGAGTTTATACGTGGGGTGCGAATCAATGTCTGTATATAATAAAATCGAGAAAGAATCACGTGGGAAAGTGATGGGAGAAAGCTGTTCTTTCCTGCTATCTGAATGGTATTATGACCGGTAGATCCTGCGATAATTAAGAAAAATCTGTGGCATACCACCAATAGAAATATGCTACTTCGGTGGAAAGTGCACGATTATGTATACGCCAGGCAGCTGTCATTGTATTCTCTATTGCCACTGTCACTGCCAATGTCGCGAATGTAAATGCGACGTCTATTCATAGCTCATTGCCTGAGTCTTACGCATGGATGCTGTCGGAAGTGTGGAGTCGAGGGACTATTAATATGTCTCGAAGGAACCAACAGGAAATTGAAACCGTGGATAAGTCACGGTTCAAAGGAAGCCCAAGAATACCAAAGAACAATGCTCAAGATAAAAGATTAGTTTTAAAAACTCTTAACAGTTATCTGACACTTTTGCAATATTTACCATTTATACCGCTACTTTCTTCAATAACGCTTCACACATTTATCACCTGCATTAATTTTATTCAAAATAATTTCTTCCACTATTCCTCTATTTTCGTGAAAAAATCTCTCTTCTTCCCCTGTTTTGAGAGCATTTTGTGCTGTGAAATCTATGAAAGTATCTAGCTAAGCAATACGCAGAAAAACTTATAGATTGATGGAAACTGCATTCATTTTCTATCTGAAAACGGTAAACAACAATTGCAGCATGAATAAACAGATCAATAATTGAATATTTTGAGGCCAGTAGTGGATATTTCTGATTCTAGTCTTTTATGGATGTTTATATGCCTCATCATGTAACAGTACCAGCAATTGAAGGCAAATGACTCAAGAGTTTGTCTGATATAAGACAAAGCAACATGAAAGTCGATTACATACTTATTGTGAGAAACGAGCGTGAACAATGTATTATTTCGAAGTATACATTATTAACATACAAAATGTGCCAATTGTGAACGCATTTTTTTGGAATTTAAATGATTTCCTAAACTTATGGTCCTGATGGCGTCTGGGAGGCGCCACTTGAGATTCTGTTCAGTCTAGACTGAAGAAAAATGACCTCAGGCAGATGACTCACCAAGTCATACTTCTTTTCGCGATCTCTTCGAATCCAAGGCACTTTGGGATTAAATATACTGATTTTATTCGCGATTCGACATTATCGATATAAAAAATCGTGTTGAAAGCAAGATAAGTTCTGTGTTTCTTATATCCTTGGCCCATTGATGGTGAGCGAACGAACGCTTATCATTTGAAATATCATCCGCTCTCCACATAAGCATCCTTTATGTAATCGCATACAAGATCAGAGAAATGTATCATGAAATCGTTTAAAAAAAATGAGTTTTTAATTCTTTCAAAGAAAGATATGTGTCTGAAAGTATGGGAATTGAGTAGACAAGTTATTTTTGTCGAAAGTGCATCGAACTACCTTCCTGTCTCGATTTTATGCCCCTGTCTGAAAACTAAGATCTGTTTTCCTAAATATAAAACAAGGTTTACTTTTTGGAGAATTACCCGATGACGGGGTTTCTCTTCTGTATTTTTGGAGAAGCTGCTTCATCTACGTGAGAGACGTGGCCACACACTTCATCGAGCTACTTAGTATTTCGAAAGATTTAGATTTAAGCTGATGGAGATACATGGAGGATGGAAACAAGATGTTAGTCATTTACTTGTAGGAGAGACTACTGACTCATGTTTTCTCCCGCTTATAAAAATCGCTAAGCTAATTTATTAATGCTTTTATAAGGAGATGAATAGTAAAGTTTTGTAAAAAAAGTTATTCTCCTCCATCATTTGTTGACTTTTATTACTTTAAGAAAATGTGGATGGAAACACTTGAGGGTCCCAAAATATTCAATGGTCAAGTGAATTATAGACGTATCGGTATAGGAATACTATTTCTTATCTTTATTATTTCACCTTTTAAGCTTAAACTGTATTTCTATTGGAAACAGGTGATATTTTATGCTTGCATTATTTATTCCGGCAAGAAATTTTTGTATAGTGTCCTTTATCCATTTTATCTAATTGCGCAGTAGAAACCGGAATAATGTAGTTACGACACGTCGTCGACGTAATTGCGAAGGAACAAATGCGAGAAACGGACCGGAAAAAATATTAATCGGGCAAACCGGTCCAGATTATCAGTGCTGATACCCAGGTGCTATTCTATTGCTATAAAATTACATAAATGTGTTTTATTGAACATACAATTTATTGAAAATATCATAGGAATAACATTTTCAGCGTTTATATGCATATTTGCGTGCAAACCGGATAAAATTCCGAACCTCGGGTATTTTACTTCGAATTTTAATGAATATTTTAACGAATCTTAAAATCAAAACATTTCAAAATATTTTAAAAGATTTTAAGGGATACCAAAAGATTTCTAGTTTCTAAAATTTCTAATTTTTTTAAGGGATTTCATGGGATTTTGAAAGATTTTAAAAAAGGATAAACCCATGAGTTTAAAAATATTTTCTTAGGGATCAGATGAAAAATGTAAAATAATGCAAATTGACTCGTCACTTCCTGACGGTCTTTTTTTACTTTATTCTACATCGGAAGTAATAATATGCTCGTTTGGTTTCTTTCAAGGTTTTCATCTTTATTTTCAATTTATTATACGTTGGGTTCTTTTTGACCCTGAAAGAATATGAAAAGTAACACGTTGGGTGGTTCCAACCTGGAGTGGTACCACTCCCATGCCTTCCTCGTTCATTCTTCAAAGCGGATGTTGAGTCGCAAGAACCCATTCATTTCTACAATATACAATACCCACGAACCGTTTGCAATTGACATGACAGACTTGCGCCCATGAGTGCGTTACACATTCGTTCTATGTATGACTTCGTATTAAACATATAAATATATCAGATGGAGAAACTCTGCAATTCTACGACGTACTCTATCAATCCGAATTAGTAAGAAAATACTAACGAAATAGTGCCAAACTAAATCCATTAGCAAGCCTTTCTAAATGAATTATATTTTTAACTAATTGGTATTAAAAGATACTGACTAAAGTGAACTAGTAAAACGAATCGGCACTATTTCATTAGTAACTTTTTATTAATTCAGATTGAGAGAGTAGATTTCGGATTGAAGGGTGGACTTTCTGAAGCGCCTAACATCCAAAAAACTGTTTTAACGGATCAGAAAAACCTTCGTTAAACTCACAGTTTTAATTGACAAAAAATCGAAATGCTTTCATTATTTCGTTTATTATTTATTTTTTAATATGTATGTTTTGGAACTGGCGTAATTTACTCAAGTAGAATATCCGAGGAAAACTATCCATTCAGGCGTGACTGAGACGAATAGCAAGGCAATTTCCGTCATATTGAAAACTCTTGCATCACTGGACTTAGTTTCAGTTTCGGTATTAAATAAATTAGAGAAACACCTTGAAATGAATTCATTGCGCAACTGACGATGAAACTTAAGAGCTTCTTGTGACAAGGTATTGATTAAAAGAAAATAAATCACGATGATTTATTTGTAGTAACAGCTGGAATTTATACTAAAATTATAGAGGTAATTTCATAATGGAAAATAAATGTGAAAAAATTAAGTAATCGGGGAGTTAAATACATTTTAGAGTATACGGAGTTTAATACGTCTCGCACAGTTTTAAAGCACATTTTCACCCATAATGAGGGTCCCAAAATTACTTTTACGGTATTTATCCCACAAATCTAAGAAAACGTTTTGACCATAATTTTCTTGGTGCAACTGTTTGTAATGAGTTTGTAGAACGAGGCTTGAAGTTACACTTGAATATGTGACAAATTTATTTTTGTAATTACTCTACGGACAATCGAGAAGTGAAAGGTGGTATTTACAACTTTTGCTCGTTTCTCCTTTAAGAAAGGACTCATTTCGTAATAATTATGTAATATTAATAATGTTGCCAATTTTGAAATGCTTTAAAGAATAATAAATAATAATTATAAATCGATGAGTGAGTGGTTAAGGAAGTCATAGAAATGTCAAGGATTTTTTGTAAAGGTCATGGATTTATCTGAAAGTCTGCCCGCGAGTCACTTTTTCAAGCTTTAGTTGTATTTTTGTAGATTTTACGCATATATTTTCGTTTCCGAATGATTTGTTCTCTCAAGTAGTGAGAGAGCTTTACATCAATTCTAAGTGTGCGAATAACGCACGAGTGAGTAATCACGTAAAAACCTGCGCGTATCTGATAAAAGAAAAATGACTTCCCAAATGGCGAATGCGGCCGTAGATTTTTAAATCAACTTCCGGCAGAGAGACTCACTTCTGAGTTTGACTCCAAGTCTCTCTTCCTACGCGCGTTTCACTTCTTAATTGGTAGATCCTTCAGATTGAATAAAATCATACCGGCAGCCACGGAAGATATAAAGATGAACAAAAGTGATCTATATATAGAAAAAAAAGTCTAGTTTGTATCACAGCTTACTTTAAGTCTATTTTTAAACTTAAAACTAGTATTAACTCCATTTTTTTGTTTTAAAATAAAACCGTAATGTAAAATAATTCTTATTTTTTAGCTTTTTTTGTCTTTTATTTTTTATTTTTTACTTATGCCAGGTCAATTAACTTTATGATCCTATAGACACTTTTATTCGAATCCTGGAAGAAACTTTCGAAGGCTTAAAAAAGCGCCCGCATACCGTAACTCTTCGTATCACTATCGATTATCTATCGAAGAAACACGTTTCCCTTTTTTTATTTCAGCACGAGAGTGAAACTGAGTATGCCGACCGCATTAACTTTAGCGATAACGCTCTTTTGTAACCTACATTCCACGCTTTTTACATCATCTCGTCTATGAACAGTGGGATGAAATTCATATTTTTGTGGAGATGGATATGGGTCACTTCCGTCAATTAAATATCATTTAATATGCGTGCACGCGAGAAGTGACTGTTCCGCGGTCCTCAACCTTACAATTCTCTTCGCCTTCCAGAAATCATTTTCAATAGAACTGTAATTGCAGTTCGGAATTGGGAATCCAATTAATTTATGGCAGTTTCTATTCGTATCGAAAAAATTCGTCTTTTGTTTCATCTAAAATATTTTTACCGAAATAGTTACTGATACGGAAATTTCGGTACGCGCAGCCGCGGCCTATAAAGAATCACTTGTTCTTGAATCTCAAACTCTATAATGCCTTTCTTTTTCTTAAAAAAACATATAATGACGCGTTACGAAAAGTCTTGAGGTTAAAAAGTACAACATAAATCATTTGTTCATGAATAAGGCTTTGTATTTTTATTACAAAACGTGATCTATCTTCCGAGAAAGAAACTGTGAGCAATATAGTCAAAATTAGCGCTCTACGTGCGCTCTTTATAAGTTTTTTTCTAAAAACTTACTTTATTTAAAATCTTCAAAATTTCTTTAAATTCCTAGAAACTTCTTGAAAGTCCTTAAAATTCCACGACAAACTTTAAAATACCTTAAAATCAGTTCAAATTCGATACAACCCTTAAAATTCGTCAAAACCGCTTCAAATTCCCTAAAATCCACGACAAAATTTAAAAAAACCTTAAATTTCTTTATGGTTCCTCGAAATTTTTATAAGTCTTTAAGAATCTCTAAACAAGAGAAAAGAGACAGAAATCCTAGTTTAAGGGACTTTCATATTTTTTCTGCAAATTATTACTACATATTAATAGAATGCCTTTTTAATTCATAAAAGGCAGAAAGTGTTGAAAACTCCTCAGAATTCTATACAATTCCAACCTATAAATTACCACAAAGGCAGTAAAGGTTTTAATTATTCATACTCTTCATTTTATGAGCCCATTCAATTATTTTTTTTCCAACTCGGCTGCAATCGAGGGATAGGCATTTAACTTGAAAGCAATCGCGAGCTCGTCGTCGGCAGTTGAATTTCCTCGAAGAAAGTCCTTTTCATTGGATCGCACGCGAAGTATCGCTTAACGTACTATTTCGTCCGTTATATCACGGATTTTAACTGTAAATTGCAGACGATACAGTACTCGAGTGTTTGTTGCACGTAAGTGCTTGGCAATTAATTTACCGCGCTACAGAATCTGCGCACTTATTCGCGAAGGAGTAAAGCGGGGTAAAGTGGACTTTGCCAATTGCTTTCATGTTCCCAGGACCTAGCTCCAGGCATTCCTTTTCTTCGCACAAAAAAACACATACTGCCCTTTTCGCGTTATAGTCTCAGATACCGAATCGAGGTGCCTCTCCCAGAAAAAAAAGAATTCTTATACATTTTCTATTATAGATTTTCTATTATACATTTTCTGGACTAGAAAGTACTCATTGAAAAAAGATTTTTTCATATCCAATTTTATTAGAGCCTCACCTACTTTCGGAGGGCGTGGGCTGTCGATTGTTTGCATCGTTGTTTGCTAATTAAGGGGTTGAACAGAAGTGAGAAAGTTATGTTATTAGGAGCCAGTTAGCTACACGCTACGCTTATT
Organism: Synergus magnus; assembly: GCA_032275165.1. Lineage (NCBI taxonomy): Eukaryota > Metazoa > Arthropoda > Insecta > Hymenoptera > Cynipidae > Synergus > Synergus magnus. The sequence goes on from JAUESH010000015.1 coordinate 13,323,286, forward strand.
CTTGGAACTTGATTTTATAACGATTGCTAGTAGAAAATTGAATGCTTTATGCTGTATCACCTTCTACCTGCGAGAAATTTTTCAATGCTACGTTCTTTAGGATTCGTTAACCTTAGAGAATCATAAAATCCAGGAGGTAGTTGAAGGAGGCTAGTAATAATAATAATAATTATTATAGTCGTTGAGCTTTTTATGATGAATAGCGAAATTTTTCTAATTTGATTATAATGATTGGAAAGGGGAAGTGAAATTTTTCCGTCATAAAATTCAGTCTGCTCTTTATATTGAGGGATGTAGAGTAACTTCAAATCCATCAAGAGAGAAAGGGTCTTCGGAGTATGCGGGCTTCAGTTTCTATTTACGCTAAGTAATTGGAGATTTTACATCCTGCGTGGTTTTAATTCTATCTCCACCTCCCCGTTGTCAAAAGGGCAAATTCGTTTGGATAACCTTTTCGAAAGCATTTGCATCTGTGAAAGTAATTCGAATTCCTGAGTCTATTGAAGAAGTCACTTTAATGTTACTTTCAATTGAAAGATCTAAAATTCTAAAGGCATTAAATTTCAACTGTGCCAATTCCTTGAATGCTTCATTACATTCTCGATGATAATGAAAAGGGCTAAATTCATGCAAAATCGTTTGAGTTTTAATTTTATTTACTGTATATACCGGAAAAAATACTTTTATTCCAGAAAAGTAGTCAAGTGACCTAAAAACAAAGCAATGTTTACTTTCTTATCTATTTATCACAAAACTCGGCTGATTATTTGGTTTCTGTTGTCATAAATTTACCTTTGGAAGATAGTCTAATTATAGAATCCATTCATGGAATTATAAATTAAAGAAAATTAGACGTGAAGCAATATTTTCATTTAAAGAGTAATAGTGAATATTTTAAACAGAAATGTGTTTCTAATAAGTGATTGCCTCTTAATCAATAGACTCATTACGATTTCGTGAAAGATTTTCACAAGACGATAATGGATTCATTATAGTGACTTTCATTAAGCTAATTAAGGAGGCGATGGGACGATTTATAGCTCTTAATCTGAAGTTATTTCTCGTTTACGGAGTGCATTAAAAATTGTATCGAATAAACTATGGAGAAAATTTTATTGTAAAAATAGGAAATTCTTATCGAGATGAATGAGGAAGCAACAAATTCTCTATACGTGAGTTTCAAGAAGAAGGATTTTCAATAAATTGTGGAATTGTGAACAGTAAAATTTGAACACGATATTTAAAATATGGACAATGAACAAAAGGTTTATTATTTGTTATAATGACCCTCGTTAACGTCGAAGTAAGGTTTTTTTTATCTCTGAACCGTTATCACCTATCAGGATTAATTTCACTCCTCCTAAATCCACACACTTCCAACTTTACTGACCTCTTTCTTTCTATCGTTAAACCGCCGCGACTTATCGATGAAATATGATTGCTTTCCAATTGTGTTCCACAAGAAAAAAAAGTTCAGCGAATGCCGCTATGAAAACCTTGGGACATAAATCACAAACAGTAAGTAATCGTGCACAGCTGGGTGACTAAAGTCTATACTCTGTAAGAACAATGGCACTTGTAAGGATCGTTATGGAAAATTTTTTTTCGAGTTATAGAGGATATTTAAGAACCGAAAACCTTTTCTTAAACTAATTACAAATTATTGCATTTTCTTTAAATTGAAAAGACAATAGGAGAAAATGAATTCTCATTGACCCCGAATACATTTTTTTCACATGGGAAAAAAGTGATAATTTTCAGTCTATTCATTAATTGGATATAATTTGCAATGCTTTCTTCAAGTCGGAGAATTGCTCACTTTTTCAGGGAATTGATATAATGCCTTTGTGCTGTTTTAAAAACTATTACAGCCATAAAAAATGTGTAAAAATTTTCAAGGTAAGTATACGTCATGACGATACGAACACGCAGTCTCAGAATTTACGCAGTACCAATATTTTTCGCATCAAGAAGCCTATCACGTAATTACGAACTTAACTGCAATGAACAAGTGATTGTCTCGAAATTGCATCCGCAAGGTTGTACTTATTGGCACTTCTGCCTACGTAAAAATCGCCAATCATATTTTTAAAACATAGTTTTTAGAGATAGAACGATTTTAAGTAATTTTGAAGGGATTCCTAAATATTTCTAGGAATTTAAAGGGATTTTATAGAATTTGAAGATACTTCACAAGTTTTTATTAGGAATTTCAAAAGATTTTATGGAACTTTAAGAGATTTCAAAAGAAATCATGATCTAATGTTCTCCAGATTGCAATAATCATCAATTCCTCAGAATAGAAAGATTGGACTCTTTCTAAAAATTGTCTGAATTCTACAATGAGAAAAACGAAAAGTAATTTAGCGTCGAATAAAGAAACAAAGGGGTCACTGGGCTGCAAAAATTAGATCAGGTGTGAACTCCAGTTCGTGGAAAGTCATTTCTTCACGCGCGGTGAAAGTACTCATAATCATGAATATCCTAATCATCCTAATGCTAATGATCGTAATAAGTGAGAGGTCACTCAATGACTCAAAGATTAATTCATATTTGTCTGCTTGTGGAAACTAGAGCGGTGTTCATTGTTGGGAAAATAATGTGGACTAGATTCGAGTCTAAAAAGCCGTAGGGTATTCATTCAAGTAGAGGAGTGCAAATGTGCAGGTAGCACACCTTGTGCAGAATTGTGTGCATTAGGATTGCTAGAGGCGTTAAAACGGAGATTAGCAAAACACCTGCTGCATTCCGATGGAGCCAACCAATTGGTCACGCAGGGGCACTTACTCTCATACATATTCTCGCATGCAATATTCCAAGTGCCTTCTTCCATTTTTAAGCGTAAATAATCAAATAATTGCATTTGTGGACTGCACTCGTACACAGAGAAAAAAATGACTAGAATCAACGAAATATAGTACTGAATTTGAAACAAGAAATAATATTTTTCAAATGTATTTCTAGAGAGAAAACTTTCGATCTTTGAACATAACGTAGCTAGGAATTCCATCTACTATTTAAAAACCAGTCTTGTTAGTCATTTAAATACATCGTAAAATGAGCTCACTCAGAGAAAATAGCGTTATAATCTTCCGCTTCCTATTAGGAAGGAAATGTCTTCATGACATGTATTATTATATTGAAAGTGAGAAATGTTGCGTAGACTCTTCAGTAGCACATAAAAACATTTCCAATTGCAACGATGCTACTGCAAAAGGGAATCAATTTAAATAATCTTGCTTCTATGAGTTGATATAACTTTATTTCATTATTGGTTTATTCAATTTGTAAGATCCTACAAAAGTAAAAAAATTCTTAATGAATTCAAGAAGCCAAGAAATTAATGACTTTTAATAGATAAATTTCTTACATCATCCGATTGTTAATTTAAAAATCACTTATGAGTTATCGAATTACTTCCTTTGGACAACAGGTTATTCTCATGATTCATGAAACTTTGCAGAAATACCTTATTTACATGAGCATTGTCACACTTCAATTCATCAGAACATTATTTGACGAATTGTTCAAATGTACAGCTGAAGAATTCTCAGGTATTCATGAGAATATATCGAAAGTAATTGCATAGTCATAAAATGCTTGACGGTCAGATTTACCGAACTACTGTACAAATAATCTTTTTAATAATCGTTTATCATATTCCTGCAATACTGTTAAAATAATGATTAATGACGCAATAATAAATACAAAATATTGCTAAATTACGGTAAATTTTATCTAAATCTTCATTATACCTTCGTGGTTGCAGCCCATCTTTATCAATTTTCTTCTTGTCCCGATCCATCATTAAAAGTAATTAGTCTACAATTTCTGGAGCGTTTCCTCAACCATTATAAATTATTACGATCTTAAATATTCTTAATTTATTGTAAAGACCTAAGACCACACAAACATTAGATCAAGTAATTTTCATTAAAAATGTAATCTTCTTTCCCATTCCGAGGAAATGTCTCTTTTCAAACATCCATTAAGCAAATAGATAATTTTCTAAGATTGTTTGTTGCTGTTATCAGGTAATCATTTCATACTCAAGTTGAAGTATAAATGTAAACAAAGACATTGTTATTTAAAATGTCTTGAATTCCATACAGACTGAATTTGCATTTTGTTTCCCGGTTTGTTATCATTTATTTAACTCTTCCAGGAAAAATCATTCATCTTACAAATTCAGATAAGTCTTTTAATCTACACTGTTATTACTTTAAGAATTACTTATTACTTCAAATTACTTCAAAAATGTATGCAGACAAACTAATGCATTTAAAAACATTTCTTCTGGGCTTGACTTGTTGATGAGAGGCCATTTCCACACAATTTCCAATTGATAATAGAGATCGATCACTAGGAAATCCTTAGCGTTCTTCTTGCGTGAATTTTCACGGAGAGCACTTGCATTTCTTAACAAAGTTGTGGGAACGAATCAACCTTTAGAAATTGCAAGTTTCAATGACCGAAGCGCGCTCACAGAAGAAAATATTTTCACTTTTTTTACATTTCCTTATATTCGGATTATCAATTAGGAAATACGAATTTTCAACATGACCCGATTATTATGACTACTGTTTGCTCTCATATAAAAAATGGAACAAGAAAAACAACAATGCTCTCAAGGTAGAACCGGCACTCCTAAAAAACCAATGGGGCATTTTTATTTTCGAAAGTTGCAACTGTCACGCTCGTTAAATATTATTGGACAAGGGATGGGTTGGGTGGTAATAAAAACACGTGGGATGGGTTTGTCGATGGAGAATACAGAGGCCCGGCCGACAATGAGACTTGAGATTGCAAACTACGATTACTCGGTGAATCGAAAACGTATCACGGCTTCTACATGAAATTGAACGACTGATCGATATCTGAAGGGCTGGTCTTCTGTGTAGAGACCATATCTTCGATCTCGCAAATCGATCTCGATTCTTCAAGCGATTTCAAATCAGTAAATCGAACATCATCAGGATCGATTCAGGAAGTTATTTTCAAGAAAATTAACTTGCTTCTATCACCAATCGCTTGTTTTATGAATGTATCTTCCTCACTGATAAGACAAATCGGATGAATGTCCGATATGACTAATAACTTGTAGTTTTAATCTGTATCATTTCTCAGAAAAGTGTGTCTTAGATCTGAACTGTTTTTTTAAATATTTCGAAAGTTTAACTGAAGCTGACAATGTTAAGTTAGCTCACTTCTAGTTGGCCTCCGAATCATATGAAACGAAAGGTGTTTTTTAAAATTAAAGAACAGAATTTATATTAAAATAACCGTTAAAGAATGTTTATACTCATGTAATATTTAGCAGTGATTTTATTCTACTTTTAGCTAAATTTTTAATTACAAAGGAATGATTTGTTGATTGTTGACATACCTATATAAACAGTAGTTGGGTGAAATTTTTTGATGTTAATCCTGACACTGCCACTCACCAAAATTGCACAAATTGAACGCAAAAGTTTAAAAAAATGAGTACCGATTGGTGAGATCAAAAAACCGATTGATCTATAGAACCGAAAATCGAGAAGGAAAATTATAGATCGCGATCGAGCATCGAGGCCGGTGCTAAACCGACTGACTGACGACTTGGTAGCATGCTTGCATCAAGCATCAACACCACAACCACTTCCACAGCCTCTCTCCAGCTCCATTCTTACCATATATTTCACCACCGACCAGGTGCATTCAATCGGCCTAAAAATTTCAAAAGTATGGGGTTTCGACGTCCTCACCTAGAAGAAAGATTATCAAGAATTTCCAACAGAGTTTTGATAAAAATTAAAAAGAAAACAACATTTTTAGATCTAAATTTTTTTGTTCTAAGGATGAGAACTTTGTTGTACTAATCAAGATATTATATTAGAAATAGCTTTAAATAATAAAATGTCAATAGGGGTACTTTGATTGGATAAAATTAAATTCATGAAATTGTTAAGAGACATTGATTTGTTATATTTCGTATAGTAATATAACATTCAATTCAAGTACATATGTAGTAAATTTTATATAAACGTGGGATCTGCTTTATCGAATGCTAGTAAAGAATGTTGAAGTCGATCTACGATAAATAAATCATGTAGAATTGTTTTTTTTTTGCTCCCTCCTAGGGAAAATTATAATTTCCACATTTTAAAAATGTGATGTTTTAAAAAATTAATTAAGGTAATGTGGTAATTATCATGAGAGAAAATTTAGTTTCGCTTACTTTACGCTCGTAATAATAAATATTTTTTGTTAAAACTAGGTCATTTACTCCTGTTTCGTACAGACGGAGATAAATATTTTTAATGAAAAATATTTATTATTGCAAACGTAAAGTTGGCGAAACTGAATTTGCTCTTATGGTAAGTAACACATGCCCTTAACTATAACTTTTAACTATAAAGTCTTTAAAAAGGCGTAAAATAATTGATTTATATTGATTTTACGTTAACAGATAAAAAATACAACCCTTTAAAGTGAAAAGTCACACCTTTTAAGTTTATTTTACTTTATTTTTTTATTTGTATGTAATTATTTGATCAATTTGTGATCAGCAATACTCTTCTGTGTAAGAGCCTGTCTATTGGCAACCTTTCATGTTGCAGAGAAAATATTTAGTCACTGACAAGTAAGTGAAAAAGAAACTATCTTAAAATTATTTTTTTTAACAGGGTTGTGTTTATTAAACGTAAAAAATTATTATTCTTGATAATACTAATATTTTTTATTGTTTTTTTTTCTTTCTTTCTTGATGTGTAATTTTATTAGTTCTTCAATTTTTCAGTGTATTTTAACATACATTCGAGGATTCAGAAACATTCTTGTATAAGTAAAAATTTTACAACATGGCGGGAACGATGTAGTCCGTAATTCTTTTCTGAAATAGAAAAACCAAAATTTTTTACAATTATGAATGTTTCTATGCCGTAACCCTCGAAAATCCCCAAAAGTAAATTATTATTAATTTATTATATTATATTATAACATTTTTATGAAAATTTCACTATTATATTCATGCTGTAAAAGTAGTTAAAATTC
>JAUESH010000015.1:13365913-13376061 GCA_032275165.1 Synergus magnus
TGTAATACCTTAAATTTCTTTGAAATCGCTCTTGCAATTCATTTGAAAACCCTTAAAATAACTAGACATTTTTTTTTTAAATTCCTTGAAATCTTTTTAATTCTTTTTAAATCCTTTAAAAAAAAACTTTCAAATCCCCTAAGATCCTAATCCTTATTAATTCATTAAAATCATTTAAAATCTTTTGAAATCCTTCGAAATCGTTTAATCCATATACTGAAATACCTTAAAATCCTTTTGAATGCTTTAAAATCGCTTAAAATATTTTTAAATCCTTTCAAATTCTATAAAATCAAATAAAGTCCCTTAAAATACCTTAAAAACCTTTGAAGTCATTCTAAATGTCTTGAAATCGTTAAAAATACTTCAATATCTCTTGGAATTAATTATAATCGCTTGAAATATCTTGAAATCTCTTCAAATTCCTCAAAATTCCTTAAACTCACTTAAAATGCCTTAAAATATCTTGAAAGTCTTTAAACTCTTTTAAATTCTTTTGAAACCCATTACAATTCCTTACAATTACTTGACATCTCCTAAAATCCTTCAAAATTCCTTAAAATCACTTAAAATCTCACGAAATCCTTTAAAGTGTATTGAAATCTATTGAAATCTGTAGAAACATCTGAAAAATCCTTTTCGTAACTCTTTTGAACTGACTTTCGCTGTTCCTTAAGATAGAGAAATGATACTCAAAAAATATTTTTTCATATAAAATTTTTTTATTACAAAAAAATTGAGTATAAGGAACGTGTAAAACGAGGGGGGGGGAATCATTCTTTGCCCCAGGCGCTCAATGTTCTAGGTACGCCACTGAGTCCCTAAAATCATATAAAATCTCTTAAAATCCCTTGAAATTTTTAAAAATTCTTTAAAGTTTTCTTACCATTGAAATTTTCTCCTTTATGAAAATACCAACAGAATCTCTCTAAACAAAGTAGAAACAATTTTGTTCTAGTCTCTAATTGAATGTACACTGCTTTTCATTAATGTCTTCCGCATTGAAGTATTAGTATTTACGTGTATTCCACTGTTATTTAAACTGCTCTATTAAAGATACTCAATTGAAAATAATGAGAAATCTGAAGAAAAATAGAGGCGATAAATTTAATCAGAAACTTATAGGAGTGCTTGCCCACATTCTTTTAAAATACCTCTCTTCCCAAGAATTACACTTATGCAGTCTGATAAGAAGAAACCCGAAAGATTGAAATAACATTTTTAAATTGTTTCTTTTTTCTCATTCCAAGGGCGTTTCCCGGTACTGCCCGTTAGATAGAATCGTGAATTCCCTTTCGTTGGTTCGTGAAGAGATCGTAGGATCCCGTGTACCTGTATTCTAATGACTTACTTCTCGCGATGAGGTAACGAGGTCAGCGCCTTGAACAGGTGTTTATTTGAACGCAGTGGAAATCGCTGAGAAAAAACGTTCGCCGACAGAAAGTCTCATTCTCTCCTCTTCCGTTTGTCTGGCAAGTTTGTTCTTTCTCTTCAATCATTCTCCCCATTTCCATCTTTGAATCTTCCTCTTGCCTCCTATGCACCTTTTCTACTTTTTACCTTTCTACCATTTATCCTGCCTCTTTACTTATTTATTTCCTGGAATCTAAACATTAATAGGAATATAAATCTCGAGACAATGTCGGCGTTCGATAAATCATTTTTATAACAAGCGGTCAGACGCTGTTCTTTGGGCAAAAACAATGAATAGCATTAGGAGAACTTAAGATGGACATAGGACATTGAAGAGATAATGGCGATGGACGACATAATGCACTCTACATTTACAACGCGAATTGGATTTCCTTTCTCGGATGTTAACTGGTGCATTGCCCGGCGAAAATTGCACCTGTCCACACTCAAAAGCAGGCTAACCTCGAGGACGAGGTCTCGGTGGGAAGTCAGGCTTGACTTTCGACTTTCTTCCAAACCAAATCGATTTATAGCGAGATGGGTTTGCTGTGCACTCTTATTTGCGTATCCTCTTTATATCTGAAGCTTATATCGACCGAGATACCTAAAATATGCATTATAACGGTCTACTATGCGAAATTCTCAAACACAATCATTAATCACTATCACTCCGTATCATTAATTACGAATCAATTATGTAAAACCTTTCCATCGCATGCAAAAATTATAATGCCTACTGTAAACACTACTAATTACATGAACGATCAATAAGTCTTGAAGATGTCGTATCATTTATCCAATCAGTGGGGAAATCAACTGTAGAATAAGTCTGCTTTGTGGAAATGAAAAAAAAGACATAACTTGCGTCATTAACAATGTTTGTGTTATTTGAATTGTTTTGCGGGAGCTACTTTCAAAAATATTGAATAAAGATCGCTGAACTTACGCGGAAAACACTTTCGTGATTCATGAAAATACCATTCATAAATCGGAAGTCTCTGATAGGGAATGAAAATAATTAAATCGAGCGATCTAATAACCCGTTTTCTTTCCTGCAAAAATCTCAGTTTCATCAGGCATTTGTATGAGTTTCCAGTCTAAATACAATATAACTATAGTGCCAAGAACCACGCAAGACCCGTATTACCCTCTCGGTATCTGGTACATCATACCTCACCTCACGCATCTGCAATTAGCTTGCTCAGTTAATATATGTATATACATACTTCGGGATGTTCTTAATTAATTGACATAAGTGCTGTCGAGCCTCGCAGTTCATTTAAGAAAACATCCTCCTCATATAAAAGGTAAACAATGAATTGCATACACAGTTTTTGAAAATGAAAGGTTGGTTTTTCAATCATTTAATAATTACCTTAATCAGTGGTTCCTTCCGAGGATATTTGATTCGGAAAGGACGCTTAACTGCATAATCATCCGATTTTTTAATTCGGATATATAAAGGAAAAGTATTTTAATCAGAGTTCTATTTCGCTTCCATTCTTCCGTGTAATCATTCCATTGAATTATGAGGAGGAAATATAAATGACGTACTGGTGGTGGAATAATAAATTTATGAACTCATTAATTTTTCCCAAGGGATTGGACCATCATAAAATTAATACTATGATGTTTGTAAAATTATATTTCAGTTCATGTCCTTCAATTTAAATATCGCAGGTACCTTTCACTCTACTTTATGGCATTTCATACGTTATTATTTTACCAGAAATATTTGCGATTATATAGATACATAGAAATTTTAAAAAGATTACAAAGTTTTTTTAATAATTGTGTGTAACGAAAGATATTTACTGATTAATGAAGGGAATAAAAAAAGTATGCTCTCGTGTCTGACTGTGAATCGCCTTTTCTACTGCACGATTTTTGGGATTGACGTGACGTCTGATTATGAACTGCCCTTTCTACTGGCCAATTTAAAAAAGCTAGTTTTTGCACATTTTTTTTAAAGAATGTTGTACATAATTTGAATTGATATATTTCGTAAAATTGTGGAAAAACTACTGAATTCTTTCAAAACCTTTGTTTTGTTTTAACTGTTTTTAAGTCCTTTGAATTCTTATAAATTTTTTTGAATTTGGTTCAATTCCTTTGATATCTTTAAAATCCGCCGATTTTTTTAAAATTCCTCTGATTTTGTTGAACTTCTTTAAATTCTTTTGAATTCTTTTGAAATCCTGTACAATATTTCGAAGTCTTAAAAAATCCATTGTCATCTTATAAAATTCATTCAAATCTTTTTAAATCCCAAAAAATCTTTTGAAATCTCTTCTAATATTTCTTCAAATCGTTTGAAATGGCTCTTGCCTAAACTGGCGATGTAAATTCAAAACTATAAACTTTCTTGGAAGAACTGTACATTTTTTGCAGTCCAACTTCGGCTATGCAGATTGAGTCATACGAAGAATCTACTTTATACCTGTAAATTATTTTTTACAAGAAAAGTAATTAAATACTTCAACTCGAATAAGCTGAATATCCTTACCACGAAGTATTCCGATCGAGTTGAGATGACTTTAATTATTTGTCTGCTAACAACCTAGTAACAGCGAATTTGCTATGACTTGATAAGAAGTTCATTAAGGATTCTCAAAGAGAGGCGTAAAATATCGTTCTCGTTACATCCGTGAAATAGAGCGAGAGCTTCAAAAACTGGTGAGAGTAGCAACATTTCCGACCTTTCGTCGCTCCAGCACCGACAAAACGGTTCTTCGTGGTTCATGGATATTTTTCCTCTTGTATGACACGTACTCCCTGTATTTACACTGCGACTGACAGCGTGCAAAATCGACACTGATTCTCTTCAAATTGGGTATTCCATCATCTTCCACAGCAGCCGTACAAAGAAAAGGTTTATTTGGGACAAGTAAAGACGAGTCTCTATATTAAAACAACTAAAAGTACCTAAAGTACTAAAACCACTAAAACCACCTCTACCTTACTTACTCCTTTCCATCACCTCATTTAAATCAATGCATCGTTTATTTATAGAGCATCGAGCGTTACAAATACATAATTGATTAAACCCGTGTGGGTTGAAATTGCACATTGCATTCATTTTGTCTCGAGGCGATTTTATAGTTTGATAGTTCAAGATGCCGTCGCAAGAGTAACGTCAAATTGAATAATAATCAAAACTCACTTTGATTGATATCAATTTCTAATTAACGCCCGAAGCCAAGAGAGAAGACTTGTTACGGTAAAGTAAATTATAGGTTCAATACAATATAGTACACCTATGGCTGTTCTTTCTGGACTCCAACTCAGGACTTAAGACTCAAGACACTGTACTGAGTCTCCTTATGCGTTATCTGGGTGAGTGCATAAATACTGACACCATTCGGCCGAAAAATTAGGCCAAAATCTTAAAAAGTGACGAGTTTCAACAAATAGACGATTTTTTTTACATTTATTAACCATTAGCAATTTTGATGTGCATATCTGAATTCAGGAAATCAAGGAGGATAAAAAAATCTTTATCTCGATCTCATAATCGATCTTTATTGCACGCAATATAGTAGCTACATGATGTATGCAATTATAGATGCATGTAACATGTTGTACATCATAGCAGAATGACGTTTTTCTGAATAATTAACAAACTGTGATATTTTCTTTATATTAACGAGCTACCTAATGGAAATGACATGTTCTAATCGTTTTTGAATAAGTTGCACACAACCAGATAAATGATCAGTCGACAAGGAGAGGGCATTGCATCAGTGTAGTTCATTCTCATGTTAAGTACATCGAAAACAATTCTTTTTTGGACCTTGCTATTACCAAATGATGACAATGAAATAACATCCCTTTATGAATTTTACTTCCTCATAGAGCTTTGTAGTCGTGACAATTTCAATCAAACATTAAATAGTTTAATTGAACGCTTCTCAGTTGATAAATGTCTAATACAATATTCGAAGCAATTGTGGATTTGAACCATCTTGATGAATTTGTAATCCAGAAGATGGCAATCATCAAATTTTGACAAGCTTCCATAAATAATTTCATCTCTATCAGTTAATGCAACCTATGACTAGGACTTTAACTTTATTAACTTTAACTTTTTTACTCGCATCTCCATTGATTTCTTATGAATGGATCAGCAACCATATCTTCAAAATCTTCTCTTTTCTCTTTCTTGACTTCAAAAGCAGAGTTCTGATAGCCAGCTGGTCTCCGGGCTTCCTGAAACGAGTCCCGCGAGGCGGATTAGTTGAGATCGTTCTCCAGAGGATCGAACTTGTTTCCCTGATTCCGAGGGGCGCTGGAATATCAGGATGGATCCCCAGTGAGCGTAACTGCAGAATCAAGTGGCAGGACTAGAAGGAAAGAGAAAAAAGGAAGGAAGAAAGAAAGAAGCCCAGGTAGCCAGAAGGCCGTCGGCCTCGCGGGCTCGCAATGTTCTCCAAGAGAAGAGTTGAGAAGAGTCGACCCACTTCGTCGTCCAAAGAGAGGGACCGTACTGGTGCACTGGTACTGGTATACTTCCAACTTGCGTCGCTTCTATCTCCCTCTTTTTCTCTTTCTCTCTTCCCGCTGCTCTTCCCTCAGACGAAGTGTACACTCCACGAAGAAGAAGAACCCCCTCTTCTTGACTCTATCAGATATAGGAAGCACTTCGTACTCCGACGTGTGTCTTGTACGCTCGAATGCAGCGTGGCGCGGTTTTGCTCGAGGGTCCTCCGCAGTTCAAAATCCTCTCCTCTTCGTACAGGACGTTCCTCCCAAACTTTCCTCGCAAACCCGAAACTTCTAGGATCAAAGGGAGGCCTTTCAGAATTAAAGGGAGGAGATCCAACATCGTCATCAAGGGGAGGACTTTTAAGATCAAAGGATGAACTCGTAGGAACAAAGACTGGAAAGATACTTCCTAGGTCTTCAAAAACTGCCCCAAGTGAGGAAGACTCTTCAAATCATCAAGATACCAAATCAAGGAGACATCAAATCAAGGAGATATCAAATCAAGGAGATATCAAATCAAGTCAGCAGATAACAAGTCATCAAATCATCAGTGTTGGTTTTAGGATCCTAGCTTTAATTATCATAATCGAAGGGTATAATCTGATCGGACACATAGGAGCGCACCAATTGAGAGAATTGAGATAGAACCACTCGAGTCGGAACCACCTGTTGTGCATCGGACGCAGGATCATGAGTCTGATCGATATCAAACTCCAAACATCTTAACTGCCCTCAACCTCTTCCGTAAAATGAAGCAGCCTTGGAGAAATTAATCTTCATCTCTGACAGTAAATGTGGAAGTAATCAAAGTGTCTTCATGATTAAGGAGTGAAATGATCATGTTGGGAAATTAGTTCTTGCGCGAAGTGTGAACCATGCGAGGAATAGTGTCTTCTCGGGGGCTAGCTCGAAAGTAGAAGTGCTGAAGAGTGGAGGATCCCAGGAGATTCTTTTAAGTGTGACTTGCTGTTCGTGTACTTAAGTGAATTGGGAATCCGGAAAATTGCCGACATCAGTGGAAGAGTAGAATATGAACGAAGGCTGATTAAACCTGGAAACTGTCTTCGTTAAACTGGTGAGCATTGATTTTATAAGAACGCTCTCGTTTATTGAATGAAACCACTATTGAAAATCTGGATGATCATTCAATTTGTAGATCTCAGTGTAATTGTTTATGGTTTCTTATTAAGAAACTACCAAAAATTATCGGACGTCAGACTCTTTTTCTGCAAATTGAAAGAAAGCTAGGAATATGTTATATTTATAGATTAAAGTTGCGGTTGGAGGGTGCAATATTTTATATTCACCTCAGTAATTTTTAGAGGAACATATTAGATCTGCTAGCGAAAGTTCCCTTTCGTAATATAAAATCTATTACGGTGAAAGTTTTTTATGATACTCTTCCGCTAACGTGATCCAATTTTTTAAGTGGCAAACAATGACCTCAACTGATATTTCATACCAGGGCATATTTTAATAGACCGGCTAAGTTATTTAATAAATTAACTTTACTAGTTCTCATCAGTTATTAAAATTTTAAAACTATGTATTTTTCTTTGCTTTAAGCAATTATTACTCTAATTAATTATTTTAAACTAATTCCATTATCATTAAGTGTCTTGGAGCCAAATTGATCTAATCTCAAATTCTACTCTTCATTTTGGTTAACAAATATTTGAAGTAAATATTTTATCTGTTTGTAGAGCTACTAATTTCTGAAACTGAACTGAATTTAAAAGAATTCAAAAGGAATAGGAAATGATTTTAACTGACAATTAATAGAATTTATTATGAATCTGCTATTGTCTAAAGAAACCCTCAAGAAGAAGATTACAAAATTTTTTTCACTTCTTGGCGTTCCTTTATATAAAAAGTCGAATTCCACTTCCTGGAAAATTGTGTACACGCGCAATTATTATAATATCCGATTTAAAAATTCTTTGAAACTAAAATACGTAATGGGAATGAATTGCAAAGTGAAATTTTCGTACACCTTGAATTCACAGCTTTTACTTCCATTCAAAAGGATGAATCACAGCAAGAGATGTTGATACTTTTTCAGATTTGAGTAAAGATCTTAAATTCCTTGACAAATAGTAAAATAATGAATAGAAGTTCTAAACTCTCCGCTAAAGTTGCAAATAAGTGGCAGATAAATTAGCATAGTGGTATTTCAATTGTGAGGACTCTTTTACTAAACTTCCCTCTCTATTCCAACGCGCATGATGCGTTACACTATAGAGAGAATCACAGAGATGTAGAAGTGGGTGACTAGGAGGAGACAAAAGAAACGTAACCCACATTTCTCTAATGGAGAATAGACGGACGGGAGCTCGTAGACCGCAATATTATCGAGATTAAGATGCTAATAACTTTGAGCAAGCAAGCGAGAGGCCAACTAACCGTTTAGCAGCAAATATTTAAACCATTTAAGTAAAATAATTGCTTACCTCATTTTCCCCCATATCAATATAATTACCCACTTCTATAAATTGTTCATTACATTCTCCTCGAATCGAAAAAATGTTAACATTCTTCAGAAAATATACGAGAAATATCTGTAATAAAATATTTCATCTCTATATGAAATGATATTTTCAATAATTCTCGCGTTACCTTTAAAGATTAACAGAATTGATAATAGTGATAGTTGTTTTGCAAAAATGTCATTAGTTTTAATCGGAGTAATCATAAGAATGTTTGAAATGTGATACTAAAGGAGAATTGCTCATGCGAATGTAATAAATGAAACTAAAGAGAGATTGAGACATAAATATAAAGTGCTCTGTAGAATGATTAATGGATTTCAGTTGCTTTCTTCTAAATCGGCTGCACGTATAAAGTTATAATGCACTGTCCTCAAAACTTGCAGCTTCCTGAGATTGTCTGCACTTTCACTGATTAGTCGCGCACCTGATCGCATCCATGCTAATGACACGTTCTCAAGTGTGTACTCAAGGTGTGAATGTCTCACAAATCACAATTATAGTCGCTGAATAGCAATCGTTTACATTTTTTCCAATTATGCTTTCTTTGAAAGGCATGCGTCTATTCCTTACAGAAAAATGTATACAGAAGAGAATCTCTGATTTCTTTGTTGGTGATTTTGTATTAAAAAAAATCTATTAAGTGTTAGATTTTTCATTTAAGAAACGAAATAACCTGAAGATTCACAGCTTATCCAATTACTGATCAAACCATCCACTGAATTATTGATATAACTTTGGAATTAATTGAGCAGCAAATTTCATTAAGGTTTGATTCGTAACTTATCCCAGAGGAATTTCTCTAACTTACTTAGAAACATAAATGATCGGATAACATTTAATACCCCTCAAAGGACTTAGAAAGTTTCTAATACCCCAAGGTTTCCTCTTTGATAAAAGCAAATTCAATTCGCAACTCCATCCCACCGAGAGAAAGTTCTCGAATGCATCCCTGCCCCTGAAATGTTCAAATTATAACTTGAAGGCAGACGATGAATTGATTAAATCTTCATTTTGATCTATAGATAGATCCATTGTTTTCTAATCATATACCTACACGATTATTGAAGAAAGGAATACACATGAAAATAAATATTTTATCAGCTAAAGATCTTATTTCTTCCTAGGACTATTCTTAACATTTTTTTTGTCATACTTAGAAATTCAATCCGCAGAAAGAATCAATCATGCACATTTTATTGTAACTATAAACCTAGATTTAGCATTTATATTTTTACATTCTAATTTTTAATTGAAGGAAGTTAATATCCTTTATGATCTAAAAATCGATATTAATACTGAAGAAATGAGATCACAGATATATAGGAAATTGATCTCATTTTGCGGATAATCATGGAATCTTTCCAATGCCCTATTGGAAAGCCTTTTAATTTAAATCGACAAGCTTTTAAGTTTAAAAGTCGTCAAATTAGTATCAAGAGTGTGTCCGCTTGGACGTATGAAAGTGTTAAAGGTTTCCTATTTGATCACCAAAGTTAAGCTTCGCTTGGCTCGGTTGTACTCGGATGGAGGCCGTCGTACCAAACATTATCAACATTTTTATGAAATATTGCGTATTTTCCACATTGCTACTTGTGGCAAGTAAATTATATACGTATATATACTTTCATTTACTGAAGCCAAGTAATATTCACTTGGTACAAGTAATTTTTTTTATTATTAAACTTTGACTTTAGCGGATCAAGCAAATATTTCTTCACAGGACTAATCAGATTTCAACGAATCTAGACCTTTCAAGTCAAG
>JAUESH010000015.1:13385397-13411724 GCA_032275165.1 Synergus magnus
GCAGCAACTATAGATATGGTTGCCCCATATTTTTCCATTTTTATGGTTGGCCCAACCATATCTTTTCTCTCCGTGCATGATGTGATTTCAAATGCTGGTATTGTAATGTCTCACATGTATTGTAATTTATATTTACCACACTGATTATTTGAACTGATGCACCTATAGGATCGTAACAACACACGCACGTATATAAAATCTGGATTTTATACTATCGATTACATCATTAGATAATTAACATCAAGACATTTTACGTAATTAACGTAATTGCTTTGGCCATTGCTAATTAGCGAACTTCCTATCCGTGCAAACGCGGATCTAAACAGATCAAACTTCTCGACTTGCAATTTTTATATGACATCTATCATCGTAATTACCGTTTATGATAGCCATTCTGCGTGCAGCAGTTATGCTTCCGCTTAATGGCCGGTTATGCTTACTCAGATGATAGTCCACAACGGGACGTGACCGTGACGCCATTGATCGCTGGATAAAGAGCAAACATATTTCGCATTTTAGAAAGTTCGATTGTTAATGCTCGAAATATCCAGCATGAACCATAACAAAATGAATTATCTTCATATTTTCCAAAAACTAATGCGTTAGAGTAGATAAATTGTGGCAAATAGAATGAAAAGATGCTGGGGTTATTATCTTCTTGGCAAGTTTATCTCGCTCAGGTTTTCTTTAATCCCTTAAGCTTTGTACTTTCTCAGGTTCCCTTTTCTCTCTTCTTTCTTCCAGGGACTCGAATCGGCCCAAAAAAGAAAAAAATGCATCGCATAAATCGGGGATTGCTCCCTCCGTTGCTATCATTAACATTCCATGAATAAAGAGTCAACGATCTGAAGAATCTCCGGATGCACGCGATGAATCATGGGCTTACAACTTTTCTTCATGGGTAGATACAATACTTGAGGAATAAATGTTGAAGGGAAATAGACATTATATTATGCAGTGATTTTATGTCCGCTTCTTCCTGTACAAAGAAATCGGACATGTTATTTTCTACAAGAGAAAAGTAATTACTACAACTATCAACTACATAATGAAATTCAAATTGACATGAAGGCTTATAAATTCGGACAAAAGATTGGCAAAACACAGTAGTGTGTACCTCTTCTGAAAAAAAAAATGTTTCCATTTTTTTCCGTACAAAAATTAAGTGGCAATATTTCTCACTTCTTTTTAGCATGTCATTCATATTTAAATTCATGTAAATTGCACCTTGTTCTCCCTCTTTTTCTCAGTTCACCTTTTTTATTTTCGCCTCTTTTATTCTTGCTTAATCTTCCCATATTATCTGTTTGTATATATTCCGCTTCTTTTTATCTACTTTCCTCCCATTAAAAAAATAATCTAGTAATTTATACAGTGTTACCAGAAAATGAAGCAATTTGCGTCACTCAAAAGACTAGATTGCACCACATGTTTCCTCTGTACAAATCTAGTAGTAAAAAAGCGATTGTCTGCCGGATTTTTTACGAAAATTCCCACACAGGGCTCTGCTGTAAGAGAACAAGAGAGCGCAGAGAAGTGTCGTCAAGTTCGCACGAACAAAGTCCTCAACAGCAAAGAGGTTGTGACAACATTTTCTCAAGAGAAAAGCAGCCTTGAAGGATACAAGTTCATCTAAACGGAACTAACGAGTACATTGCTCCTTTGTGTATTCTCCTATCATGACACTGTGTCATCTCCCTGATAAATCTTCGGTGGCGTACTCCTACTGTTCCGTTCTGTTCTATTCTGTTCTATTCAACGCCGATGTCAGACATCCGTTTCTGCTTCGTACTTTCTCCAAATTAGCGATAAAATTCCGTGTACTGCACTGGCATTAGATAGGGCTGCTTCGTGTATACCTCTTACTTTCAAAACTATTGCATGAAGAGTAGAAGTCCTCAAGCTGAAAATTGCCGTAGCCTCAGGCTCCCAAATCGATCTTTTCCTAAAACCACTTATCTCGTTAGTATTCGTAAGCATTTTAAAAATCTGCTCTGAGAGTCAATTTTCGGAAAAAAGCTCTGCCGATGTATAATAATGATAATAATAATAATAATAATAATAATAATAATAATAACAGAGTTGAGCAAAATCAGATTCGATTAACGCTTGGAGAATGAAAACAAAAGAGAAAAATTTTATCGCGAATAACGAATAACTTCTATTCGAATGACAGTGCATTCGATTTTGTTTATTTATTTCCTATTCCTGTATTCGTTATTCATTTATTCATTATTCACAAATTTGATACGATTAATGATTTACGAATAACGAATAAAAAAAATGTACTTGTTTTTATTCAGTGCTAAATATTTCGCAAGTGATTTTGGCATTAATAAATTAGAATAAAAAAACAATAATTTTTTTATTTCGAATGCAGGAGATTAAAATTGTTATAACATGCAAAAGTTGTAAAAATTCAAAGATCCTATGTTATTGTTATTGAAATTGATTATTTTCAAAATACTTCAAGTATTTTATCGGATTTCAAAATGGTCTGAATTGTTCTGTCAAAGGATAAAACAATATTTAAAATATTAATTCTCTTTTTTCTACATCATTAAAAAAAAATAGATTAAATGTTTGACAAAATTAAAAAACTTCTAGCCTTATGTTTTAAAAGACAGATATATTTCAGACCCTGAGTGAAATTTAAGAATTTTCTAGCATCAAATAGAGTATTATTTTATACAGAAAGTTTGAGAATTTAATTTGCAATTATGTATTTACTTGAAAATGGTAAAAATCGACGATTGAATCTTGATTAGTTGAATCTTGCCTTTTTGTTCCCAATCAGTATTGAAATCTCTCCTGTTTTTGATAATATACCTCAAGCTATCAAATATATTGTCAAAGTCTCTCAACATTTAAAAAGCGCACATGCTGCCGACTTCAATTTAATAAAAAATCGAATACAGAATGATTGTCGGCGAATGATGAATAAAATTATCAACGAATACAGTGAATGAAGCTATTCACGAATAAAAATTAATTTAATAACGGATGAAGTGAATAACGAATGACCGAATTCAAATAAAATTTTTATTCGTAGGTCATTTGAATAATTTCTTAATCGAATAATACCCAACCCTGAATAATAATAATAATAATAATAATAATAATAATAATAATAATAATAATAGTAATAAAAATCCAATTGATAAATTCCTCCAACTTAATCAATCTTCCCACCTCTAATCAACGACTTCATTCCCCTGAGCAATAGTCCCATTTACTTCTCTTCCAATATTTATGACTCTAATAATTTAAAATATCCCATTTAGTCCATTTCTTCGACACTTTTCACCTAGATATCGTTACGATCCAGTTCTCGAGTTTATTGACATTATACAACTCGTAAATTGGTCAATGATATATGTATATTCGCCTCGAAAGGAAGAAGGCTTCGAATCAAGGAAAAGCCTCTCTTTCAGAAACTCCTGCAGAAAATCATAATGTGTGTAAAAGGAAAATAATAAACTCAAAGTCCTCGTACTCAGCTATGATTCTATCTGGCTCGTTAAAATGTGAAGCGTTTCGCGGAGATCACGCTCCCCGATTAAACTGATATAAGCGGCACTCTAAATCTCCCGAGACGTTCTAGATGTCTGAGTCCCACAACAGACTAATATACCTTTGCCTGATGGGCCCCCTGACACAGAATACTATGTACATTTGGGTCATATACAATTAAAAGTTCTTAAGCTCTCGTCTCGCTTTTTTATGAACTCAACTCTTTAACCCCTAGGACAACTTTCTAGATCCTATGGCGTGGAAATTTCACGCGCTTGCACACTTCTTGCATTTCCTGAATCCAAGCTTTTGTTCACAATACTTTAATTTGAATGCGATTTAATCCTGCAATTTATTGCAGATTAAAACCAGATTACTTCTTGTTGCTATTTCAAATTAGCATAATTTAGTTCTAAATGGAAGTTGACCGAATCCATTTCAAATCAGGCAGGTTCTACACTTAAAGTCGAAGAATTTCTCGGGGACGAAATATGTTGTTTTTCAAAAAAACCCAAATTTTTTTCTTTAAATTTATATAACATTTGACATAATTGAGATATTTTAAATTTCTTATCAGATTATGGTAGAGTTTATTACCTTCTTTCAAAATCCACAAGAAAATTTAAAAAATGTTCAAAATTAACAAAATAGCGGCGGTTTTTCTGAAAATACTAAAAGTCGATTTTCTCAAAAAACTCACAGTTTTATTTTTTGCCAATTTTTTGTTGAATTTGTACTATCATGAGGAAAATATCTTGTGAGTTTTATGCGGGCTAAACAACTATTGTGGCCAGGAGAATTTTTTTTCATAAAAAAATCGAATTCTCACATTTTACTTGCAAACTACAATAGATACGAAAAAATGTTAAGAAAAGATAAACAAAAAAATTCTCTTGACTTCAAGAATGGTTTAGTCTACATAAAATTTATAAAATATCTTATTTATATAAACAAATATTTGTAAAAAATGTTTCTAAAAGTAGGAAAGATGAGGTTTTCCCTCTTTCGCAGAAACATACCTATGGGCAATTTCTGCGAAAATTCTACTTTTAGAAACATTTTTACAAATATTTGTTTATATAAAGAAGATATTTTATAAATTTTATGTGGACTAAACCATTCTTGAGGTGAAGAGAATTTTTTTGTTTATCTTTTCTTAACATTTTTTCGTATCTATTGCATCTATTTGCATGCAAACAACAATAGATACGAAAAAATGTTAAGAAAAGATAAACAAAAAAATTCTCTTGACCTGAAGAATGGTTTAGTCCACATAAAACTTATAAAATATCTTATTTATATAAACAAATATTAGTAAAAAATGTTTCTAAAAGTAGGAAAGGTGAGGTTTTCGTCCCCGAGAGATTCTGCGACTTCAAGTGTAGAACCTGCCTGATTTGAAATGGATTCGGTCAGTTGCATTTTTTTTCAGCAATCGAAGTTGAACAATCTGCTTGCAGGCTTCAAAGGGGAAATAGGGTGAATTTTCAACAATTTGGTATTGATTTGGAGACATAGTGTGAAAGCCTTGATTCGATATGCAGTTATAACTATTGAAAAATTGTACTTTATACGCCTCTTGAATTTGATCAAACCCCTCTAATTATTCCAATTCCTATCTCGATTACGGAAGTATTACGAAGTCGTTTCAATCTTGAGCGTTCCGTTACGAAGACGCCATCCATATTAAATATTTCCCTATTTTTTCCTCTTTTCGCTCGTAGATCTCTCTAAATGTTTGAAATTATGCATAAATGCTGACAGCTCGTGGATCTTGAAAGTAGGAGCGCAAATTGGCAAAGAGTAAAATAAAAGAAAGATAGGAGTGAAAATCGGGTGGCTGTCTTCATGCTGTAGTACATTAATAATTTACTCTCGTCGCATCGTAATAGTCGCCAGTTAACTGTAAAGCCAGTGACTGGAGATGCTGCACAACTTCTTATTTCATATAGATACCGAGAGGTCTTTTCTCCTCCGCGTGCCTCGCACGATACATCCGTTTATACAGCAATAGTAGTTACATTGACTTTCGATGGGAATTAGTAAGAGTAAAACATACACGCGGAGACATTTATTAACGGTAATGCAGTAAATGACTTACTCCATACAGGAATATATGGTGGTTTGTGTACTGACATTTGCTCGCGTGCACAACAATCTCCCGAGTATATCGATTTTCGATACACAAAGAGCTATCACGACAGGCATCCGTAATTAACTTATTATGATGATGACAATGCAAATTTAATTACAATCAAATCTAAGTGGTTCGGTAACAAAGACTGTCTGAAAATAATGTTTTATATCCTCTCAAATTGAATTCTTAAGAAAAAGTAAGGAGAATAAAATAAATAAAATAAAAAACTGCGACATTGTCAGGACGTTTCAGTTTAATTGGGACAGATACAAGGGTAAAATAAAGTAAAAAATGTGCGGTTTCGTGACTCTTCCAGGGGAACGACCTGGCCGGAAGGGATATCGAACTTTTTTCACTTTCACGTTGAAGACCTTACTCAAACTTTCGATGATTGTAGAACGGCAACGACCGCTGGAGATTCAGCCTCTGTAATTAAGCTACGTACACAAGGCTTTAGGGCACGATACATCAGCTTGTCCTATGCATGATTACGGTCCTGGTAGCAAAAAGTCTATCATGAATTAAATCTTATTCTTCCTTGACCAGTTTGCGTGGGCAAGGGCACTCACACTTTTAGTTTTTATTTCTCCCCTTTCTTCTTCATTCCATCGTCCCGAAAAAATAATGTAAAAGGTACAATCGAAATCTCTCTGCCTAATCGTGTAAAACTGGTGAAGACAACGTGAATCACCACTTGGATGAGAAATAATGAGGTGCTTTATTCTTTGTTATGTCATTCTTTATCTTAGTTATTATTTATTATTTATTTAGATTCAAAAGATCATTAATCCTGGGAATGTTATTTAGACAGAGGATGCTCTTTGGGGACAATAATTGAGCTGCAGACTTTAATTGAATGGATGCTTTTTATGCAAGATTAAACATAACGTAAAGTAATTAATTAGCTATACATTACTCTTCTACGCATAACTTTTAATTCCCTTTTTGTAGAAATGAAGAAATACACAAGTACTAATTATATTATGTTCTCCGTTTCAGGTAAGTGATTATCTCCTTGATGATGATTCTCTGCAACAAGGGTAATGTAAATTATATATGATTATTCGTCTCTGAATTGAAAATGTGTAGTCATGTCGCTTGCTTTGTTTTATGCAGGAGAGGTTTAATAGATTATTTCGTGTGTACCGCTAATATCGATTTTAATATCCGAGTGAATTAAACTCCGTTTTCCGCAACATGATCACATGCGTCGACCTGTTGGCACACCTATCTACTCACTGCAGGTTGATACTTCGCTCCTCGTCTGGCATAATTTACATCTAGCTTAATCACATAATGAGTGGCCGCATACGGTACACGAGTTCTGTAATAGTAAATATGTAAAAGCAGAGTCGAGCAATGTGCGGAATATAGCAGTCTCGAGTCTCGAAGGTGGAGACTTGAACTCCAAGTAATTATTTCTCGAGATCGACTACAAATGAAGACTAGCATTTACTCTCTTGAGGAATTTTTTAAGTACCTAAGGATATTCAAGCGTGAGAAAATATAATTGAGAGACTGTAAACGTTAATGAATCGCGTTAAATTGAACTGTATGAGTTACAATTACAAGATGCTTTATTACCTATTTAGAAAGTTTCATTTTATTAGTAGCTACGAACTCGAATGTGGATTTCAACATTATTATGCTTAGAGACACCATCTTTATGCTTTTTAAAACCTTAAATTATGCCCCCAAAAAAACACCTCTTATTATGCGCTTAAAAAATTGTTTTATGCTTTTAATGTGCCCTTTTTTCCAACAAATATTTCACGAAAAAGACTTTTTTGACGAATTTAGAAAAAAAGCTCAACTTTGTGTGAAATGAAGAAGGAAAGTGAATGTGTGTGTGGGGGGGGGCAGAAGATATAAATAAAAATGTACTTAAAATGAAAATAAATAAGCTTTAATATGTTAAATGAAATATAACATAGGATAGGAACACAAAATAAAATAGTTTTCGATTAAAAAGATAAATCTGCAGAGTATTACTGTACTCTCTAAACAAATAAAACTACTATCACGAATAAAAGATCGGCGCGCGCGAAAATT
Organism: Synergus magnus; assembly: GCA_032275165.1. Lineage (NCBI taxonomy): Eukaryota > Metazoa > Arthropoda > Insecta > Hymenoptera > Cynipidae > Synergus > Synergus magnus. The sequence goes on from JAUESH010000015.1 coordinate 13,393,100, forward strand.
TGAAAGTTTTAAAGTTGAAACGAGCGGAAACTGGCTTCAAAGTACAATTTTTTGCAGAAAGAGTGTCTCTAAAGGCCGATTATGCGGCATTTATGCTCAAATCGTATTATGCTGCTATTTTGGGCGAATTATGCTTTTTTATGCTTGTTTATTGTGGAATGCCCAAGTATCAGGGATGTCAGAAGAATAAAAATTTTCGCTCTATGTTGACTTTTGATAATTTATGCTTTTATGCTCAAGTATATATAAAGTTGGTATCTAATTATGCTTATACATTAACGTGAATTATAATTATATTCGCAAGTTTTAAATTTGATTTACTTTTTAATGAAATGTAGAAAGCTTTTCAATGGCGTAACACTGTGAAATGTATTTGAAAACAAAACCGTTGCAATAATACGAGCTCGTGTTTGCCAATAGGAAATACCTGACGATCTGCTATCGTACTGTTGGATAGCGATCTCCGATTAAAGAGCTCTCCAACCAGTAGAATGGAGATTGCACCAATGAACTATGAGCATTGGGTTCACATTGGGCATATTCGATACTATGAGCAAGGTTCGATATATGTCACGAGGCATGAGTGTCAAAGCAATATGTTAATTGATCAATCATCAAGAGTATCAGATTATAAATAAAATTTAGCATAAAAATAACATTCGCCTGTCATCTTTGTGTCAATAGTCATTTAAGCTAACTATCGTAGATTTCGAAACCTTTTCCTTTTCTACCGATGATCAATTGTTGGTCTCTCAACCTCCAATCTTACAATTAGAATAGAAAATCCCGTTGTTGTTGGATAAGACATGAAAAAAGTGAAAAGAATGACGTTGCAATCCACAGGGCCAGGAGAGCATAAAATAGGGCAGTAGGTATTTCGGAAAGGGTACAGTTAAGGTTATGCCTTGAGTGAAAGACGAATGGAGAAAAACTGGATCAAATCAACATAAAAAATGGGACAATGACAATGTCAATTTTTGAAGTAAAATACTATAAAAAGTCATGCTTTCTCTCATGAATTATTAGAATGCATAAAGTCATGAATTTGGTTCTAATTGTCACTCTCTGCAATGCATTGGATGTTTTTGGCAATTGTTAACAGAAAACGCGCGTGAAGTAATTTATATGATATAGATTGCATGAATGATTGCATGAATGGCATATGGAGGATTTATGGACGGGTGCAAAGGTTGATTTTGATAAAACGAAAAGTGCGATATTCTGGAAGCGATGAAAATATAGGTCGAGGTTAAGATGTCGCGACTGAATCATGGCAGCAAGACCGATTTCAGTTCCCACGTACTCACCTTTCTGGGACTTCGGCTTTTAATGTGCCTTACCCGTAACAAGGTGTGTACATGTACGCTGCAACATTCCTATTCCTGTCGATAGATCAATCATCGCATCCCAGATCGACCTTCCCTGGCGAAGCTACTTACTTCAAAGTATCTCTTTGCGCACGTTATGTGGTTTATACGTGCATAGAGTATGCAGGTATGCAGTGTATAGACTTTACGCACATGCGTCAAGTCTCTGGATGCCGTCACATGCACGCGTAGAAGCGTATTACGGTACTTTTTCTTATGTACATCGCATAAAAGGTATTTATTTTCTTATATAAAAACACACGACTTTCGAAGATTCGTACATGCAGCTTTAAACATAAATTTATGCGAGATACATTTCGAGACACCCTGACCGCGTAAGTGCCAAGTGCTCAGCTGCTTAGTCACCAATTAGCAGAATGCAAATTCGGATGCAGAGTTTATCCTTGTTGACTCCAATTGCGGAATTTCGCGTACATTTTTCGGTTGGACCATTAAATGACTGTGAGAGAGTTGTCAATGGATTTTGGGTTTGAGGCACATGCAGTACCGTTTACTTTTACGGGATACCTACTTTTTTCATTACTTTATTGAGAGGATGCAGTAAGATATGCGTTTTACATTTATAGCACAAAGTTGCAATAATTGTGGAGTGAATGAGAACGAATTGAAATTATATATGTGACAAATTTGCTTGGGAATATGCTCTTATCTTTTATAATACCCGCAGAATTTTTAAATTGCAGGACTTTCACTTTCAGCAATTAGTCTTATCAACTGGGTTTGAAGAATGGAAATGTTGGATTGGAATATTTCAAATAGGAATATTTTTGCAATAAAAAATATTTTTTTTTCGATTTGTCAAGTGTAATCTGGATTTGGAATTCTTCTATGGAAGAATGCTCTTCTCTTTCTTAGTATGAATAGGCGTGGACCCAATGGCACGAACTGGTATTTTACTTCAATGAAACCAAGTGAGTTACCGCTAATCTCTGCTCGCGCTTGGTTAGCTTCCCAGTTACATGCAGAGATACGGTTCAAACTCTATATAGTGTATAAAGAAGAAAATTCTCCAATTTGAGTATCTCGGAGTTTAAAAAATTTATCATTATTATTAGAAAAGACGCTATTAAAAGATTACGACTATAGGAAATTAATTAACCTATTGATAAAACCTGTTTTTTTAATTAGCGTATGTTCAAGTTAATTAAATATTTTAACTAAAAGTTTCTTTACAGATATTTGACTAAAAGATCTTTTTTTTTCAGAGAATAATTAGTGAATAAGCTTGACCTTTTATTTAAAACACAATCCTTTAATTGATTTTCTATCTTTCTTCACTTGCAAACTTTTAAAAGCCAGTTTTCTCTTTGACAATTCATAAGAGTATGTAGAGGCGAATTTATGTACAGACCAAAGTAGGTTGAAGCCTAAGGCGACGAGATTCAGACGAAGAGACATTTTTCAAACGGCTGAAGCATATCCTCACAAGAGAAATTGATTTACATTTAATTTTTTTTTCACATTTTATGAATATCTTCACTAAATTGTCGTTTTTTGGTTTTTAAATTCTTATTTTTAGTTTAATTCAGATTATGGATTATTTTATCATTTAAGTATTAAAGTTAGTGTGCAATTGGCTTAACAGAATTGAATTTTCAATTTTCATAGACTATCAACTTCTATTGAGAAAATGAAAGTCCGGTACAAGGTAACCATTAAAAATCCGAGTTTCATGAAATAAGCACGTAAATTTTGAAAGCTTACGAAGCGACGCATTCCTGTGTGCACGTGCGTGCCAATTTGAGCCTCGTGTTGCGAGCAGGGCAGCAATTAGAGAAAATAATTTTGTCGTTAATTGCGTCACGGCCTAGCGTACATTTTTCCGCAAATTATTCGCCGTCGTATGTATAGCCGCATTCCTGGCGCTTCTTCTGCTCTTCATTTTACTGTTTCTTGCCATTCTTCAGCTCCAACAAACTACTCTGAGAAAACAGAGCCCTCATGATGTTATAATATTCGAAGTCATCAATAAATCTCTGTCATGCTTTATTTCCAGAAAAAGAACAAATCTTATTCGAACTCTAAACTGCGAACTAGGTTCGCCTTACGTGAATTATTAATAAAACAGTTATTAGGGAGAAACGAACCCTGGGTTTTGTTTCTTTGTAGAAGTAGATAAAATATCTTGAAGTCGATGGTTTATTATCCGGAACGAGTTTCGCCGTTTCCGCAATCTTCTTCCTCGATGAAACTGAAAACTGTGAAAGTTAATATGGAGGAAGCTTGAAAAATATCGTTTTAAAATATTTTGCTTCTAAGACAATGGAAGGATGCAAAGCATGACTGTTTTAATTAATTTCGTCTGTAACTTTTTCACTTATAAAATATTTCTTCATTCTTCTCTTTCATTTGACTCTTTTCCAATCTCTCGTTACATGCTTTCGCCAGCTCTTTCTCTTGACGATTTCTTCGACCGTTGCGCTTTATAATCGTGAAAGGAATGAAGAATTTTTTGTTGAATCGACCGAGATTAGATGAGAGATCTTCGATCCAAGACGCATTATATATAGGATGTCGAGATAAAGAAGCGGAGTTATCTAAACGTTTCAGAACTCTTTTCCTTTTTTATTGACTCGTCTAATATCATTTTCTGAGATTTGAAGAATTGTTTACTAGTGATGCAAATTTAAAAAGTTCTTCCCGACTGTGATTAAGAATCCTTGACCCCCCAGACAGTCCTCTCAGAGATCCTGGAACTCCAACTCTTCAGGATGCGCGAGGTGTACGAATTCACAAATTTTTATCGTCGAACAAGAAAGGACAGTTCGGTTCCTCGAGAGTAAATTTATTCGTCGAGTCCCATGAAAGAACCGATGAAACATTTGTTTCCTAGGGCCTCATCACGCTTGCCACCCGCAAGCCCTAAAAGACAAATCGTTTAGTTTTTTGGACCAGTCATCCGCGCGCAAAGTAAAATTAAATAAAACGGCATGACAAATTGGATTTGATTCTATTAGCGAGAAGCAGATAAAGAAGACGAAGGGCTTCGAATACAATTAAGTTGAGGCGTTTTTAAGGATAGGCCTTTCGGGGACCTATCTGATAATCACATTTCTCGTATTCAAATGCAAGCATCATGCTCGGTTTTCTATAGCAGTTAATTCTAAGTGCAGAGGGTTTATACATGGCTTCAAATAGCGATACATCTAAACTGTATATAATTTTTACGAATTGCACTATACAGTTCGAAAATAAGAGAATCATATTGTAAGCGAAATTTATTACTTTTATTTCAGAGAGTAAAATAATTCTCTTCCGTAAAGCCTAAAAAATAACCAAAAGAACGAGTATTGTTTTCATGATTGTTTCAGTATTGTTTCAAACAATCTTTTACAAGTTTTGTAGAAAACAAAATTAGAAAACAAAAAAATTACGTTCAGTAGAGTGAAAGTAATTCGAATTTCGTGACATTTTTGACAAGGGATTTATCGGAAGTAGTTGCTTCATTCAGGATGTTTCTTTCAGGGTTCAATAGAGCATAAAAAGTACTAAAAAGTATATTACTTTTTTTCTTTTTAAATCAAATTTGCAAGAGTTATGCAGATTTTCATATTTGGCATACATTTTTTAAAGAAAACACTTCCTCCATTTTAACAAAGATTTTCTTGGAGATGCTTGCTTCTTCTGGATCATCATTTTACGTTTCAATAGAGCCCGATAATAACTCGAAAGCGGTTTTTACTTTTTCTTTTAAATTCAAATACGCAAAAGTGATTCAGCTTTTTCTATGACAGGCCCGACTTTTTTTTATACAGAAATCTCGTTCCTTTGATAAATATTTTCTCAAAGGTGGTTGCTTTTTTCAGAATGATTTTTCCAAGGTTCAATAGAGCCTGACAATACCTCGAAATGATTCTTTAGTTATTCTTTTAAATTCAAATGCGTAAAAGTTGGGCAGCTTTTTCTGTGTCAAGTCCAGTTTTCTTTTTTTGAGAGGCTCTCTCTCTTTTTGATAAGGATTTTCTTGGAGGTGGTTCCTTTCTTCTAGATATTTCTTTAATGATTCAATAGAGCCTGATCATGCCTCGAAACGATTTTCTTATCATATGTTATTTTTAATCAGATGTATCCTTTTTTGATGGACCAAAATCTGAGGCACCTTCTTCTTTCATCCTTAGCACCCTTAATTTACTTCACGATTTCTAATAACGACTTGGTCCACCATGGAACAGAAAAGTAAAGAAGAAAATATGATTGTGTAGAGATTAAGGCGTACAATGTACATAAGCAGCAAAGTATATAACGCAGTCGTTCACTAATGACAGACTTCCCTTTTGCCACGTGCATCGGAGGAAAATCGAGATAAAAAGAAAGGACGAGCTTACCGGTTACCGTTAACTGCCGATAGTTTGATTTTGACATATATTTTCACAGTGACCTTGAATACTTGAATGCAGAGCGACCATGTAGAATTGAAAAAGGACGACCGCAAGTTAGAGGTAGGAGATGGCAATACTCATGGAATGGTGATGGCAATGGTCAGTGTATACCGGTTAAGCTTTAAGTTAAGCCGTTCAGTGCCAAGCCGGCTTTCGTGCCGTGAAAAGGTTTGTCACTCCTTCACCGATCGTTACCAATTTTCATCATTTGTGGGAAACATCAAAGCGGAAAAATGTGTACTTGAAAATTAATTTAAAAAAATTTGTCGTTGGATTAAACGGATAGTTACACGAAAATTTGATTAAAGGATCATGAAACTAAATCGTGATTGTGATCGTGAGCCAAACCGATTGAATATGGTTGGAAAAATATTTTATGTGCACCTCGGATTCTACAGTGTGTGCGAATGAAGTGACTCTGGACCGGATTCACCCGATCCAAAAAGGATTCAGGTACTTTTATTAATTTTTTCTGACAGAGGCAAGAGAAAATTAATTGATTTTACGATCTGGCATGAGTTTCATAGATTTCGAATATTTTTATATTATACAGCACGTGTAAAATATGAGGTCTTACCTTCTGACCTTTAAGTCCCTGCAACACAGTTTCACTCGAAGCACCTTCAAGTCATATCAATGTAACTAGACTACGAGGAACATGACGAGCAAGTTTTTGTCTGTAGTGCTCCACATCGATGAGAAACTACCTAACCATTTTGTACCGCGTTTCAGACTTAGAATGTTACAGTGCCAGCTGGTACAAGATTTAATTAATTACCTAATTAATTACTCGCTAGAGGCATTGCAACAATTGGCAAGAAAGATACATTACTCTTAACTTTCATCACTGTCAATAACTATTCCTCGTCATAGATTCCAAAACATTAGTGAACTTATTGCCCTTAGATTCCTTAAAATTCATAATTTTTTGTACCTTTTTCTCATTTGATTTAAAAAGAAAATCTGAAAAATGGTTTTGCGGTATTATCGAGTTTTATTGAACCCTGAAAGAAGCATCCTGAAAGAAGCAATGACATGTCCCAAAAAAAGCGGGACCCAACACAGAAAAATCTGCACAATTTTTCTGTATTTGCATTTAAAAGAAAAACTATAAAACTGCTTTGAGTCATTATCAAGCTTTCCTAAAAAATGTATGTTAACCACAAAAAGCTGTATAATTTTTGGAAATTTCATTTAAAAAGAAAAACAAGAAAGTGCTTTAGAGTCCTTTTCGAGTTCTATTGAACAATGAAAGGTAACATCCTGAAAAAAATAACCAGTCCCGAGAAAACCCTTGTCAAGGTTTGAAAAAACCCTAAAATAATTGGGTTGAAAAGAAAAAGGAGGTAAAAAAGAAACCACTCAGGAATTTAAATAAAGATTTGCCTATTCCAGTTACAAAATCACCTGTTTATCAGTGACTTGTCGAGTACCGGTATAATGTAAAGGTCGCTCATCCGAGGTGTCGATCGAGTTATTTATTACCGTTGTCACACTTCCGTAAGACTTCTTCGTCTATAGATTGTCCGTCCGCTCAAGATTATATGCTCACCTGTACATGACCAGCACAACAATTCTTCGCCGTTCGTCTACTATTACTTTTTCCTTATTTTTTACTTTTACCTTTTTTCCACAAACAACGGGATGCTGACATCAAATTTTTTACTTTCTCTTTTTTCAGCTATCGATGACAAATTCACAATTTAAATGAAATCCGCTTTAGAAAAACTGGTGGAATCAAAAAAGCATTCTTTAGCATAAATATAGCCAGAGCAAATAGGGATAATTCATATTATTAAATATAATACAATGGGACCGTTCAATTATTACGTAACGCTCTTATAAATATTAATACATGTGAAATTTTATTTTCAACGTTATGCAACATAACAAGTAGGGGGGGGGGTCAGAATTGTGTTAACTGGCACAGCATTTTTAATTCAAATACAAATAAATAAATTAAAAACATTCTTCTAGTACGATGTCTCCCACACAGTTTTTATAATTTTATTAATAGTGTAATTCTGACTTGTCCCGAGAATGTCGATTGTTTATTAAATATTGAATACAGGTTCTTTTTCTCCAAGACAAATCGTTAAATATTGACTTTTTTGCGTCAATAACTTGCATCTCATGTTCTTGCAAGTGATCATTTCCTGAGTTTTTTGACCCGTGCACTCTATTATTATAATTATAGACTGTGTACAGTGCATACATTTTAGCAGACATATAGTCAATTATTATCGCACATACATTTAAAGCCGTATGATCAGAATATCTGCTTTTATTGAAATTACTCAACAAAATAATGAGAGTGGCTTGCAAAGTACCGCTAGTACATTTCAGAATCGCTACTTTCCAGTAAAATTAAACTCTTATTACCTTTTTTTTAAAGCCGATTATTATTTCAAGGAACAAGTTCACTGATACAATATCAATTAGTATTTGTAAAATGATTTTGAAATTTTTGTTTAGATGCTGTAATGAGTTGTATTATATAATTATCTCACTGAAATATTACACAAGTGTGTCTTCGATTAGGTAAAAATAAGTTAACTTTAGCAGGAACGAGATACTAGAAATGTCGCTACAAGAAACCTGTCACAAGTTCAGTTATTTATAGCCCTAATAATCGATTATTTTGCATTTAATCAATCCAAAGAAAGCTCCATGAGCGAAATAACCGATCTAGTCGCGAGTAGGAATTTTAATTATTATTCTGATATTATAAGCGTCTAAACTGGTCTGCTATATTAAGCTTTACAGGTTTCATTTATGATCACTTTTCTCTTAACATGTAAGTGTCGAGGAAATCATTTGTAGATCAATAATGTAAATCTCGAATAAACAATGTTGTGTTCATAAATGATTGAAGCCATTTCACTAATAATTGGCGACGTTTTTCAGAGTCGGCACTTCTTTTACACTCAACCCTTTCTTATGTTCTGCATATAAAATTTGTCCTCGAAGCCCAGCTTTTAAATTAGAAAATTATCCTAAGTCGATCCTGTTATCCAAAAGGTTAATACTCCGAATCGTGTACATCCGGACGTACAAAAACTTTCGTCGAAGAAGACGAGGCCGGTTCGAGATGTCCGTCACGTTCTCGGATTTCTTCGGAAATCGTGATCCGAAGTCACGCGAGTTCAGATAAAAAATGAATACTCCTTCGTGAGAATACAATAACGTTATACAACGATTGTCATGTAACAATCAAGAAACACGAAAGTTTCATTTCTGATTATAATTAAACTCTCACTTAGAAGTCTATTTTTACTTTCTACGAAGATCTTATTCTTCAGATTGACAGGTTGAAGTTCAATAGCTGAAGTCGTGTAAATTGTAGAATGATGCTTAAATCTAGATCTAGCTAGATCAAAATTTTGTGATCGGCGATGTTATCTTTTCAGTTGATCCTGATTCGATCTAGGTTAATTGAATACATGATCTTCAATCTCAAATCTGATCGTTTCCGAGATAGTTTTAGTGAGTGACCATTTTTGCGAGCATGCTAACTTCCGGGAAGAGAAGCTCTAATGAATAATTCATTCAAATTAGGTATTATATTATTCGTAGTCGGTGTTGATGTCTCGTTAGAAGTAATGAAGTCACTGAAAGGGTTACGGTTGACAAGTTGAACAATTTTTTATCTGAACTAGAACTAAGTCCTTTTTGCTTGATAAAGAAGCAAGTATAATTTTATTCTTAACTTTACAAGTACATCCGCGGCCCCGATCCGAATACTACCGAGCCAAGTGGTAAAGAAATTTAGTTTACAAGAAGTGAAGTTGTAAGGATGATGATAAGTTTTTTTTACACGTGACACTCATGTTTGATGTCTGATTCAAAAATATGGTAAAAAGTAAGGTCTGCATTTTTTCTTCGGGATTAATTTCACGGGAAGACTCGATTTTTGCTTAATTTGAGAGAATAATTCTGAGAGAATGAGCTACCCTCGTTTTTCATGGAATTTTTCGTTGAAGTTGAGGAACGAGAGGATCAATATGGCAGTGTCGGAATCGAATGCGATTGACTACGGTAGTATTGGCGAGGCAGCGTTACAAACGGAGGTCGGTTTTGCACCGAGGCCGTGTACACACAAGAATACAGGTATTACGGCGATCCTAATGGGTTACGATCAGGCGATCGATGAGGGATCTAGTATTCTAGTAGCCCTGGATCGTAATAGCCACCTCACCATTACGATCTACTCTAGTTCTCGCACCACTGCTATCCACCGTGTCAATTAGCATTGCACTATAATCAGCCGCAGCAACGGTAAAGAATTACGGTCTGCATGATCGTGATCCTTACGGATTCGGGATACATCGTTCGCTTCTTCCTAGAAAACATGTCTTTCTTCTTCTAAAGATCCGCTACTTCCGCAGACATTCCCGAAATCTTGGAAATCGGATGTAAACTTCTATACAATTCCAAAAGCAATTGCTATTGCAGTTTCCTGAACAATTTCCTGTTGCCAATCCCAAAATACAGAGTCTTTTCCCGCGCATATTTAGAAGGAAGAATGTATACAATTCACAAGAACACCATTCAAAATAGATTTTTAAGGGCAGGAACTTTGTGCGAGTGCATTTTCATATAATGTTACAGAAGTGAATATAAACTTAAAATATTTCAGATTTATGAAGTTTGTATTCAAAATATACTCTATTTTTAGAGAACCCTATTTTATGCGAAGCGCATAATCGCACAATGTCTCAGAATTGAATATTACTTGAAATCTTTGCGATTTATGAAGTTTCCAAGTTAAATAAACAAGATTTGTCATCGTATAAAAACACAATTTTTTTTCGTTGCACAATCTTTGAATTTTCGCATAATTTTGCAAAATTTCGATTTCTGCATGGAAAATTTTTTCAATTGACAAAAATTCAAAAATCCTAACACATTTTATATTAATTTATTATTTTATTACAATAACGGTCAGAATTAAAAGCTATCAAAATTCTGCTTAAAATCAGACCAGGACGAAGTCGCTTTGTCAATTTTTTAAGAAGATATTGCATTGCACAAGAGCTTAAATTTGGATTTAAAATACGTGAAAAGTTCAATATTGCCTGATCAATAGGAAAATAATAATAAAAATCAAGTGAATGTAAATTTTAATGTATTTTTGCAGAAACTTCATGACTTTTTACATTTTATAAAAATATTTTTCTCAATAGGAAAAATATTCAAATATGTCCAACTTTTTCTTTAGAATGAGCTCAAAAAATTTAAAAAATGTTCATTATTTAGAAAGTTATTGATATTTTTATAAAACACTGAGATTTGACGTTTTCTTGCAATCTTTTTAACAAATTGACAAAGTGACTTTGTCCTGAGCTCATTTTAATTAATATTTACGCTAGTATTAAATATTTAAATTAATTATTGTTCTGATTTTTTCATTGCATAATTTACAGATTTTCAGCAGCAGAAAAAATTGTCTCTACCTATTTTAAATCGCATAATCATTGTACGTTGAAATTATTATTGAAATTATTTTAAAAAAACATTAAAATAAATTGATATTCTTTTGAAATCCTTTAAAATTTCAAAAATATTTCTTGAAATCTCTTGGAACATTTTAAATTCTTTTGAAATATCTTAAAATTACTGAAAATTCTATGAAGTCTCTTAAAATTCCTTAAAGTTCCTTAAAATTTTTTAGTACACCTAAAGATTCTTTCAAATCCCATGAAATCTTGCGAACTCTTGAAATTCCTTAAGGAAGAAATACTAAAATCTCAGATTTTCTGAATAAATCCACTTCAAAAGCAAAAAAGTGCACTTAATCATCTAACGGATGTGACGATAAAATTTCGATAATTAAAATGCCTCTTTATGATCCCACCTGTCTTATGCTATCGTGCAAACCGGACCATGGAAAATGTACCGTAGGGCTATAAATTACTTTCATTACGCCTCCCATAAACGTCATTAAAGGCGACATTTTCTACTGTGATACGCGCCACACACCATACCAAACCATGCCATGATCAGCATATCGTCATATTAATCGCAGGATAAAATCCTTACAGCAGAGACTAAGGTTAATTAATTTGCAAGTAAACTTACCGAACAGTAAACACCTGCCGAGAATTTATACGATTCGAACGCAGTGGTCCATATGCACTAATTACACTGCTTAAGATAATTACAGATCTCTTGAACGCTTCGCTTCAATTACATGTCTGAGTTGGTAACAGCTGGACGATTTACATGCAACTTGTCTCGAAAAGCAGAAATTAGTGATTAAAAAATCATTTATAAGAGGGTAGCACCAATTATAGAATAAGTGAGCCTTCTTGTAAACTTAAGTTGACTTTAATTGCGTGCAACATTTTACAGTAAACGTCAATCTTTTCAATTTAAAAGAACTATAATTTGCACGCTTCCAAATTGATGACATTTTTCTTGACGTGACATCCAAATTTCATGCGAATTTATAATTTGTTAATACAAGATTTGTAAATAAAAAGAACATAACAAGTGTTATGAAATAAATGCAAACCAAATAATAAATAAATCTAAACCTTTTAGTCTTTCACATCAACCGATCAAACTTCAGATTTCTGCCGCGATAATCATACTTTGATCGAGAAGCTTGTCACGTGCACAGCATGTTTAGGAAGTCGCAAGGAAGCCGTTCTCAGATCGTCGTTATGAAACTCGACCGTATATCCATGAATGTTAATGCTCGCGAGCCTTTACTGTCACAATCGGTACCGAAAGTGTGCATAATATGTAGACAGTGAATCCGACATACAGTTAGGAATTCTGTTGTTTGTTTTTTTTCACGCCGGTTTTCTTTCTGAAAAACCTTCCCACAAAATGTGTGAAAGAGAAAACTAGTGCTCATTCCTAAATGCAAATCGAATTTTTTTCAAACAATTTATACTCTGCTGTTATAGTAAATAGACATCTAATTCTTCCATCCTCAGTTAATTAATGCTTCTTGAAAACAATGAATTTCTAACATAATAACAGTTAACTATTAATTTCTTCTGACTATAATTTGAGTAATAAGCTGTAATAATCTGTGAATGGAACAGTGACATTCTTTTTCTTATAATGCGTGTTCATTGAAGTCTGACGTAGAAATCTTGTAAGACTATTGCAGTAAGGGGTTAATAGGTCAGTTTATTTTACGAGTACCGAGATAACTTCCCCTCTATTCGTTAAACGAGTGACTTTGGCAATGTGGAATGTCAAAGAAGATGGACGCGATTCGTTTCGTCGCATCGCCAGTCAATTCCATTGGTTCACGGTAGACTGCATCCCAATGTCATTAAGAAATCAGCTGGACCTCGTTTCTTGCGAATAATTGGGTCCAACGAAATTGTCCATTCGACATACAGACTTTCAGTTTTCTCCTTTTCTCTTCTTACTTTTGGTCTTCCTCATTATTCTTTCTCCTTTTCTTTCTCTTTTTTTTATTGCCCTTTCCGCATTCCTCTTCTTGCATTTTGTCGTTTCTTCAGTTTTATCCAGTAATTTCGAATTTATTTATCTTTATTCCCTATATCTTCCACTCCCTTTTCTTTTGAACCTTCTTTCTCTTATTCCCATCACTCTCTCCCCCCTTTTCTCTCTTTTCCTAGCAAATATGGGTCAGTTTTTGCGCACTCGCATGCATGTGGGAGATATGCACTCCGACGTATGGAGTAACCCAAGACACGTCCCAGTTATCCTCTACTCGGAAGAAAGAAAGAGAAAGAGTATAGTGTTCTTCGCTGGTTTTCTGTTCTTTGCACTCTACGTATATATCGGGAGCACTCGAACGTCATTCGATACTTCAGTGAGTTCCTGATATGGTGGTTCGAAAGTGCCAACCAGAGAATGAGTTTTGAATAGGCATGAACAAGATTTGTGTGCCAAGTTCAGATCGGAAGAAGACAGTCAGAAGAACAAAAATCAAGAGCATCAATTTCGCAGATATTCTATGAGAGGTCACATTGCGCATGATTCTCACTTGAAACTTTCCCAGTTATTTCAATTCGCATGTGCATAAATCCAATTCGGAAGTTCAAGACGTCTATGATTGATTCGCCGTCGCAGGTACTTCATCATTTTGCACAGTAAGAAATTTCCATTTGTTTCAGCAAAGTTATGTAGATCTCGTAGAGAACAGGCTCGAATTATATTCAACAACTTCTATCTCGAGAGTATGTATACCGAAGTGTACAGCTAGGTTAAATCTGCAAGAAAGAGGGTTGAAGAGAAAGAAGGAAAGAGAGGATTGGAGATGAGAGAAAGGAGAGACTCGATTGAATGTTCGCATGATACATGGCTGTATTACTGACAAAGGTATTTCAAGTTACTCGACTCTTCCACAAAATCACAGACAAAGTTCAAACCTGAATACAAATTTGCATATTACATATCTGCATGTCAGAGCTGTTTGTACGCAGTGCCACTGAAATCCATAATAGTTTCTACATTAAAAACAAATCTTGCAGATGAAAGCATTTGTCTTTCTAGCTTATGGGAAAGAGCAAACATAAAACGTGTAAGAGATTCTTAAAATTCCACACACTTCAAGTACAAAGTATGTGGAATACATTAGTATCTGCACATCAGGATTTAACATGCAAAAAATTATGTTTGCGCAACACTTGTCGCGATGTAGGCATTCGCGAAGTCTTTATGGAGGCTGGCACGCTCATGCAGCAAGTGCTTTAAGTAGCAGTCTGTACATTTTCTCAAACAAACAGCGACATCGTTGTACATGGTTCCTCGATGTAATGCTTGAACTCCTGACCTGGCGCGCTCAAAGAAGGCGTGACCACAAGCTCGTTTGAAACTCGAAATCGCTTTAAACGACCTACCTTAATTCCTACCTTCTGTTCAACTCCCACTCGCGCACCCACGCGCCACTAAAATCTAAACCCTTCCACCTTCAACTTCCATTAGGGGGTCTCCCGCTGTGAAATATTAGGCGTTAATGCCTGGAAAAAAATTAGTCTCCTGTTACCGAGTTCAAAGAAATGAGGAATAGAGGTGAATTAGCAGAAAATGTAATGAATCAGTTTAAGCCAGCGGGAAAGAAAGGGCAAGGCATTTTTTAACGTTTCGGAGAAAGCACTTTTTATATTAGGTCTTTTAGATAGTCTATGATGTATGGTATATATTTAAAATCCCAGGAATTCTTTTAAAATCATATCAAATCTTAGAAAACTATCGAAATCTTTTGGAAATCCTGAAAAATCCTGAAATCTTTTAAAATGCCACAAAATCACTGGAGATCCCTTGAAATCCTTGGATTTCTTTTAAGATCCTATCGAATTTGAGAAAACCATTAAAATCTTTTGATTCGAAATGATTTTAAGATAATGATTGAAAATACAACTGGATAATGTAAAACTCGAAAAAATCACTTATTCGAATCTCGAGAGAAAGCTCGCAATAATAAATCTTTCTGTTTACTATCTTGCAACTTTGCAAGTGAATTGATTATAATAAATAAAATCTTTCGAGTTAATCATACCTCTGCCGTACTTTATTATTCTTCCTTCATTGTTTTCTCTCCCTGATCAAATACTTTCACGTGGTGCACCATGAAATTGCTTTTCACCAGCGTAAGTAAACACGAAGGGACTATTGAAATTCAATGCAAAAATACTCTTCGACGAACTTTGATTACATGATGACAAATAATTGCATACCATTTCGTTCAACACATGATTACGTATAATGCAGTTTCGTCGGCGAATTCGTATAGCCATCGGCTCTCTCATTCTAGCGAAAGTAGTATTATCTTCTGACGTTAAACCTCCTTATATATTCAATAAATCAATAAAACAACAAAATAATCAAAAACATACAATGTTTTGATTTTAATTAATGTTTTATTCATTTATGCTAGCAGAAATTTATACGGCGTTGCTCGGGATTTTAAAGGATTTCATAGAATTTAAAGAAATTTTAAAGAGATTTTAAGGATTGCAGATTTTAAGTGTTTTTAAGGAATTTCAAGGGATAAAAAGACTTTAAAAGATTTTTAAAAATTTTTGAGGACGTTAAGAGATTTTGATTGATTTTAGGGATTTAAAGAGATTTTCAAAAGAGTTGAAAAGAGTTATCAAAAGTTTTTTTCAAGGATTTCACAAGATTTCAAGATATTTGAAATGATTTTAACGAATTTGAAGATATTGGAAGAGATTTTTAAGATTTTAGGGGACGTTAAGGGATTTCGTTTGATTTCCTCTACATTAGTATTAATTCTTTAAAATTTCTTAAAATCACTTAAAATGTCTTGAAATTTCTTGAAAATCCTTAAACTCTCTTGAATTCTTTTGAAATTCATTGAAATTCCGTAATCACTTAAAATCTGATGAAATCCTTTAAGATATCTTCATATCTTGTGAAACGTATAGAAATCCTGGAACATCCTTTTGATAACTCTTTCACTCTTTTAAAAATCCTTTGAAATCTTGTGAAAATTATTGAAAATCCTTAAACTGTTTTAAACTTTCTTAAAAATCCTTTAAAGTTGCTTAAAATCACTTGAAATTCCCTAGCCACTTGAAATCTTTTAAAATACTGGGCAACGTCGTATAAATTTCTGCTAGTAAATAAATAAATAAAAATAAAAAGGCTTTGGGAACATTTTTTGATATTCTTAATCCAATAAATGTTAAAAAAAAAGTATAAAAAGTTTAGCAGACTAGACGTCGGTAACCTCAACCTAATAAGTTTTTACTTTCACGAGCATAGGAACACTGAATAAGTATGTCTTAGATTTAACGCCTGTGTATCGATTACTTCCGAGTTTATGAATTAGCATAGAAAAGCATTTAAATTCTAGACGATCTCTTATCTTCGTTCTGAGCAGTTTATGCTACTTGTAAATTTACAAGGTTTTCATTATCGGCATTTTGTGGACGAGTGAGCAAGGAGCATTGCCATGGGTCCATTCTCGCGGTCTAGTTTCGAGTTTCGATTTTCGATGTCACTTTAAATCCATTTCATTTTTTAATCAAGCGAGACCAGAAACAAGAACTTGCAACCACAGGACTTCTTGACCGAACCTCATGATGGAATATATGTGCCTCGCGTGAATAGAGCGGATCAGGACTTATTATCTTTACAGTGAATCTTACATTGTTAACCCATTTTCCAGGAGCAATACAAAATAACGAGCATTTTACTTGCCATTATTATGTGCAGACAATTTCTTTTCATCTTTACGATTTCTCAGATCCGCTTCGGCGTGTCAATCGGAACTCATGCATATCTTATTTTTACTTTTCAGATAATTTACACACTTTTTAAGAATGTGAATTCAAAATAATTAAGAAACAAATTAACAAAGCTTTCATTTTAAACATAAGAATTTTCTGGATATTTAGAAATTAAATTATATGTCTTAATTATATTAAATCACACCCATTAGACAGAATGAATAGGACAATAATCAGTGGAATACAGACGTTGTAACTTGGCTCGGAAATTTTTTCGATTACTAGTCTCTCGTTCATTAACGTTACGAACTGAGCATGATGCGATCATTAACCACAAGCGAATATCTCGAGTTTGCAATTAAGCGTAGTTCGGATTCGAATAATGGCGCGACTTACCTCTTAACGTTGACCCACATCAGTTGACCATGCGATGGTGACCAAATTTTCTTGATTCCTTAATCTCTACACATACAATTATGTACCTAAATGTACAGCATTTATCCACGTCGTTTTGCTTTACATTTAAATTTATACAGATTACAATTTTCCCACGCTCTGAAGTGGTATTTAATCTCGATGTTGGTACATCAATTAGCGACTAATTAGAGTACTGAAAAACCAGACCTGTAATATTGGGAGCTTTCGAATATTGACAGTTGAATCCATAAAAAAAATTCGTGTGAAAAACTTCATTGAAATAATAGAGCAAAAGGTAATTTTCGAAAGATTTCTTCTTCATTAGAAGGAAAGTATTTCTATTAATAAGGAAAAAAGCGTTTACGGTATCAATAATAAATTATAGTGAATTATAAAAATCGTGGGATGAAGTTTCAATTAAAAAGTTGTCTACTTTCTACTTTTTTCTTTTTATTAATAATAATAGAACCGGTAAGATAATCTCTAATGTCATCAAAGTTGAATTCCAGGTAGCATGGTTATTATTACTGTAAATAATTATTATTACATTGAAGCTTAACTGTTGTTATTATGGGACATTAACTTGTTATCTTTGGATATTCAAAACTAGATTATAAGTTGTGACATTCTTTTCATGACAAAACGGGAATATTTTCATAACACTGTGCGAAGAGCAGATTGTAATCATAAAAGCAACTTTGTGTGCAACTGATTTAATTTCTCACATTTCTTGTGGAGGTAATGACGAAAGATTATCGCGATGATTACAGGAAACTGTATACAAATTTTCTACTGGAACAAATTAACGTAGAATCTTTTTAGAAAGAAAAAATCGGCTGAAATCGCATTTTCAGTAGAAACGGACAATATTGGTCAGACATAACTTCTTCCAGCAGAAACCATTTTTTGTCTCTTTTTTATTACTTTTGTCAATAGATGATCAGAACTTTCATGGATTCATTAAATTTATATAACATGATAATTTCAGTAGAAAGGGAAAGACCTGGTCAGACCTAAACTATTCCTTTAATAGAGAAAGTTTTTGGTTTAATTCCCTAATCAAAATCTTTTCTCAGTTATATTTTTAGCTTTCATCAATGTATTAAAATCTATAAATATTAATAATTCAGGAACAGGTTTACATCTGAATTCAGTGACCCCACGTTTATTTTTTCGACTCTCTAAACTTGAATCAGTGAAAAATCAGTGAAATTTCACTGATTCCCAGTCAAATTCCACTGATTCTCAGTGA
>JAUESH010000015.1:13435527-13451767 GCA_032275165.1 Synergus magnus
GTAATTTTAAGGGATTTTATTTGAAAACTTTTAAACTCTCTTGAATTCTTTTGAAATCCATTGAAATTTCTTACAATCACTGGACATCACTTGAAATGTCTTGAAATCTCTGTTAAACTCTTTTAAAGATCCCTTAAAATCCCTAAAATCAATCAAAATCTCTATTGAAAAGTTTTTAGATTCTTTAAAATTGTTTTACTCATCAAAATTTCTTAAAATCATTCTTAAAATCCTTTAATAATTCTTGAAATCTCGTGACATCTCTTGAAAATCGTTAGAATTACTTAAAAATCTTATGCAATTATTTAAAGTCTCTTTAAGATTCCTTTAAATTCCCGATAATCACTTAAAATACTTTTAAATCATTCTAAATGTATTGAAATCATTAAAAATAATCCAAAGTTCCCTGGAATTGATTAAAAATACTTGAAAAATCTTGAAATTTTGTGAAATCTATAGAAATCTCTCGAATATCTTTTTAATAACTCTTTTAGTCAAGTCAATGGAATTTTCTTAAAATCCCGGAAAACGCCGGGTTAATTTCTATAGTAAATAAATAAATAATAAATAAAAATAAAATGATTTTGGGAACTTTTTTTGATATTCTTAATCTAATAAACGTAAAAAAAAAACTTTTTTAAATGTTCGTCAGACTAGACGTCTGAAACGTCAACCTAATCACAATTTTTTATGTTCAACGATTCACCGAGAAAATTGAAAACAAACATGATTGAATTGTCTTTTCGTACTCCCACCCTGCAATCGTAATAAAAAAAGGCAATTTCCTGAATGAAATCGTTTCTCGTTATCATTGGCTATCGTCATTAATCCGCGAGGTGTGAAACCCAACTTTTTCTATTAAACACTTCCAGCCAAGGGAATTGATCTATTCGAATAAAGATATTCTTATCGGATAATAAAAATCTCATCAGTGGAAGATGGCAGATAAAATGGAGTGAAATGGAACTTGTTAGTTAAGTGGAAGGGTAAGAAATATAATATTAGTGGATAGTGCGAAAGTATGTTGCAAGCAGAGAAAAAAGAACCTGGATAGAGAAATCGATAAGCGTCCCGACGTGGTGGAACAATCAGAGGAAATTCTTGTTGTGTCGACTCACGAGAGCTGGTTCTGTCTGGCTCCATATAATTTCTTATATTTACTCCGATGCTTTGTTGAACGTCCCGAGCATAGACACCGATGTCCGGAGTCATGGGAGATAAATCTGCTGCTCTTGGCTCAAAAACATCTCTTATGCCCAACTAAAATTCATTTTTTTATTATTGTTCTATTTTAAGCCACATCCTTGAAGGCGAAACTTTGAAGGAAAACCTTCAAACTTGAACCTTCAAATCTTCGAAGTAAAATTCCCCACAAGTTTTCGACACAAAATGTACCAAAATTCTTTTTGTTCAAAATTTCTTGCGGGCGATTTTACTGTGTAGATTTGAGGCTTTCTCGAAGCGAAGTTTAATAATAGATCACTTAATAATTGATCTCTCGAAAAGCATAAAAAATCATGTTTACTATTCATCGGTTTTAATTAAATTGGATGATTCTCTATTTCTACTAATTCTTTAAACGATTTTTTATCTCTTTATTTACTTATTCCAAATAAAAGTGAAATATTTCTGATTTGCATTAGAATAACATCTCCTTCTTTAAATAAAAAAAAATTGAACGTACCCTTTGCAGGAATGGGGTGAGAGTAACAAAGCCTTTTAGCATAAAAGATGGTATAGTTGCTCTTATCCAAGTCGGCTGCAAATGCTTGCGTAACAACCGTAAACTTTTCGAATTGAGATCTCTTGCCAGTCGCAAAGTATCGGGTCTTTCAGTGGGTAAAAACAAAATAACGTTGTACCTCGGATTCTGAAAACAAAAACCGTCTTTATATTTATGTAATGATGATAATAATAATAATAATAATTAACCAATTTCGCTCATTCTTTCGACAATGAAAAATGCAATTAAATGTGTGCAATCGAAATGGAGTCTTTCTACGCGAGATGAGACATGTGAGTCAAGGAAATTGTGGAAGGTCGCAGGAAAAACGGATGCTCCTTAAAATGACCCTTGGCGACAATCTCGTCTCGAAATGCGTCTCGCTCGTTGAACTCTCTTTGTATAATTTTCACGCTTGGTATCTTGGTAAACTTAGTCTTTTGCGAAAGATTATCATTTTTCTTCACGTTATCCAATCCGCGTAACTTATTACTGTTTTTCCCTTCCGGCGGCTGTACATATTTCCTCAACAAGACGAAACATTTATTATTCATGCTTCAATAATTTGACGTTGATATTTGATAAGTTTCCTTTTTGTGAAAAGAAAGTAGTGAAGTCAGGTCCGGATTGGTAATGTGGGAAATCGGGAAAAATCCCGGTGGGCCGGTCATCGTGTGGGCCAATGTGGGCCGGTACGATGAACAAAAAATTAAGAAAAATTTGGAAGTAATTTAAAAAATTAAATCTGAGCATACCAAAACGATTAATGAAGATATATTTTGCCTTGCCAAAATATGTTTTAAGGGGCAGCTTCCCGTTTTATTTAGCCCTCCGCCGTCCTTGTGGATCGTTCGTGACCCAGTCGATTTTTCGAGATTGAATTTTATTGGGAAGAAAGAGGCGTGACACGTCATTTCAAAAGTTTTTTGAATACTCAAAAACAATTGAATGATAAAATAGAGGATCGGAATAATAACTTTGAATTTTGAAATTATTTTTTTATCGTAAACTGTATTGATGGAGGAGGGGTCAACACAAACGATCCACAAGGACGGCGGAGGGTTAATAAGATCCTCGCTTCAAAATGCAATCAATTATGTTTAAGAGTCGAAATTAAATCCCGGCTCAATCGAGGTAAAGTAAAGTGAAAATCGTATTTATGTTTCGTTCCACGACTAATAATATTCAGCTTATTTTCAGGGTCTTCCTTGCAGACTGGCATAAAATGAAATAGGTATGAAGGAGCTGACACTGTGCTCGTAAACTAGCCTTCACATTGAGCATTGCGAAACATGAAATGGGTCTTTTTATGGGGAGATAAAATACGCTTAGAAACTGACATCCAGAGGAAATTCCACAGCTACGGCCTTCAATGAAGGGAAATATGCAAAGGGTAGAACTGCGGTGTAGGTTGCAGCTGATACGGAAGCCACATCGCATCCATTTACAAGAAACGCCACTTGTTTAGAATCCCTGACAGCTGCCTCATCAGCCTCCGGGGCTCCTCGCCAAATGTTTAAATGTTGCATCCAGAGTCCATCATCTGAAGTCAGAAATCAGATTCTCTCTAAAGTTTTCTCTTTTCGAAATATCTTGTAATATTAATGAATTTATTTTATTTTCTTCTATCTAGAATTTTCCCCTTCTATTTCAAACTTTAAAATATTAATAATGCCTCAGAAGAACTTAACAACCATGTTTTCTGTAAGTTTTTGTTTGTGGGAGGCAGTTTCGATCAGGATATTGCCGTTTCGTAATGTTTGATATTTTCTTAAGATCAAATCTGCAGAAAAGCCTATTTAAGGAAAAAGTATGTAAAGTAGTCGAGTTTTAGATTTAAAATGTATTAAATTTTGTTCGAAGTAATATATTAAAGAATTAAGAAATTCCACCTAACTGTACTACTTTTTATGGAAATTAATTCTCGTACAAAGTAGTTTTTAAGAAAATGGGATTAAAGATTCATTATTAAGCTCCTTAATTAAAAATATATGAAATTTCTTCGAAGTTTGGGAGGAATTCTGGAGAATCTGGAATGCTTCCGACGGAAATTGCATTTGATTACGTGGTTCGGCGTAGGCACTAGCGGGAATAAATTAAATCAAATAAAATCAGTCTCTAGGTTTTAATAAGAACCAAATTCTAATTTCATCAGAATTTGTTGAACTCTTTGATTTCTTTAAACTAAAATCTTATAAATAAAGAAAATTTACATAAGAAAAACTTTACCATCCCCACCTGCCATAGAAATCCTCCGACTTTAATGGACGCTCCCAAATAAAGTTTTCATTTGATCAACCTTTTAGCATAAATCTGAGCTTGGAACTTTATCTCTTACTTAGCAAGTTGTCCTACCTGGATAAGTTGAAAAGTAATGTTCAGCACTTCTCCTCTTGCGAACTCTATTCGAAGAAGGACTCTCCACCATCGACAAAGTTTGGGCCCCCATTTCGGAATCCATTATGGTAGTAAATTCGTCTGTTGTTGAAGTTGGCATATCAGTAGTTGTAGAAGGCAAATCTGTTGTAGTGCTAGTGGGTAGGTCGGTTGTAGTCGTCTCCATTGAAGTCGTGGATTCTGATAAACGAGCTAAAATATTTGTTGAACTTCTATTTTTATGTAGGAATTGAAAGCGAACTTAAAAGAGAAATTATCTAGAGAGTGCAAACTGCAAAGTTCTTGTGAGAATTATCTAACTAAGAAGAAGAAGAAGAAAAGGAAGAAGAAGAAGTCCAAGCCACAGAAAACCAGGATGATCCATTTCAAATAGCTGTTTCGTTTATAATTAAGCAATCTGTAAAAGATATTACTACACAAAAGCACGTCACTCGAAATAAGAAGTCAGCCCATTCCTCTTAAACACATGGAGATTAATTTGGAACAGGTCATTATAAATCCGAAACCATATCAAAGACAGGCACCTGTTGATTCAGAATCCATTATGGTAGTAAATTCGTCTGTTGTTGAAGTTGGCATATCAGTAGTTGTAGAAGGCAAATCTGTTGTAGTGCTAGTGGGTAGGTCGGTTGTAGTCGTCTCCATTGAAGTCGTGGATTCTGATAAACGAGCTAAAATATTTGTTGAACTTCTATTTTTATGTAGGAATTGAAAGCGAACTTAAAAGAGAAATTATCTAGAAAGAGTGCAAACTGCAAAGTTCTTGTGAGAATTATCTAACTAAGAAGAATATAACTAAGAAGAAGAAGAAGAAGAAAAGGAAGAAGAAGAAGTCCAAGCTACAGAAAACCAGGATGACCCATTTCAAATAGCTGTTTCATTTATAATTAAGCAATCTGTAAAAGATATTACTACAAAAAGCACGTCACTCGAAATAAGAAGTCAGTCCATTCCTCTTAAACACATGGAGATTAATTTGGAACAGGTCATCATAAATCCGAAACCATATAAAAGACAGGCACCTGTTGATTCAGAATCATATATAACTACGACAGACACAGTTTCCAATTCCATCATACTTGCAGTTGATCCGCCACCAGTAGTCATTCTCGATCCCATCGTAGAAGTAATAGGTTCTCTGAACCAAGGTCCAGTTCTGAACCTACTCGAAGAAGATGATCTCACTGTCAATGTGCTTGGTCCAGCAGTCGTTGAGGTACTTCTTGAACTGAAAGCAGTAAACCTAGCTGAAGTTGTTCTTGATTGAATTGTTGTGGGTTCTGTTGTTGTGGGTTCTGTTGTAGTAGGTTCAGTTGTAGTAGGTTCTGTTGTAGTAGGTTCTGTTGTTGTAGTAACAGACTCTGTAGAAGTAACAGACTCAGTAGTAGTGACAGCTACTGCAATAACTGGAGCACTAAACCTAAAAGTATCAGCACGAGCTGTCGAAGTCGTTACTGTCCCTCCACCAACGACTCTATCCATCGTAGGACCAGAAGCTGATCCAGGATTATTAACAATCATCTGAGTTGACAATTTTGGCTCAGCAGCTAAGCTCGATAGCCTTGCTGGCATGTCTGTCGTAGTTAAAGGAATGTCGAGTCTT
The DNA here is from genome assembly GCA_032275165.1 of Synergus magnus. NCBI lineage: Eukaryota > Metazoa > Arthropoda > Insecta > Hymenoptera > Cynipidae > Synergus > Synergus magnus. The sequence goes on from JAUESH010000015.1 coordinate 13,441,251, forward strand.
TCGATAGTGGAAGCGATAGAAGTTGTTAAAGGGTTTGCAGTTGCAGTTGGAGAAGGTATCGCTTGCACGATGGGAGCTGCATTGCCTGGAGTAACAGTGATGATGTCAACTGATGTGTCAATTGTTGTTGAGGGAGCATTTGTTGTTGAGGGAGCATTTGTTGTTGAGGGAGCATTTGTTGTTGAGGGAGCATTTGTTGTTGTGGGAGTATTTGTTGTTTGAACAGTTCCATCTGTATTTGGTAGAGCTGTTCCTGGCGGAGGTACTGTTGAAGCAGCTCCATTGGCTCCATTTGCATTTGCTAAAGTAGTCGATGTCATAGTCCCATCATTTCCTGCAGGTTGGTTTATAGATCCATCAGGATTGATGGTTGTCATTCCATTCGCTAAAGGCTGCATTGTGCTGATTATTGCACTATCCATTATTGTGCTACCAGCTGAGTTACCAGCTGTCGAATCAGTTGTGCTTGAGTCAGTTGTGTTCGAGTCAGTTGTGTTTTGTCCATCAATCGTGAAATCAAAACCGTAGAATCTTAAAATATCCTCATATTCAGGACGCAGTCTCGTGTTGTCTCTGTTCAAATTTAGTCCACCGAGAAAGCCGTCTGCGTTGAGGTAACTCTTTAAAATAAATTTTAATCATTAGAAGATAACGGTGAGGAAATTGGAATTTTCATATTTTTGCCCTGGTTAAAAAAATCTCACCCGCAATCTTCGATGGATGTCGCGTAATCCAATTCTCGTGATTTGTCGATCATGTGGAAGGTTTAAAGCTTCTCCTATCTGTTTACTTCCTCTTCCGGTTGAACCTTCGTAGAGAGCGATTAAAACAAATCCTAAACCCGTTGGGGAAAATGCGACATTTCCAGGCATATGATACTGTTGAAGAATTTTTACGCTCAAGTCGTTGATTACATCTGTCATGACATCCACAGGACGTCGAGGAGCTGAACGCATCCAATGCTCGTAGTGGGCATCGTGATAATGACCATTCACGACGAGAAAACAAACTTTAATAATAAGATATAGAAGTTGTTAGTTTACTTGGTTGATATGTCGATTCAGATGATTATAAGATTATAAAAATTGCTATACAATTTTGAATAGTTCCCATAGATGCTTTATTAAATAAATATTTTAAAAGTATTATTATAGAAATAAACTTGTTAACTTAGCCATGAAGAAAGTTCAAGGACATATTTAAAGCTGAATAAAAAAAAAAAGATTCGATTAAACTATAAAAGTGATGCGATTCAAATCATTGGCGTAGAAAATGTAGAAAAATACCTGTTATTTAATGATTTTGAGATAGAGCTTCCAAATTTAAATATTATCATTCAGAATTCAATATATAATTCAATATTCTAGTCGAAACAGTTTAAATCATTCTGAGATTTATAAATATTTGTTTTTTAATGCATTTACTTTAAATTTTTCAGTATTTCTGCCCAAGGGTGTCAAAATTACAAAAAGGAGGAGCTAACCACTACTGAATTCATATGTAGACTTTTTTCATAATTCTTTTGAATTGCTATGAAATCTTTAAAATTCAATTCAAATCTGATGACTTCTGCATAAGTTCTTTAGAATTCTTTGAAATCCATTTGAATTCTTTAGAATCCATTCAAATTCTTTTCAATTCATTGAAACTGCACAACTCGCTTGAAATCCCTTGAAATTTCATGAAATCAAATAAAATCCCTTAAATTCACATAAAATATTTTGCAACCCTTTAAAGTCTCTTCAAAATTCCTTTAAATTCCCTAAAATCACTTAAAACCTCTAAAAATCGTTTAAACTCATTATGAAATCCCTTTAAAAATACGTATTATTATTAATTATTTCTGCCAGTGAATAATTCTAAAAGCACATCATAAGTTATACTTTATTTTTAATCGTTAACCGTCAATTTTAGAATTGAAACGTCAACATTATATTCTTCATGTATAGATCCACATATTTCATTTAAACACATTTAAATGTACTTATTTTTTTACTTCAATCTTAAAAATATAGTAGAAATTCTGAAAGTGTATTTTTGTTATCTTTATCTAATGAAATAAAGAGTATTTCCACCTACGTTTTGCGAGGATAATCCATGTTGTTAATCCCATTTTCTTCAGCTTTGCTATCGAATCTCAGTTCTGGTCTCAAGAAATCTGAAAATTCGAAAATGCTCAGCTTCTTCACTTAGGACTTTTGCATGATTTATTTGAAACGCGCGGGACTTATCAAGAGGATTAGAAGAATTAGTCTTTGCTGGACGCGTTCTTCTGCGGAACTGCCGCGGTTCTCGACACGGGGCCCTCAAGACTCTCTGGGATTTTTAACATGCAAGGTCGTCAGGTAGATAACCCCATACCATCATTTCACGCGATAGTTCCTCCCCAACGCAGCGGAATCCACAAATTTTCCATTGACTTCTTCCTCATTCTGAAAATATACCAACATTCCTCAAAATTTCAATATTTTCCCACATCTCGTTACATTTTTTTCATGCATGTCATTCAATACTCTCTGAAAGACGCAGGAATTGGTACCTATTAAAAATTTAAAATTGAACAATTATAATCGTTGAAATTCAAAATCTCACAGAATAATTTCTACAAGATAATTAACTGAAATAATGCTATTATCGTAGACATGAGGAATTGTAAATTACTAATGCTAATTCATACTAATTTCACTTACTCGCTTGCAATAGACAAAAATACCTAAATTAAATTCGAATGATCTCATGAAACTCAATTAAAGCCGGAAATTGTACGAAATTTGCAAATGTAGTTGAATCTTATTGCTCTAATGAAGGTTCATAAATATTTCGAGTGATTTTAATCTGACAGGTAAAATAACAAGGATTCATACACGAAGAGGCCAACTTTCCGTTGTATTTGTATGAAAGCCACTTCTATATATCATATCTTTGCTTCGCCTTTTCTTTCTAACGGCTTCCTTTTTTTTCTTACGCTCACACGCTATACCATCTTATATAACGTGATCTATCAGCAATCTATGCAAACTTCGAGCTTCCATTGTAACCCTCGTTGATCTTGATCGGTGATCGCGCTCAACTACGTGTAATGACGGAGAAGAAAAGAGCTCGACACAAAGAAACAGAACAATTAACACTCATTTCATAAACATTTACGCGAGAATCTGACATAAATGCGTATAGGCACTTATTATATGATATTCATTTCCGTTCCTTTTCACTGAGAAGACTATTAAGGTAAAAGTCTCAATTCCTGGCCACCTCGTCTAATCTGACGAAAATCCTATCAAATCAATCAAAATTGCACCCAGAAAAAACTTTTCTTCAATTAAAGAAACTTTCTTTGAATCAAAGAAATTGTATTATTGATATACGGTCAAAGAAACATATCTTTAATTCAAAAAAATTCTTTTTGAATTAAACAAACAGTTTCTTTAAATTAAAATAATTCGAAATAATTTTGTTTGAATCAAATAAACTTTGTTTGAATGAAACAAAATTATTTTAAAAGAAAGTTTTCTTTAACATAAAGAAATTTTTACTTTGAATTACTAAAATAAAAGTTTTTATTTAAACCAAGTTTTTTTCTGAGTGTGACAAGTTTACTACATGGCAACTTGCGTTTGAAAGCTAGACGGCCAATTTTCGACTAGACATTTAAAAATGTGACAATTTTAACCCTCTCCAAGCGAAAAGTATTATTGAGAGGTTTTAGAATCTGATTTTTTGATATTTTTATCCCGAGCCGTTCCCTGTCAAAATTGACAACTTTACTGCAATTCTTAAGGAGGCCAGGAATTGGGACTTTTACCGTATAGTAGAAATTATTAAAAATTAAAGCGATTTTTGAAAGACATGCAATATCCTAGTAATAGAAACAACTCGCAAAAAACATCATTTTTTAATGTCTACGGCAGACTTACCCTTTACATTTTTGGAAGAGGGTCTTTAGTCGAATAAGTTGGTTTGCTTACTGAAGTTTGAAAGATTGGCACTAACTCCAGAAGGCTAGTTATAGTTTTCATTCATTATAGAGTGAATAGCGTAATAAGACAGTGCCCCATGGCGAACAGTTTCGAGTGGGAGACTCATTATCCATTATGTAATTTCATGACTTTTACCCACTGCCTTGCATCGTTGCTAAATACGTAGCGATCGTTCAACAATGAAACCTTTAAGATAATTGCTTCGCGTCACCGATTTACTCTATTCCTTTATTTCATATCCAATAAACAACAAATCAAACGGCTTAGTCTATTAACTAAGAATGAGTGCAAAAATTGTGTGTGAGTTAGGGGCAAATGAGGCGTAAAAATTCATTTCAATTTAAAAAGATGCTTCAATTTATTTCCCTCTAATTAACATTTATTCTAGGAGACGAAAGGCCGAATCAGTTTTCTCTCGTAAGCCTCTTTCTTCTTATGCCAGCCAAACTCGAAACTAATTACAATTGCTGCAATTATAAAACCTGCGAAAAATATACGAAAGATGAACAAAAGTCTAGAGTATTAAATTATATTTATCGAGGGAACTTAATATGCACTATGTAATCAAAAATTAACAAACTATAGCTGTCAAACTATTTGATCGACTAGTTTAAATATCTCGAGAAGTTTAAGGAAAAAACAAATTACTGCATTTAAATGAACAGATTTATGAGCAAGATTAGAATTCATTTTGCACTTCCGTTCATTTTGGACATTACGCAAAAGACAAAGTTAATAATGATTGACTAATGCCAATATAATATCCTTTCAGATTACGCAATTTCTGTCTACTTAAAGCCTTGCTGAAAATTTGTCTTCTTTAGAAATCCAATTTCATCCCGAATAATATTGATCCTACTGCGGAACTCATTATTCTAAAAATATAGTTATAGATTTATTTAGTTCTAGATTTATTTAAAATCGAGACTTCTTTCTTACCAATGGCGAGAACAAAAAATATCCCTTGCATGTCCCCCATGTTGACTTTATGATTATCAGTCTCCTGACTATATCCAGGTGCCTCCCAACACTCATCTTTCATCGGCATTCTTTCAAGAGTCCATTTTTCTATTAATCCGGCTTCATGCATTCTTTTTAATCTAAAAAGAAATTCAATCAATAGAATAAATCTTTAAAATTACTAGAAATTTTAATTAAACGATGGCAGTAGCAGCGGCTGATTATCTACTCCAGCGAGATCACGCAAGTTAAGCATCTTTGGGCGCGGCTAGGACTTGGATGGGTGACCGTTCGTGATTTTTGTTTAGTCGGGCTTTGTTTATTACGTTTAAATGTTCTTGACTAACAAATAAATATTAATTCAACTCACTCCTTATCGATCATCTTCAGATAAGGATTTTCTTGACCAATCATCATCGCAATTGGTTCACTTATAAAGTCATTAGAACTAAGAGAGAAATGACATCGACCAGTATCTAAAAGATCTTTCCTCATCAGAATTTTAAGAGTCGATTTCCAATCTATTAAAACATGGTTTCCTTCTCGAATTCGAGAAATAATATTAGGATCGTTGGTGGAATTGTGTCTCTCTGTTTTTGAGAGTAGTTCCTGGTACTTTGGTTCCTCGGTCGATTGCAGATATTCCTCTAAGAAACTTCCATTTGGGAAGCTCCATGTGAACTCGGCGCTGCGAGAGAGAAGGTCGTCTATGGAAGAAATCATGTCGTCCATTCTTGGAAACGTCAGAAATGCTACCAGACTTCCGGAATAAGTTGCTACAAGGACCATGACGACCAGCCACCAAGTTCCCACTATTAAGCGAGCACTATCTGCTCGAGGCAAATTCATTCCACCTGCGTTGTACAAATAAAATTAAAGTATTTGAAAAAACTTTAATTTTTAATCGATCTTCTTTCGGCAAAGATGTATAAGGAACTATTTAAATCTCTTTATTATTTAAACTGTTCCAAATACCCTTTTCCAACCCCCCTTTCTCGACACTTTTTTCAACTTCCTTTTTCTCCAGCCTTTTTTCAACCATTTTGTCCCAAACCTCTTTTTCCGAAAAAATAAGTACTGAATACATAAATTGCCGAAAAGTAAAAATATACAATTATTTAATTTCCGAAGCTTTTTGAAGTGCACATCAGGGTTCATAAAATAATTCATATAATAATTACTTAAAATGTTTTATAATTATTTTACCTAATTATTTAATTAATTATTTGACTTATATATATTTTTGGCTTAACTTTCGAAAATTTAAGTATTTAGGGGAATTCAATAATTCGTTGTACATATGATTCGTTAATTCTACAATTAGGAAATTATATACTTGGATAAATTTGATTTTCAGAAATTTTAAAATTCGGTATTTTTATTATTCGTCAATTTCTGTATTCCGTACTTATTTTTTCAATATTTTTGGTTTCCCTTGCAACCCACTTTTCCCCCACACTTTTTTCAACCTCCTTTTTGCCCAGTCTTTTTTCAAACATTTTTTCCCACACCTCTTTTTAAACCTCCTTTTTCTAAATTTTTTTCACACCCCCTTTCCAACATCCTTTTCAATCCCCCTATCCGAACTACCCTTTTTCCATCGTTTTTTCCAACCTCTTTTGTCAAGCACTTTTTCTAAAGCTATTTTCTCAAACCCGTTTTTCTAAACGCCTGATTCCAACCCCCTTTTTTACACTCCCTTTTCCAACCCTCTTTACAAGCATTTAGAAAATAAATTGGAAAAGGCGATGGGAAGAAAATCTTGGAAAAGGAGGTTCAGAAATTGGGGTAGAAAAAAGGGGTAGTATAAAGGAAACGGATTTTCGAAAAGATACTAAACAGAGCGGGGGGGGGGGAATTATGCAGCTTTCACTTTCATTTTCTCTTTCACTTTTTGGTTTTCCACTTTTTGATTTTCACTTTTTCCAGATACACATGAATGTCAACTTTGACGTTTTAAACGTCACCGAAGAATTGTAAGCGGTTCGCGTATTTATTTCTTATTCCTTGTTTTCGTGGGAAACTTGAAAAACTTGAAAACTTGAAAAACGATGAATAAGAAATAAATACGCAAACTGCTTACAATTCGTCAGTGACGTTTGAAACGTCAAAATTGACATTCACGTTTATTGAGAAAAAGTGAAAATAAAAAAGTGGAAAAACAAAAAGTGAAAGTAAAAGTGGAAGTGAAAAGTTACGTAATCGCGTCCCGGGTTGGAAAACAGGATTGAAAAGATGGTGGGGAAAAGTGGGTTGGAAAAGAGGTGGCAAAAGGGGTTTGGAAAAGGAGGTTTAAAAATAGGGTGTGGAAAAAGAAGTTTAGAAAAGAGGATTGGAAAAGTAGATCACAATAGGGGATGGGGAAAAAGGTTTGGCAAGGAGGCCTTGGAAAAAGAGATTTAAAAAAAGGACTTTTTGGGAATGGAGTTTTAGAAAAGGTTGTCAGCAAAGATTGTTGGCAAAGGGGGTTGAAAAGGTGGCAGAAGGGTCCGGGAAAAAGGTTTTTTGTTTCAATTCAGATTTTTATGATTTACCATTGAACTTTCATAACTGATATGTCAATGTACTATAATTCTATGTTATTACCTTCGATGGGAAAGAGTTGCTTAAAGTAAATGTAAATAGGCCCACAATAGCAATTTGTAGGTAAATAGCTTTTTAACGTCTTTAGCATGAAGTATGACATTAAGTATCGACAAGGCCGTTGATTTGCACAGAATGCGCATTATGTTATTTAACGATACGCTTCTGCGAACCAGAAGATAGCATATGCATATTATACTATATACCTTGCTGAAGAAGAGCTCCATAGATGTACCACACACATTCATTTGGCGTGTTTAACCCTACAGCTTCCTTTATGCCAATCGATGGTTTCGGATTCAACTTGTGTACGAGATACAAGATTGGTCCTATTATAATAATGACAGAAGCCAGACAGGCCCACGTCTAAAAAGGAAGGACTACTATAAAATAAATAATAAAGTAACAACTCAGCATCTTTTAAGTTCAACATCTTTTAACTGCTTTGCTGTTTGGAAAGCAGGTAATTCGCTTAATAATTCGCTTCTGTTCATATACAACGTGTCTGAAAATTCTTGCTTAACTTCTATTATTTTAGAGCTTATGTTTCATTCATTATATTAACGTTTTGTAACTTAGATGCAATTTATTTCTGTAATTATTCATAATTATTGAATTAAACGTTCATGAAATCCTATATTTTTTCCAATCATTAAGCAAATTCCAATAAATCGTTGAAACTCTATGTGAACAATGCAGCTTCGGAAACAAAAACACCCTGTGCATACAAGTTTATGACTTCAACTTTATGCCTGGCTTTTTACGTATCGTGTTAAACTTTTATTTTCAGCAATATCACTTTTTATGCTTCATGTCTGCTGGTAACAAAACCCGAAGAATCTGAACGATCCACAAGCAAAGTTTTTTCCTTAGGATCAAAGAACTCTTCACTGAATGAATTTTTATTCACAATGAACATCTACTTTCTAGAAACATATGCTATATACCTCATTCGATAAAGGTGAGATGAAGAGTAAAGCCCTTGACAACGGTTTCGGCTTAGGCGTCAAGAGAGTATAAGTTTGCACGGAAATTGGCACAGTATAATTAATTATACTTTTCCTGCTTTCATAAACAGTATAAGCGCAAGCACCAAAGAATACTTTGTTATTTTTAACCAGTTCAATAATTTTTTCTGGTATTTTCTGACCAGATAATCCATTCTTTATCTGGTTCTTATTTTCTGACATCTGATTCTAAAAGTATGTAAAATATTATAAAGAAATATTTTCTAGAGTGAATAAATCCTATGTAAGTTACCAAACACGTGATTAAAAAGTTACCTTTTTGGAAGCATCTCCACTTGAGCTATTCACCGGTTTTGATAATCCATAATCGGTTGCCACGATGACTTTATACGTAAAATTCAACTTTTCACTCAAATGCTGAACAATGTCGAAAGTTAGACCATCACAAGTTGGAACCCCATCATCGGAATATTGCACTATCTGCCATGGAGGGTTCTATAATCATTTTTTTTTTTTAGGAAAATACATATAAATTGCTTGGAAAATCTGAATTAGTAGAAGATGACTAATGTAAATTTATATAAAGAATGAGTTATGGGTGAAGTCTCCAGTCTGAAGAAAATTCATGTAAACGTACATGATAAGTGATGATTGGCAAGGTTTTACCCCTAAAGCCAAAATCGATATGCGGGAATATAGACCCTGACAAATTAGATCCTGGTCCCGGAGACCACGACCCAGAATCGATTAATTGTCCCTTTCCTGCCAGAACAGAATCGAATGAATTTCCCCAAGTTATCGCGGAGCCAATCTTCCAAGATAAACATTTTCCGCAATTACCTCCGGAAGTCGATCTCTCCTCAGCAAGGGCTTTCTGTCACACACAAATACACAGATTTTACCAGAGTCTAACCAGACAGAAAGATAGAATCATAGAGAGAGAGGCATAAAGCAATTAGCTTGTTGTACCTTGAAACATGTACAAAAGCATTGCCACTATTTTATTAATTAGCAGATTTTAAAAAACCTTTTGGTAAAATACACGAAACGGAATAATTACTACTACATTAATTTCAATTTACCCCCACCCCCTCCTTAAGATGCCACAAAAATACCTTTTTAGGATTGGGCTGAAGTTTCAGACGTATATCATTTTTTTTTTCAAATATTCTCACTAAAAAAATTATTTTATTTAAAATAATTGGTTTATTGCAACAGAAAGCATAGGAAATGTTTTTGCAAACAATATTTTTAATTGCTGATGAGAAATCTTTAATGAAAAAAAAAAATTCGTCTGAATATAAACGTCTGAAACTCACGGTTCCGGTTTTAACCATCAAAAATTGTATTGCAAATTTCATAAAATTCATTTTCCGGCTAAACTATGCAAGATACAACAAAATGTTAAGACGCAAAGTTATTCAGCAAAATTGTCAGTGTTGTTTTTTTTGTGGCATTTTTAGGGCACCATTTAATAAATAAATCTTTGTTCCATTAAATTAATAATTAATACCTACATTTACATATCGAACCACCTCTTTTACTCTTTCATCTTTTGCTAATCTGAGAACCTCAAATTCTTCGTCACTAACTTTTGAATATAAGTCTATTTCACTCTGAAGGGAAACTTCTAAAGCCCGCGAGAGAGCTTTAATCAATTCTTTAATATGACAGAATAACCCCAACTGAAATACAGATAATGGTCATTTTAATTATTATCATAGTGTAAATTTAATGTCTAAATCCATAAATAATTAATTACATGGCAAGAATCACGAAATTTCGTGACATTGTAAATAAAAGCTACATTTTCGCCCTCAATTAACTTATCAACAAATGCACTTATGTTGGTTTTGCGCTTTGTGGCGTCGCTTAATATGTAGAGCCACTGATTCCCAGGATGAACCATTTTCAATGAGCGTGCCTTTAATAAAATATCAATATTTTATATTTTTATCTTAAGGGCATGTGATACTTTACCATAAGAGCAATTTATTTTCCGCAACTTTACGCTTGCAATAATAAATAT
>JAUESH010000015.1:13451867-13473936 GCA_032275165.1 Synergus magnus
TATATTGCCTCTATAGTCTAAAAAAAATTTTGTAATACTTTTTTAATCTCATTTATTAGTTAAAATTTTTTTAATTCGTTGAAATCGTTTTCATTTTTTAAAAATCATTTTTAAAAAAACTTAAATCCCCTAGAATCCCTCGTAATTCTTTGAAATCATTTTAAATCATTTAAAAGCTTTTCAAATCGTTTGAAAAATATCGAAATTCCGTCGGGTAAATTTCTGCTAGTTATATATAAACTTACTTACGGCTTTTCAATACCGCATACTTTTGAATTTGGAACTCCCCAAAGTGTGTAAAAATTCTACATAAAATAACCCCGGACGGCTGCATTTGAATAATATTTAAATTCCATTCTATTTCTCTGAACGCTCTTTTCATATTTAAATTTCGCTCCAAAAGATGGCCGACACGAAGACACGACGTTCGTGAAACTTCGGTAATCTTCGTGCGACGAAAATCGTTTCGGAGGTTAGTCGTGAGGTTGGAATCCACATACGAATCATACGAACTATGTGGTATGCGGTATAGATAGAGTGTACGGTTTATTTTTTTTAAAGCAAAAATCCACTTAATTAGTAGTCTATGCAATAGAAATATTTCACTTTTAACCCAAATCGATTGATCGTGTGCTTCACTCACGTTGTCATATTTTTTGGAGCTTGCGATGGGTTGAAAAATCGGTAATTGTTGCTCCGAAAACTGTCAAACATCTATGAAGAGAAAGACAGAGAAGAAGGGAAATGTGCTAGACGAGGAGGGAGAAATAGTGACAGGAAAAGGTGGAGTGAAAGTAAAACAGTTGATTTTTGTCAAAAGAGGGATTTAAAATCATTTCGACTGTGTACTTTGTTGTCCTCGTGATTTTTGAACGATGAAAGTCGAAGAACCTGTGCAACAAGGGATGTTGCTTTTTCCACCACAAGGAATGTTAGGCCAGCTCAAGGTTAGTTAGCGATAACTTTGAATAGGTGCATGCATAACATTATGGGCTTTTATACTACAAAGGAAATTCCTATCTTTCTTTATCTATAAAACATTCAGCAATTAACATAAAAACCGTTTTATGGCTAACTCAACTTCAGAGATTTTATAATAACGTGATATTTAATTGTTTGTATGTTTTACAAAAGTTTTGCATAAAAAGAATTGATATTTAAGGGAATATTTAATCATCTTTTGCTAAAGTCTATCATTCCGAAACTATATAGGTTTTATATATAGGAATATTGAAATTAAAACACTACGTTTATAAGTTTGGAGCCTCGAATTTAATTACTGAAATTAAAGTTTTAAAATTGTAAATATTTTGGTATTAATAAAATCATAGCTGGGATTTGAACTTGAATTTAAATTGAGTAAAGACAAACATGTGTAGAATTAATAATTCTCCTACTTCAACGATTACCGTTTTCTTCATACTAAAAGGGATTATAAAAAATAATTTCTCGATTTCGAAACCTTATAAATTTTCATTTATAACTATAATCCAAATTTATGTACATAGCTCATAAAAAAAAGTTTTATATGTTCACCCGCAATTTTATTATCGAATCCCGAATTTATTACACTATAAAATCTAAAAATAGTTTTTTAAAAACGTTTGTTTTTATCGACTCTTTTCTTTTTACCTAATTGTCTCAATATTGTTCTTTTTGCAGAAAAGTTGGCACAAAAGATTTTGCCAACTATTCAAAGCTAGTAGTTATGGAATCGACAGGCTGGAAGTATACGATAACCAAGATGAAGCTTTAACACAACAACTTACTCAACGAATTATAACATTGGAAGCTTGTGTTAAAATTGCACCAAGCAATCAGCCTAATGTTTTCACCGTAGGTTTCTCGTGAAATATTTCAGATTAATACTATCATAAAGAAGCGGATTTCCCGAATAAAATTAGATGCGTTAAAATGTTAATTACACCATATCCAATTAAGAGCATGTACCAAATTGTCACGCAAGCAATTCTGTTAAGAGAATTTATTCATAAAATAATAACTTGAACGGATTTTCCCTGCCAGACAAACGTAAAGGGAATAAAAACGAACGTCTGTCTGGTATTAAAAATCTATTCAAGTTGTGAGATAATGAATAAGTTCACTTAAACTAATTGGTCACGTGTAAAATTTTTTTCCATTTTTTCCAACATCCTTAAATTGTCTGCATTTTTTTAAATAGAAAGAGGAAAATCTAAATAATAATAATAATGTACTTTCAAAGATCTGTTCAATGAGTCATGTAACCTTTTTATTTCCAGGTTGTTACCAAATCGGGTGTCCACCACTTCGGCTGTGCTTCTGAATCCGAGATGACCAGCTGGATGAGTGCCTTCCAATCCGTAGCATTTAAAGACAACGCCTCAAGTCAAACAATAGAAGAAGACAACGAGCTATACTGTACAAGTGGTGAAGGAATTTTTTCCGTAAGACTCGTCGAAACCGACGCTTCCAAACTTTGTGGCCTGGAATCCAAAAATTACACTTTAGTCGTTGCCGCCGCGGAAATTAAACTCCTCGATAATGACGTGCTCCTCTACACCTGGCCATACAGATACATTAGAAAATATGGTTACAAAGACGGGTCTTTTACCTTCGAGGCTGGGAGAAAATGCGAATCCGGCGCAGGCTCTTTCCATCTGGAGCACAAAAATCGACAGGAAATTTTCCGGTGCCTTGAGTCGAAAATGAAGTTCATGAAGAAATTGCTCAGTGGCGAAACTAGTCCAAGTATAGAATGCAATGATGCTCAATTCCACGCTGCCTTATCCATGGAAGCTGGATCTCGATCTCCTTTACCTCCGTCTCCAAACAGCTCCAGTCATTTAATCGACATGGATTTTTCCTCATCTACTCAGAAACACTTAAACTCTTCAACTTCTAGTGCAGCTTCCACTACTTTGTTCAAACCGCCTCCGCCAATTCCAAAGCAGAAACCTATAAAACCACCCCGAAAGGCTATTCTCACACCCATGGACAAGAAATATCTTGAAATCGAGTTTCCAGAAGCATCGACGAGTGGCAAATACAGAAGGTTACATCCGATTTCTACTCCGGATCACGAAAGTTCTAGCAGCACAAGTTCAAAGGATGATAACAACTCTTATGACCTCGTGGAGGTGAGAAGTGACGCCTGGAGGACTCATGGAATTGATAGGTGAGGAGACGATTTTTGTCTAAATCCATCCTCTCACTAGCACATAACTTAAGATTTATTGTGATATAAAATCTTCTTATTTATAGGGTTCCACACATGGAAAGATTGAATTCAGCCTCTAGTGAAGCAAAGAAAGAAGATGAGGATTCGCAGTACGAAATGGTGACGCCACTTCCTCTCAGTTCTCAGAGTTCAATCAGAAGTCAGATAAGTAGAGAAATTCCCACCCCAACTTCACCAATAATCCATAACACCCTTCCGCATAAATCTGACGAATCAGACTATGATAAGCTCCAATATTTTGGAACAATACATAAATCTGATCACAATCCTACATATAGAACTCCAAATATTAATGTACCTCCCAAATCACTGCCTCTTCCCTCCACGACTGCCGATGCAAGTCCAAATAAAAATGACTATGACTTCGTCGATGACATGTACGCTGTCAGACTTGCGGATGATAGTCATTTAGGATATGGAGTGATTAGAAAAAAATCGGCTAATATCAATGCAGAACCAGAGCATAAGGTCTACAACGATTCTGAATATGCGATTGTCTCAAAACCTAAGAGAGTTTAAACGCTGTTTTGTCATGAAACAGTTTGCTGTTAAACGATTTTAAATGATTTATACTTTTGTAAGGTCTTTTGATCCAGTTCCATTTGTTTGCTCGTTTCAACGCGAGGGAATGAAATAGAATTGTTAAGAATGTTAATAGTTTTACTTCTTTAGCAAGGTTTATTCTAAGGGATAATTGTTTCAAAGACGCTCATAATTCTGATTAAAAATTTTCCTTAGAATATTCCCTGTTTAGGTTTATATTCTTATCAAGACGAGTATTCTTCAGTTTTACTTCTAGAGGGTGAAGCTCGAGAAATAAACTTAAAAATCATTTTTCCATTCGTCAGTTTACAAACGATGATAAAAACGACTGATCAAAACTCAAATCTAGTGCCTTAACTACGCGTTGTAATATTAATGGGGAGGAAGGTTTGTGCAAAAGATGCATTCAATTAGAAAATGAAAAATGATTAATTTAAAGATTTAAAAACGTAATATTTCTAAACTCTCCGACTGTGCAATCATTTTTAGGGATTATTGTCAATTTTTTATAGACTCTAATTTAAACACTGATAAATCTACGCAAGCAGGATGAGAGTTTATCAGTCGCTGATTCAGTGCATATTCCTTGCGCAAAACTTCCGCACTCTGACTATTACTTTAAGTGATGATTTAAACCAAATTCTGCGAAATCCTACTTGATTCCGTGACTTTTCAGAAGTTGCCTTGCGTACTTAGTAAATTCCTTATAAATATTGTTGTTAATTGTTATAGAAATTCTGGTCTTAAGTATTATTAATTACTCTATTGTGTTAAGAACATTAGTATGCGTTGTACAATGTATATACAAAGTTTACGAAAACTATTCCTCTTTTTAATAGATACGTCGCATGATATTGAATACCAGTTACTGAATTTAAACAAAGGTTGGTGCATCACGTATATAAGTTAGAAATACTGGGATAGGTTTCAGAAACGACCAAAGAATGATTTCTAGGAATATCACCTACGTAACACAAACAGCAGTGAGTAGATCAAAATTCAAATCGATTTTTCAGTCTTATTATTTTATTCTAGTCCATAATGGAATTTATAGAAATTTTCTTTTGCAGAAGTAAATACAAATTTGAAAATTAATCAAGAATATCAGCTGTTTGTATTACATAGGAATTCGTCGAAAGGAATAAGTCTAAATATGTGAATCGTATATTAAATAACTATCTCAAGTAGTTTTATTAATTTGTGACTATTTGAAATTTTAGTCATAAGTTAAACAAAACCGCGCAAGAGTATAAAAAATTACAACGCTAAAGATTTATGATACATTTCTATAATTCCGTCGTTTATTTGCCAATGATATCGACATATATTTGATTTAAAGTAAACTAGTTTACAGTATCTAAGCTCAGAATAGGCTTACAAGTAATTGTTTATTATAAGTCCAAAATTAATTCGAATATTTTTCTATAATTTTCTTTTGTCAATTTACGTAACCGATGAATTTATTATTTGTTGGGTCAACGGGCAAGTAAATCAAAAATAAAAAGGTGGTGCTATTTCAAATATAAAATATCTTCTATTCAATGTCTAAACTAAAAGTTTTAGACATTAAATATTTGTAAGTTAGGTTCGAGGAATTCATCGATTTAAAAAATCCAATCTAAAGATCCAAAACTATTTGCTGAATGCTGTACAATCTATTTTAATTAGCTTATGCAAGAGAGTTTACATTGCGAACTTTTGTATTTTATATTGATAAATTTATAATAAATTTTTATACCATTCTCAAATGCCTAGTTTAAATAATTACTATCTTTTTCCTCCCGAAACTTCTTGATTTTCAGAGTTTTCTGCTTCTGGCTGCTTCAGTCTGGCTTCGAACTTAAGTTTTTCTTCCTGGGAGGTATCTGGAGCAAAAAGATTTAGATGCTTTGTCAAATACTTTTTCTAATTATCTTTTATTAAGGGATCTCTTTATTTCACTTAACAAAAACTATGACTAGATTTTTTTATTCTTTGTAGCGGTATTTATTTTTCAATTAGAATTGTGCGTATAGAGCAAAATAATGCCCAATTTGAATACTTTTTGCGCAAAACTGAGGTATACGAATCTAACCTCAAAATGTAATAGTTTTTATTCCGCAAAAAGTAGTAAAAATACAGTTTTTCGCTCTATACGCACACTCTTATTTAAAAAGTGAGTATTACCTCAAATCGAAGAAATATCTAATCATAATATTTGTTAAGTAAAAAGAAAAAAATAATTTTAAGGTTAGAACTTGAACCCAAGACCCTTAAGCTCTGGACACAATAAAATAAAATTTTTATTTATCTTTAGCATTGAAAAGTATAAAATTATTTTAAAATAAATTGTGGCTTACCCGGCTCTGATGATTTATTTAACTTCTGCTGCTGTTGAACTTCTAGGAGAACTTCGTTCATGACAATTTCCATATAACCATCAACATCATTCCGTACTCTTCGAACATGTTCGCCCTTATCCTTGAGAATTTTTTCGATATTCGTTTTGCCATTTATGTCAGCAAACCACCCCAGATTGTCAGCAATAAGATGATTGTTATTACACCCATCACACCGCACTATCACAACACCCTTTTCATAACCTAACTTTGAAATGGTTTTATTGTTCCTGGTATCACACTTTTTACACGTGAAGGATAATTTCAATCTTGCTTCTACTACTCCTAGAGGATGTTTTTTACACTCTTTTTCTTTGGTTTGTTCACTTGATTCCTGTTCAAGCCTCGAAACACATAATCTTTGTTGACTAAAACTTATGTCACGAGAGAATGGAATTACAACATTTCTAGGATTTCTAAATTGTTCTTGAAACACTTTCAACGCTAAATTCGCTTTCGATGATAAAACTCTCCGAACGACGAACATGATGAATTTGTATTTATGGTGTAACACTTGTTATTCGAAGAGAAAAGAGTATTTTTGTGGAGGTACAGTGCAACCCAGTCGTGCACTTGTGTAATGTAATCCATGATCCAATACATATAGGTTCTATCATGGCGTCGTCAAAAGTGTGTGTGTGGGGCGAAGGGGGAGTCATTGTTCAGGAGAATATTCTCGAGAATGTTCGCGATATACATCTTTCTTTTGAGAAATTATGAGAATTTTAAAGCTCACTAAAAACAATAATTTTTATCTGCAACTATTGTAACAAATACTTCTGAAAGTATTACA
Organism: Synergus magnus; assembly: GCA_032275165.1. Lineage (NCBI taxonomy): Eukaryota > Metazoa > Arthropoda > Insecta > Hymenoptera > Cynipidae > Synergus > Synergus magnus. The sequence continues at coordinate 13,458,802 of JAUESH010000015.1, forward strand.
GACTACACTTTTTAAAACATGGAAAAATTGATATTATGTATCCTGGCAGTGAAATGAACCGTAGAAATTATATATATTCTCCTGGTATAAAATTCTCAGGAATTTTAAAAGACTGAATGAACGCGTGTGTGTAGGTGAGTCACGTGACATATGTCGCACGTTCCCAAAGGTTTTCCCGCCGTCGCCATTACGCGAAGTTTACGCATCGGAGTTATCCAACATGTAAACAACGATTTGAATTTTTTCTCAACTGACAAGCATCTGAGAAAACTGGCAATGTGAAAATTAACCAGTGTGCTGCACCGCATCAATTAACGGCTTCATTGTCTGACGATTCGTGCGATTTTATTCCATTGACAGACGAATAATTAAATTACGCATCGGGCTAAGTGAGTAGCGTCCTATAACCTGTACTTGTCGAACAAAATTCAAAATAAGTGCAAGTTTGTGGATTTCAAGAGGAAAAAAGTGGTTCTGTGGTTATGTGCGTGAATTTTGTGAACATCAATGTTCGTAAGAAAGAGTTTGTTGTGACTCTATGCGTGGTAAAAGTGTGTCAAATATGTGAAGATTGCAGGGTCGACTGCGTCCCTAAACATGGAATACGACTCGGAATCAAGCTGTGAGGATCGTCTACGGGATTTAGAAGCAACGGAGGAGCTTCCGAGTCATCAAAGAAATCAGGAAAATGAACAACGACAAGAAGTCTCAGGATCTACTCCTTGGCATCCTCTGGAGGCTGCTTCATTCCAGCCAAAAGTACCTTTTGGAGTCGTCAACAGATCACTTTCATCTCAGGTGAAGGATATAAAGGTTACTATATATATGTATTTCGTAGTTCGTTTAATCAAGATCGAATTTCGAATTCTCGCATGAAGGAATTTTACATTTTATAAATTATTATAATTTCAGAAATAGTAAATTTTGGTTCTGAAAATTCATATGTATAGATTTGTAGTATTAGATGTGTGTTTTTCATGCTTGTGTAGTAGAAATATTTGTGTACTTATTATGTAGGTATGCATCTAATCGATAGAAAGCAATTTTTAAAAATATTTAATGGAATGTCCTTATAATGAATCTATGGCAAGGCGATTCTAATAGAATTTTAAAGCTGAGTCAAGTAAAATATTACGGTTAATTTAACCCTGTAAATTGAAATATGAAAATTAAATAATAAAAGTAAATGTAATCGTAATTTTTCAGGTAATGGAATATTATCGCAAGTACTCTCAAAATTCGAACCTGGAGCAGTACTTTTCTCTTCCCGCAACGAGTGCCTCTACTGAGGGTGTAAAATATTACTACAGCCTCTACGAATTGAACCCCAAACCGGGCGACAATGGACAAAGCTACAGAGACTTTAATTTAAAATCTTACGTTCCAAAGGAAAGACGAAGATGGGTGAGGCCTCCATTGGTAGGACAGTCATCTGGTAACGAAGCTTCCGGAACGTACGTTCGTCCTCTAACAGATCCACGATCACCTTCACCCGAACTGAAAAGAACTACTCCAGAAACCATCCCCGAAGAAAAGAGCGAATGCCACGATACAACATCAGACATTGCAGAAAGAAAAGTACCATCCCCAACTTCTAGTGTAGCATCTCACAAACGTCTAGAATGGGACAGTGGAGCAGATGTTGGATATTATGCTACCACGCCTCATAATAAACAAGATAGTAAAAAACTAAGTACTATTGAGAGGATGGCACTGGCAAGAGGTTGCTCTGCAGCTTTAAGACTCGATCCCGAAGGTACAACTGAATCAGCGAAGATACAAACAGGAAGATTGTCTTCCAAATCTATGATGAAGCCAGATGCAAACTCTACAGCTATAAATGAGAATGTTTCAGGCTCTGAGAGTGAAGTTGAAATTACACCTATTGTCAAGAATCACTTACCTGGAGTGATTACTGGAAACGATATCAAATCCGACGAAAGGAAGCCTTTTCGAGTTGCCAGTCAGCAAAAACCTGCCTCTCAGAGTTCCAACGTCAGTGAAGCAATATTCGAAACGCCAAAATCCTCTGCAGTATTCAAAGTTCCCATAGGTTCGCCCGTAAAGTACGCGACCGAAGGTCGAAGAATGAAAGCCACTAATTTAAACGCATGCACTTCCCCGCTCAAGAAGAGCAGCTCCATGAATATTTTAGCAATGCCGACGACAAAAGTACCTCTCAAAAGAAGTCAAAGCGACTTGAACCTTCACGCTAGGGACAAAAACAAAGTTCTACCGCGATTGATCTTCAACTCCACATCTTCCATAGCCACTGTTGTAAATAAACCTACCACTTGCGATAAAGTAATTCAAACTTCGTTGAACGTTTGCAGTCAGGAATCAGTGGGCGTTCAAGTTTCAGTCCTCGAGGAAGAGAAGCCACCGTTGCCAAAGAGGGGAACTAGTTTAACTCAAAGATCTTTGCACTCGATTCTCAAAAATCCAAGAAGTACTTACAGGGTGCAGCCAAGAAGGAACGAACAGATTCAAGAAGCTTCTTCTAAATCAAATGCAGAGGAGCAAAGTGAGGGGAATGAAACTGGGAATAGTAGCTTAGAATCATCAGAAACTGATTCTTCGCCAGCGACTCCTCAACTTGACGAAACAGAGAATATCACTGGTAGGGCGAACAGCTTCGAATATTTTCCAGGTCACATTTACGAAAACGTGCCGAATGGCAGTGCCAGTCACGTCTCATCTGTGGACACTGGCAGATCCAATTCAACTATGCCTAACACTAGTTCCAGTATCGACGAGAAGCTCTGGGGAGAGTCTGACAGTCTCGTAAGGGATTTGGAAAGAAGTGTGAATATTTTAAAGAGTCTGGTTGATGCCAAAAAGTGTGACAAGGACGTTAAGAAAAGGTTGATTCACCACGTTGTTAAAAGACTCGTGACTGCAAAGTACACAGATGACAAGATAGAACATAATCTTGAGGAAAACGTCCCCTGGAATCCTGATGACGCTAGGAAGAAAGTCTACAGGTCTGAAATAATCCAAGCCTTAGCTAAAAAACAAAACACAACTGACTCCTCGGACGATTGGAAGCCTCAGAAGAAGAAGAGTGAGACTGTGAAGAAATCGGAAGTCAGCAGAGCAGAGAGTGTGACAAGAGCTATAAAGGAGATTATCAATCTCGAAAGTAGCAATAGCGATAAATTTGACAGAAATACGGACAGAACGGAAATGGATGGAAGGAAAGCGAGAATGGGTTTGAGAACGGATGACTGCGAACGAAGTAGCAATACTCCTACTGAACCAAACAAAAGCGAGAGTTCTGAGTGTTTCATGCCGCAGCGGAGTTACAAACCCAAGAATATATTTTGCATGAAGAAAAAATGCGAAGTTCCTCACGGAGAAACAACTACTTCTAATAGTTCTCCTGCAGATCAGAATAGAGTTCTACTAGAGGCTGCGATCAATAATAGGAGAAGTCCGGACGAATCTAGCAACCAGGAAGTAAACAGTCACGATTGGCGATTGCCTACAACTGTTTCTGAAAGAAAGTTTGAGTTAAGAAGATGCAGCAATTCAGATTCAGGAGATTCAAAGCTCGTGAGTTATGCTGAAATGGAGAAGAAGAACCAGCTTATTTGGATTACGAATGAAATCAGTCATCTTTCTAATCTGAAGAAGTTATTAGAACAGCCTAAAAAATTGGATCGTCCTAAGCAATCTCCGAGGAAACCTAAACCAGCCTACAAGCAAAGGCCACTCAATCTTCTCACTTGCATGAATGACGCATCTGCTAATCCTGAAAGTACTGAAAGGAATACTCCAGATGTGACTGAGAATTCGTTGAATGAACAGTGGTCTTCTCACTGCAATTTGGCTTCTTGTAATAATATTGTCAATTCAACGGCAAAGAGTTCGAAGCAGATGAAGAAGCGAAGCAGCTTCACGCAAACTGCAACGGACACGACAGATGCCCAGTCAAAAACTGGTGGAGTTATTTTCTCCTCGAGGAATCAAAATCATGTAAAGCTAGCGAATATTTTTGTCCAAACATTACCGCAAGTATCTTCTAATCAGTTACCGAATTTAACTGGGCAAATTATGTGCCCTGCCCATCAGTCTTTCATACAGTTACAAAATTGCAGATGTGGAGAGCAAACCTTTCAGTGTCATCAAAGACAAGTTCAAAATTTCCAACAATGTGGTCATTGCGTGAAAAATTCAAGTTTGCAAAATTCTCCGAAAGGTCGTCATCAGACGCAACACTTCCATCGAAAGGAAGATCGACCGGTGATTTCGGTCCCGATGATTCCTAGTCCAACGAATGATATTAGTACAGACTTCTCAAGGCTCAGTTTAGATCGGCCCAGTACCAATGATAATATCAAACAGAAAGATGCAAAGAATCATGCGAATGCTACTAGGTCGAGATTTGCTTGCGATTGTGGATCAAACGCACGTGATCAGCGAGTTGATCAGAATTGTAGATGTGTGTTAAAATTGGAAGAGGAAAAGTCAGAGAAATGTAAGAAGTTGTTGAGCAGAATCTGCGACTTGTGCAGCAGACAAATCGAGAGGATCGATGCACATTCGCCTATTTGTAGATGTGATGGTTGCAAGTATGACAAATCCTGTGAATGTTCAAATGACTCCAAAGTTGAAAACAGAGAAGGTAATTCACAGCACTCTAGAGAATCTTCTAGTGAGAAATCCGAAGAAGGGATTTGTCAAGGGATTTCTGAAAATGGGAATCTATTCTCTCGAAAAACATATTCAAAGAGCAAAAAGTTCTGTAGTTGTTCGGGAGATTGCAATTGCGAGTTTAAATTTGTAGAGGAAGTGAAAAAAAGTTGTGGACACTGTGGAGAGAAAAATGATAAAAGGGAAGTTATTCAGAATGGATTTGCATATCGATCGGATTCATCACCACGTAAAGAAAAATCGAGGCCTTATTATTTGTCAAATTCCCATGAGGAGAAAAGTTTTCGACAGAAGGAACAAAATAATGTGAAATGTAAATGTGACAAGGACTGTGTCTGCTCTAATAAATTGAAGGATGTTGAGGAACGATTAAATGGTCAAAAATGTGGGTCACGAAGGGACTTTAAGAATGGGGAGAAATTGAAGACTCCGGAAAAAAACTGTAAGTGCTGTCGCACTTGTGGTACTACTTACCAAAAGAATAGGAAATGCGAGTGTCGAATAAGTTACCCGAAACCTGTAGCTTACGAATTATCGTTTGTGGAGGACAACAGAGGAAGAAAAAGTCCCTCTAAGTCGGAAAATGTGGAGGCCGTGACAGTCGGAAAAGTATCGTCTTCTAATTCTTTGCCACTTACTGCAAGGTCTGGTACCTGTTCATGTGAGGATGGCAAGTTACAACAGCAGTCGAAGAACAACGACAAAAAAAATTCCCTCCAGGTAAAGATCTCGAAATTTTTGTATTTTCTCTTTTAAGGGTGTTGGTTCAAGTTCTAGTCTTAAAATTCGATCTTTTAATTTTATTCAAGAAGTATTAGAACTAGAAGTTAAAACTCTGATTCAACAACCCTTAATCAAGTTTTAATTAGGTGGAAAAGGTTTTTAAAATATAATAATATTTTTGAAACAAGTTGATGGTAACCTTTTGGAAATTCATCATTTTAATTGATATAAATTGTCTTCTTATTAAAGAATAATGCTTTTTTTCAGACATTTTTTCTGAAAAGTCCAATTGGATAAGTAATTAGAAATCTCAGTAGAAATCTTAACTACTTTTTATTCGCTTACGACTTTACCCTTGGTTAAATTGATTTAATGTAAGGAAGGTTGTTTTTGTAACCTGGGTACTAACGTGAATGAAAATGATTTTATTTATTTGACTTATTGCTCTGTTTTACACTCACGGAACAATTATTCAGAAACTAATTACTGAAATACATTAAATTTAAATACCGTAATTAAGTAACTTTTTTATATCTTTGAAATCTGATGTAAACTCTTTAAATTTTAACATCTTTAACGACAAAAAATTAATATGACATTGAGGTAAAAAGTGGTCACAATAAATGTATTTAGATTTTCCTTATTCACTTCTAAAATTAATTTATGGATTTTTTTCTAGGAATATCTAGCATCCAATAGGCCTCGATTTCTTGATAATGTGGAGACTCGTCGACATTACTTGAATGAAATTTCTCAACTTCGGGAGCTGAGAAAAGAAAAACGGGTACAATTACTAGCTATGGCCAGTTCATCAACTCTTTTCAAACCGACAATTCCAACTAAATCGCCAAGTAAGAATTTTATCTTCTCGTTTAGTGCTTGTTTAGTGGTTTACATATTTTAATACTTTATTATGACCCCTTTATTGTAATAGTCCTGAGTAAATTCCTTTTCGGCGAGTATAGGTATATTTTTTTATTTTTAAAAAGTTTTGGTAGGAACGAAAATAATACAATTCGAAATTTCTAATTTGGTCAGGTTTACATTTTGAAGTCTTACAATTTCTGATACCTTGAAGCTAAGACCTTTCGTTTTAAACATGGCTTAAGTTCGAATAAAATACTGCTTACATTTTAAATGCTTTAAATTTGCAAATTCGGAATTAATCATTTTTTGAAGTTGCAGGCTTCAAAATTGAAACTATCAAGTTGGAAACACCAAATTTTCGGTAATTATGCAGTTTAGTAACAATTAAAAATACACAGCCTTCTGTAATGATACTAAAATAAAAAAAAACCATTGCGATAAACTGAAGGAAATGAATTTTTCTAGAGAATTGCTCTAAAGTTAATAATTAAAAATGAAGCGTTCCAAAATTGATGGTTAAATAACTAAATTAAATAATTAAAAATTGGAGACTACATATTAAATATGAAGCACCGAAAATTGAAGAGCTTAAAATTCAATAACTTAAAATTGAAAACGTTCTGAACTGAATAACTTTAAATTGAAACTTTTTCAACATTATTAACAAAAAATAAAGACCAAAACTGTTTTGTTCGTTTAGAACCCGTACGAAGAAAATTAACCGATGAAGCCTTGAAAGAAAGATTACGGAAGCGATACATGAGACTGAATGAAGTTCGTTCAAAACGCCGGCAACAAGAAAAACAAGAGGAGATGCGGCGCAATAAACTAATGGCTAGGATATTTGGAAAAAAACTTCAGCAGAAAGTCTTGCGTGGCCAAATGGACTTGTCCCAAAGTGTGAGCGTAATATCGAACTTATAACGGTAGAAAGATATTTATTGTATTTTAGCAAAAATTCCTTGAGCGGTGGAGAATACTTAGGCAGTTTGCAACGACGAGAAGCTTCGAATTTATTTATTAAAATTACAAATCGAGCATGCGTCGTTGTTTTGTACATTTGACTATTAGTATAAAGCATCAAATGCTCCGAACATTTCTTTCTTCACGATTAGTATTATCTGCCGAAGTTTTAGAGATTATTTTATTATTATTTATCGAAACGACAAATCTTTTCCTTTTAAATACAAACTCTTAAAACTAAGATGATACATATATAGTTGCTAATGTTGATTTTAAATCAGAGGCAAAAAGTTCTGAGTTTATTACATGAACTGTATTATTATCTCATTATCTGGAGCATAATTGGTTAGGAGTATTCGCGAGATTTCACTTCGCTTGTACATAGAAATAGAATTCGTATTATAAAACCCCAAGTTCAAAGGAGAGTACAATATTTATGAGATTATATTGATATTCGTTAGAAATCGAATGGCAAGTATTTGGAAATGTTCTCTCTATTTACATATATTTTACAAATCGACAACTTAGATTTATTTCACGATAGAGGAAAAATTCTCCAATCGTTTTTCCGCACTATTAGAAAAACGCACACCAGTGGATGTAATTTGTGCTCTCAGTGTATAATGCTGAAAGTTGAAACCTGTAGAAATCCATTAGTGTTTTCTAAATTGCGACAAACGATTATTTATCCTTAAATGTAATCAAAATACCTACAACCCAAATCCCGGAATGTTTAACAACGGGAACCAGTAGTTTAGTACCTGAATAACAGTACACAATTTTCATTATCATTAAACTAAGTTTCTTGCCCTCGACAGAATCTGTCATACTAGAGTATAGAATTTTTGTATTCTTTTATAACAAAAATTAAAATACAGTCAAATAAAAAAGTATGTTTGAACCAACTTGAATCGTTGTGTACTCCTCTCCGAAATTGTAAATTCTATGAAGTGCGATCCTTGCAATTTTTACTTAAATGCTTATATTTTGTTCCTCCTTAATTAACAAAAGAAATGCCCAAATAGTAAAAAGTATCAGGAAGTCTTGAGTGGCTTCCCCAGAAGGTCATAACTTTTTTGCTTGATGCTACGTCTTATTTAATTCTTCTTTACTTTTCGACTGACCTTCACTTTTCAGTTCAAGAAATTCAGATGCTAGATATCTAAGCAAGTCATAACAATTTATTTCGTTTAAAGAATATTTTCCAGTAATATACGATAGGTTTCAAAAACAGTTTCAATAAAAAATAGTTTTTTGGGCTAGACAAAAATTGGGATAAGATCTGACGAAAACAAGCGACGTCCCATACCTAATTATATAAGAAAAGAGAAAAACTGATCATAGATCGATTTTGACCTTGCATTATTAAAAAACTATAGACAAAAACTTCCGGTCGACTATCACGTATTACCTTCGAAATCATGGTACATTGCGTGATTCAGTATATAAAGATTTTCTAGTTCTGTTTAAGAATCAGTGCAATTTAGTAGTGACACTAGAAAAGAGTCATTTCATTATCTTAGTCTTTATGAAATCTAAGTGCGTCAGTTTCATGCTTCAAAATTTCTTGAAGGAAAATTCCGTGCTTGTTTTTCTCATTAACGATCACTACATCTAACGAATTTTAAGAATTTGAGTAAATAAGAAAAAATTTCTGCTTCTGAAGAAGTTTTCAGTGATTTTAATTTGGACTTGGAACGTGGATTTTGAAAATGGATCAAAGATTCATCACCCAGGAGAGTGACCTTGATCGACTTCTACAGGAGAAGTTTACCAGTGAATTTCGAACTGGATATATCACAATCGATGGAGTCTGCCTTCCAGAGTACTTTCAGCAATTTGCGGATATAATTGAAAATTTTGAAGTGCGAGATGATGATGTTTGGGTCTGCAGTTTTCCAAAAACTGGTAAGTTCTATTCCTTTAAGCTTTTAAAATTCAATTTGAATTGTCTGGTAACGTAAAGGATCTTTTCTTTTAATAATACTCTTTAAATATATTACAGGTACCACATGGACTCAAGAAATGGTTTGGTGCCTTGCAAATGATCTAGACTTCGAAAAAGGAAAGGTGATTCTTCCAGAGCGGTTTCCATTTTTAGAGTATGTTTGCTTTACTCAGTTTAAAATCATTTGATAGTATTTATTAAAGTCGCTTGAAAATTAATGATAAAAAATCTTGATTTACTTTTTTCCAGGCATACTGTTTTATTCGACTACAGAACTATAATTCCGCGAAAACCAGGCATGGATGAACTTCCGGAACTGGTTTTAGATAGTATAAGTTTTGTGAATACACTGCCAAGTCCAAGATTTATCAAAACACACTTACCCTTTAATCTATTGCCGAAGCAAATAAGAACTGGCGAAAAGAAACCTAAAATTATCTACGTCAACAGAAATGTCAAAGATACCTGTGTCTCTTATTTTCATCATTGTCAACTTCTAGAAGGCTTTTCTGGAACATTTGAGGAATTCTGCACTTTGTTCTTAGGAGGAAAGGGTTCGTATTTTAAAATAAAGTTAAAGCAATTTTTATTGTAATTTTCAACATATATATTACAAAATCATATTAATTTGTATGTTATTTTCAGTTTGTTTCGGACCCTTCTGGAAACATGTTCTCGGATTTTGGGAACAAAGGACGCAAAAAAATGTTTTACTTCTCAAATACGAAGATATGAAAGCTGTATGTATCGTAGATCTTTCCATGTAGAAGGATGAAATTAAAGGCGTTGGATACGCGTAGATAGATTCTAAATTCTAGAAAACGTAGAAAATACTTTAATAAAAAAATATTTGTATTCGATATTTTTCGAGTAAAGTGTTTTTTATGTTTTCTAGAATTTGGAAACTATCAGCATTTATCCAATGCCCTTAATTTTTTTCACGAATAACAATTTAATATCTGTATTTTTTGTTTAGGACCTACAATCAGTAATAAAAGAAACTGCAAAGTTTCTGGGCAAAAAAACACTTTCTGGAGATGAAATGATGACACTTGAGAAGCATTTGAGTTTCGCAAGTATGAAAGCCAATCCAGCAGTCAATTATGAGGAGGCAGTCGAAATAAATAAAAGATTTAAATTGATTCAAAAAGAGGGAGAATTTATGAGAAGTGGAAAACTCAATCAGTGGAAGGATAATATGTCAAAAGAAATGATCAATCGGTTCGACTCGTGGACAGAAGAAGTGTCTAAAGGGTTTAAAACTCGTAGTTTGGAACATGAAATATAGTTACAAAAGAATTTATTATATAAGATATCATTACTTATAAATGGGTAAATCGACGAAAAAAAAAATTGGTAAGAACTGAAAAATTGAAGGAACAGAAATGACAGAACTTTAATTATGTTCTACTTATTTTTAAACACCTTTGTTCGGATCGAACAGCTGGTAGAATGTCCGACATGCGTTCCTCTGCTAGTTCAAAAATTGTAATTTTAGATAAAGGAGTACGGTTATTGAAATCGCTTCCTTTCTCCATTAAAGTAATTACAAAATCTCTCTTTCTTCTAAAAATTGCCAATTGCAGTGCCGTAAAACCCAAGTTGTCTTGTTGATTAATATTGGCACCGCGTTCCAAAAGTAAACAGAAAATATCGAAAGTAGACATGAAAACTGTACGAGAATATTTAGCTTTTATCTTTTGGCTATAAAAATAAATTAAATGAGGACAAATACAATGATTTGGTGACATTTTTTTACCTGAGATCATCAGGGGCGTTCTTCCGATTTCATCTTTTGAATCTATAGATATTCCAAAATCCAAGAGAAATATTACATTTTCTATTCTCTGTCCTATTACTGCATACCAAAGACTATTCCACCCTCTTCTGTCATTTATTATATTTAAATATAAATCGATTCCTAATAACTTTAGAGTTACAAAATAATTCTTAAATATAAAAATTTTCAAATTACTGTTTTTTATGCTCACAAGTCTTTTTTCTCAAGATCAGCCCCTTTTTTCAATAAAATCTGAAGGATTTCTGGATTTCGAGTGAAATAGGAAGCGTGCATGAGGGCAGATTTTCCACATGGTTGTGTGGTTATAGAATCCAAATTCGTAGGTACTTTTTCTATCAGTAAAGCCAAAATTTGAGGATCTCCCCGATCAATGGCTGTTGTTAATGGTGTTTTTAACTCTATGGTTGGATAATTCAAGTCCACGGATGGGCTGCAACAAATGTATTAATAATTATTTAACTTTTTAAATATTTAATAAATCAACTTATAAATGTTGTATTTCCAACTCTTCGTTTTATGCAAAAAGTATTAAAATTGAATATTTTTTCGCTCTATAGCCACACTTCTATTTTGAAAAAGATTATGCCTACAGAGCGAAAATATAGCTATTTATAATATTTGTTGAGTAAAATGAAGAGATAGAATTTTGAGACTAGCACTTAAGTTCAACACCCTTAACTCTTACTTGTTTAAAATGAGATCTCTTATTTTTTTGATGGGTGCAAATTTGAGAAGCCTGATCAGTTCCTCTTCTACTGGTTTCTCAAGAAAAGATTCATTTGTTAATTGGGAAACCATTCTTTTTAAAATATTTATAATTATTTTTCACTTTTAAATATATTTAAGGATCATTTTCACAACACCAAAATAGTTCAACCGCGCATCTTTCAGGAACCATAGCGATGGATCAAACATTCTTATTGATTTATATTGTAAGGGAATAAAAGTACAAGCTTAAAAATTGATGAAAATATTATTTTAAGTATGAATAAAAAAATTATTAATATTAATGGGATCATAAAATAATAAAGAATTAAGATAACGATTTCAATTGAAGTATTTTAATGATTTTTTTTTGTAATTAAAATCTTTTTTTAGTGAATCATATCTTGGCGCCACAATAAATACAATATTACGGTTTCTATTTCTTCACAATATACCGGACATGTTACCAAGTCTCTCAGTACTTTCTCTTTCTTCTGGAGGACGTGTTCGCGTCCCCCATAAAAATCAGAGGCCCAATGGAAGTCTGGAACTATCCTTCCCACCAGTAACCATTCACATTTCTCTTTGTCAAGAGCAAGGTTCCATCCAAATATTTTCTTCTGTCTTCTCCAGATTCTCATATTTTTTATCCTGCTGGTCCCCGATTTTTTCAAATCTAGAAAATAAATATGTAACTTATATAAATCCGTGATGATTGGTTCGAATTTCCAAGAAAGACTTGCAGCTATTTTGCAAGGATAAAACGAGAAATATTTTGTGAAAATGTGGTGGTCTTTCAACCTGTTGACAGCACTTCTTTGCTTCTTCTTCATTTCAAGAGGTAAGCTGAACACTTTTGTGTATAATTAATTACTCTCCGCAAAAATAAGTAATTTATTAACATCAATCTTGAATCAAGTTAGATGAAACATGTTTTACTGTAACCGTCTGAGTCAGTGTCGCGATCCGGCAATGAAATTTCCGTTCTAACGGGATTTCATTTTATCCGAGCATCGAACTTCCACACCAGGAAAATTTTTTTTTTTAATTTTAGAATTTGCTTAAAACTTAAAGAAAAGTTTTTCAATTTATATATTAATATTGAAATATATTAATATAAATATATTCAATAATTAAATTTGGAAGGCTTGAATTTGAAAATTTTTCGGACTGGAAAAAACTAATGAAACCCTACAAATGCCCGGGGAATTTTTCCCATTTTTTTCTAATGCTTGCAGGATGAATGATTAATTTATTTTGTAATTTAGTCCATACTCAAGAGGATAGTGAAGAATACAATGGAAAGTACCTAGGGAAATTGAATACCTATCACCACCAAGTAGGGGGTGACGTTTACGTTGTTGACGAATTTACCCTCCTTTTCAAAAACTTCGTTTATGATGGCAATGGGGCAGACACATTTTTTTGGGCCGGAAGCACTAATCGGCCAGGACCTCAAGGATTTATTGTTCCTGACGAATGGGGAAAGTTCGTATTATTCAGAAATGCGCCACTAAAAATTAAACTGATTAAAAGTTAAAAGATTAAAAGATTAAATATCTTCTTTCAGTTCCTCAAAATTAATTGTATTGTAAATTTTCAGGACGAATTTACTCGGCCCTTACACAAATCGAGATTTTACACTGACACTGCCAGATAATAAAAAAATCAGAGACATCAAATGGTTTGCTGTATACGATATAAATAGCCAGGTATTTCAAATTAAAAAAAACTTCCTTCCTTCCATATTCATTACAATTAAAAAAATAATTCACCAAGATCCTTTTTCCTCAAATAGAATACTTTTGGTGATGTGTATATCCCCGAGGAATTCGATCCTCCAGGTCCGCAAAAAATACAACACTTTTCCACAAAAGGTAAAGGTGTATCTTCAGATTCAGTTGAAATTCTAGATGCAAAAACTATAAGAATTCCCAAATTCACTTACAATGGCGAAGGAAAAGACACTTATTTTTGGGTGGGAGTTGGACCGCAACCTTCCAGTAAGGGAACCAAAGTTCCTGACGAATATGGCTAGTATGTACAAAAACTGTAAAATAAAAATTAAATTAGTTCATCACACTCTGAAAATATCACACTAAAAGTAAAATTGCTCTTAATTTTCCATATCGAATTTCTTTATAGTTTAGAGCCCTTGAGAGCTTATAAAAATGAAGACATAACGATTCAACTGCCAGGAAACTTTACTGTTTTCAACATCGACTGGCTCAGTATTTACGACGTAGAATCAAAATCCGATTTCGGATTCGTTAGCATACTAGAGGGTCTAAATGTTCCACCATCATTAGTAAAGGTAAGCTAATCTTGATCCGCACGTTTTTTTAAATTCTTGAAGAATCAGAAAATAAATTGTAAATAATTTGCAGATCATACCAACAAAGAAGATATTGGAAAACCTGGATAATTGCGTTCAACTTCATAGAAATTTGCAAATGAAGTGGCAAGTCTTTGCACCCCAAATCACAATTGGACTTATTGGTCAAATAGGTATAAATATCTATAGAGATATATTAAGATTCCTATCTCGACTTCTTAAAGTAAGTTTGAAAATTTCTAGGAAAAAATGATTATATGGCATTTGGTATTTCTGGATCTGAAGAGCGTAGTCAAATGGAGGGTGCAGACATTGCAGTAACATATATGGATGATATTCGAGGATATGCTATAGATTATAACGTGACTGCTAAAGCACCTGTGAGTAATTTTTTACTAACGTCTTAGATCACTTATATTTACTAGTACCATTCTTTACCACCTCTTAAATCACTTGAATCTACTGGTACCATTATTTATCATCTCTTAAGTAACTCAAATCTACTTGTACCATTTTTAACCACCTTTTTCATTACTTAAATCTACTGGTACCATTATTTATCATCTCTTAAATAACTCAAATCTACTTGTACCATTGTTTATCACCTCTACATTAATTAAATCTACTGGTACTATTTTTTAACACCTCTTAAATAAGTCAAATCAACTGGTACCTTTTTTTACCACCTCTTAAATCATTTAGATTTGCTGATATCACTTGGTACCACTAGTAAAATTACTTAAATCTACTGGTACCATTATGTACCACTTCTTAAATCATTTAACTCTACTGGTACCACCTGATATGACTGCTTAAAAGGCTTAAATCTACCAGTACCAATTTTTACCACCTCTTAAATCACTCAAATCTCTAATGACCTACTTATTTATATTAAATAATCAGGGCTGCCACATAGTCACTTAAGTCATTTTTTAATCACTTTTTTTAAGAAAAAGTCACTATAAGTCACTTTTTTTTAAAAACAGTCATTATAAGTCACTTTTTTAAAGGAACTAGCAAACCAACACGCGCGCTATGCGCACGATTACTTGTTTTACACCTTACAACTTCAAGTCATTCAAAAGTCAATCACTCTCTTAATCTAAATCAGCGGAATTTCGCTGTTTCAAATTTAGA
>JAUESH010000015.1:13476093-13510897 GCA_032275165.1 Synergus magnus
TCAAGAGATTTTTCTGATTTTTAAAAGATTTTATGGAATTTTTAAGGATATCATGGAATTTGATGAGATTTTAAATATTTTTAATGAATTTTAAAGGATATAAAGGGATTTTAAATGATATCGTAAACTTGTAAAGAATTTCTAGAAGTTTCTGGGAATTTTAAGAGATTTTCATGAATTTTAAGCGATTTCGAAGATTTTCGTAAAATTTAAATTTAAAAAGGGTTCTGGGATTTTATGATATTTTATGAGGTTTCTAATAATTTTAAGGGATATTAGGGGTTTTTATGATTTTTAATAGATTTTATGGAATGAATTTTGAAGGATATAAAGGTATTTTAAATCAAAATTAGTCACTTTTAGTCACTTTTTAGATCAAATTAGTCACTTTTTTGAAGTATATTAGTCTGTGGCAGCCCTGTAAATAATCCACATAAATCATTTTAGTGCGGAAAAGTCCTTGGCCAATATAAAGGAGTTTGTAAAGATGATCTTGTTGGAGGCTTGGATAGTTATCAACTCTTTACTGCTGTAAGAGAAGATGGATTAACTAAGATCTCGTATAGGCGTACTCTTATTTCATGTAAGTTGAACATCATTAGTAAAATAAATTTGTCATATGTTTTTGCAATTCTATGTTTTTTTTTAACCAATGCTGAATATTTGTTTGAAATTGTAGCTGATCCTGGAGATAAGACATACCCTACTGATCGACCAGTGTACGTTGTCTGGGCCATAGGAAGACTCGATGAAAATAGCGAACCCAGTTTCCACGACATTTATCCAAAGAAAAACTTAAAACTGAATCTGGGTCGTGTAGAGCCTGAAAATAATTGCATGGATTTCACAGTTAATGACAACAGTATAAGGTACTTAATCTACAAATAAAATATAAATATTATATATAATCAACTTCCTCTTACATATCTTTTTTGAATGCTTATAGAGAACCATGGGAGAAGACGGATATTATAGATAGAAGTATCAGAACTTTTAAAGCAACTATTGGTCCCTCAGGAGGCAGGAAAGGATACCAATCCATTACTGGTCAAACAACTATGGGTCTAGCTTGGTACCTAAATGGTCAACTGATTCCAGAACTCTATTTACGTCGAGGCTTGACCTACAATTTTAGAGTTCATGGTGGTAACAATCCTCACAGTGCCGAATTATATCATCCACTTATTATAACAGACGAACCTCATGGAGGATATGATAGGCTGACTGATAGTGCTCAAAGCAGAGTTAGGGTCCTTGCTGGAGTCGAATTCACCAGAAGAGGAAGACCGAGGCCAACTGCAGGTCAAATTTATTCCAAATTTTCAATTAAAAACCTGAAAAATAGAATAGATTATTATAAATTGAGAAATATTAATGTACCCAGTCTATCTGATGATAGTATAGAGTATAAAGTGAATTAATACCCTATATTTTACCATAGTTGGTCCTCTGTGTCTCAGTAAACATGACAATCGAGACAGAAGATTGGACGACGATTTTCCGAGCTTTAAAAAATTCAACAGAACTCTGATTCACACTTGCGAAGCAGGTTTGTCTTAGACATTTTTCCGGAATGCTCATACAGAAATATTTACAATGATTATAAAAATATAAATTTCTTATAAAATAAAATTATTTCTCTTTGCAGGAGAAGGTGGCATTTTGGAAGTAACGCCGAATTCGTCCTGGCCTGACTTTGTGTATTACAATTCCTTCACTCACGCAAATATGGGTTGGAAAATTCACATAATTGACTCATACACCAAAAGTGAGGGAATTATTCGTCAATCTAGTTGGTTCATAGCTTTTTTGTCAGTCTTTCTAGCCTTATTGTACAGAAGCTCTTAAATTGACAATCCTGCTCAAAGTATTCAACAAAGTTAGTTCGTTGAGTATAAACTTTTTGTATTATTTATACTAAGTTAGAATTAATACTACGATTAATTGTTTTAAAATAAAAATAGTGAAATTGAAACAGTTAAATTAACTTGAAAATTTCGTTTTATTCTACTTCGTAATATACAGACATATATTATTAAACTTTAATGCACACACAGAAACTTGACATCCACATACTCGAGAGGAAAGTACTTTGCACTATAACTTTATTTTGCATAAGGTTTATACTAGATTGTTATATTTATAATTCAGCGGTTAGACATAAACTTGAAGAATCGTGAGATATGCTACAGATATTCTCTCGTTAACAAATAGTTAGGCTTTCATTAAAAATATATTTTTAAAATCGTAAATTTTATTTTGCGGAAAGAATTAAAAAAAGTTCAAGAAGGGATTTTGTACAAATCTAAAATTTTAATGAGTACTAAGGCGCCCGAAATGTGCAGCCATCTCAAGTTATAATATTAAAAAACTCGGGCTTATTCGATGTTTTTGTGTTTACATTATTTAAATATTATTTTCAATCATAATGGGGTTGCTCAAGTATTACGTAAGCAGCTTGTGGGGAGCGGGGGCTCTGGGTAATTTTTTATTGTTTCTTATATGGAGAAGGGGGGAGGGAGGGTCAATTGAAATCTTACGAAATTTTGAGGGGGGGGGTAAGGAAATGCTTACTTCTGCTTACATCGATGAAGGGGGGGCGTTAAAAATGATCTCAAAAGTGCTTACGTAATACTTGAACAGGCCCTAATTTGTACAGCCTTAACGACAAAAAAATGTGCACCATCGTCGTTAGTTCTATTCGTTGTGTGAAAAAAAAACGAATTATGTACTTAAAATGTAACTATCGAATTTCTATATTTCACAGTCTCAGATTTCAGTAAAAAGGGCCACTAGCCGGTGACAAAAGATCAGTTTAAAGATAATAATTTTTAAAGAAAGAAAAAATCTAAGTCAATAAACAGATAAAATATTAATAACAGATTATATCGAATTGCCTCAACGCTTAAAATTTATTTAATTTACGAAAGTTTCGCAATAAAACAACTTTCACGGTATTATTATGGCAATTTTACAGAAACTTCCACTATCACGTGACTGACAATCGTGAAAAAATTCATATTCAACTAGGTATATCACGACACAGATCTCATGAGATCTAATGTTTCAATGCAGTCCTTCAACGACAAAAGTTGTACTGTAATTATAAATTCGTAAAATTATAAAATGTCCGTTTTAAATATGCTTCCGTTCATAAAGAGCGTATCAAGCACCATTTATTGAAGAGCCGAGACGAATGCGTACTCTTTCACGAATATTCTTTGTGTTTAGTAATTGAAGAGAATATTTGATACAAAAATTTTTCATCGACCAGTCTTTCAAATTTGGACGCGCTATATTAATTTCATCGCTGTTAATCTGCTGTGAGTCTGCAAATAATGCGAATGCTAGTTTGTCCTAAGAGTAAAAATTTTTCGCTAAAAGTTATTATGTATTATAAGATTGTATATTGTAATATAATATCTATACGCGACTGATTCTCGTTACAAACGCAAGAGCGCGGAGTTATTGACCTATTCTCTATGAAATTCGAGAAACTGATGCAACGTCACTGGTAATTCGGTGCACTGAATTCCATATTTGCAAATAGCATGAGCAGCGTGGCATTGCAAACTTATGTAATTCACCAAATTTATGTTGTTTTCAGAATTCGAGGCTATCAGGCGTGCCGGTGTTTCGCCAGCTTTATTTGGTGTATCTAGATGAGCTCCAAAATCCAAAAGGAGTTTTATGAGCTGGGAAATTAATAACAGTAATTAAAGAATTATTTCTTGGCAACTTCCATCAATTTTGAGAATAGATTTGTACTTACCGGGTTATAGAAATTGCAAGATTTGCTTGCAATGTGCAATGGAGTGGAACGCGACTCATTCTTCGCATTTACGTGGGCTCTACATTCCAAAAGTAATTTTACTACCTCCAAGTTTGGAAATATCATCTGAAAGGATATTTTTATCAGAACTAGGATAATATTTCTTAAACATTACAATATACAATCGGGAGCTCACTTGTATATCTTCGGCAGTGAAGTTATTTGAATGAATCGTGTTTACTTTTGAAACACAAAGATGCAAAAGAGTATCATCTGTGGCGGCGCATTTTGGATTTTGTCTAACTAAATTGTGCACTAGTTGTCGCATTTCGGTTTTTTCCTCTTCAGATTGTGCAGTTTCAAGCAGAAGGTATATCAAATGCGTCACGCATTTGAGAATACGATCATAGCTCTCTTGCTGCTTGTAATGCACCGGACGCTTCTTAAAAAGGATATCGTTTGTTAAAACATAATACTCGAAATTGTATTTCACTTTCTTTAACGAATACCTTACCTCCAACAATAATCTCGCTTCTGCAAGATGTCCAGTAAGTAACTTAAATATCGCTACAACATCACAGAATCTTGGTTCTTGCTTTTCACGATTGCGGTCTACCATTTCGTATAATTTTTCGTTTAAATCAACCATTAAACGAATAAGAGCTTGAGCAGTAAAGCAGGTATCACTAAAGAGAATCTGGAAGCGATACAAATAATTTTAAAAATATAATCGAAAGTTTTTAAAGTATTCTTGGAAGAGAAACTCACGGAATCTTTCTCCACTCGACTTTCAAGTGCTCTTCTCCATAAATCTATGCAGTACTGATACCTGTAAGTTTAAAAAAAAAATTCATCAATTACTATTTCACAAATTTCTTTTAATAGAAGAATTTTGATTACTAAAACACATACCGAAGTGCATCAGCATATGACGCTCCTCTGTACATCAGTCTGTAGAGCGTATCTTTGTGTTGAGGGCCTAAAATTCTTTCGCAAATCAACAAACTTTGGATTCTGATTGCGTCCAAATCTAACATCGCACTATTCAACTCCTCCATTGTGGCGAACTCTGTCATATTACGAAAACTATCTCTTTTTGGCATAAGGGGCATCTTTGGTAATGGTTTACCGTCCACCATATTATTGTTCCTAATAGTCATAGCAGTTCGCCAATACTTCACAGCTGTTCGAGTGTCATTGTGATCGTTGAAAAATGTGGATCCCATTAATTCGTGAGCGTCCGCCAATCTTTCAGGCGAATAGGAAATATTTTCCACTGATAAAAATAAATTGTGATAACGAGATTAAATTAAATCTCTCTTCAGTTGCCACCCAGTAATTATAATTTAATTAACTTACCTAAATAATCGAATATCTGTGTAGCACCTTTAAGGCAGGCAGTTTGTAGAGCATCATCATTATATCGGGACTTCAAGTGTGGATCCGCATGGTAATCTAGTAAAAGTTTAGTCGTCTCAAATCTATGTTCCTGAATCGCATAATGTAACGCAGTTTTGCTTTGTATATCTTTGGCGTTGACATCCGCACCATGTTTTAAAAGATAAGTGCACAACTCCACACTTTGCACGGAATTGATTAAACATGTTCCACCGTTGTAATTTGCTTTCAAAATGTCGGCTCCATTTTCCACCAGGAATGACACAATTTCTGAGAAAAAGCGGATTCCTTCAAAAGTTCGTTATAAATTTCGTAATATTTTATCACTGAATTCAAGCAAAACAAATTTCGAATGTTTCCAATTTTTTATAGCAAGTTTGAAAGAAAACGAAGTCGAGCAAATCCTTTTGATTTTATAACTTTTCTGTTAAAAAAAAATAAATTTGCATTCAAACATAATTTTTTTATGATAAACTTCTTCAATAAAAAAGCCCGTTCATTGAAGTCCCATTATAGAAAGCACTTGCAACACTCTGACATTGACATAGAGAACAATGACCTAGACCTGCCTTGGCATATAAATACTTGGCTAAAGTTCTCGCATTAATGCCATTGAACAAGACATTGAACATTCAAGCAGAAGAGTTGTTTGGAAACAGAAGTCTTGTAATATAAAATTTATTTAACCCCAACTTAAGGGTGTTGCGTTCATGTTATAATCACCATACTCCCTCTCTCCATTTTACTCAACGAGTATTATAAATAAATATTTTTCCGCTCTAAAGCGATATTCTTTTTCACAATAGAAGTGTGGCTACAGAACGAAAAAATGTTTAATTTGAATAATCTTTGCGTAAAATGAAGAATTCGAAATATACCCTGAAAATTATTCAATCTTTTCATTTTACAAAAACAATATTACCGCTAGGCAATTTTTCGCTTTGTACCCATAATTTTATTTAAAAAATGAGTACCACTACAGAATGGAAAAATGTTTGATTATTTTGTAAAGCATTAGTACCTAGATGAGTCATGAAGCAAGCTGATCGCACAGGGGTAGATCCACTATCCGAAACTGAATTGACCTCGGCTCCATGCAAAATGAGGCATTCAATAACAGGTAGTTTTCCTGACACTGCTGCACACCATAAGGGAGTGACACAATGGACTGATCTATCGTCAGGCACTTCATACATTCCTCTTTGTTCGATATCTGCGCCACAAACTGTGAGTAGGTATTCGACAATTTCAACGTGACCTCTCTTACAAGCTATAAACAGAGGAGCACAACCATCTTTCATGCGGGAAACTATTTCCTTTCGCAGATCCATTTTGTATCTTTCTAGCCGATTTCGCAAGGAATATGTAAGTCGCGCTCCAGGGGCAACATATTTGCATTCATTAATGAGATCATTAAAGACCTGATCCATGGAATTAAATGTCCGAGGACTCTTGTGCACCATTTCAATTCTCTCAAATGCCTCTTTGCATCTGCGGCTTTTGGATTAATCTATAAACATATTAAAGTCAATGATTTAATCAAAAATGGTTCATGCTAAAGACATGGATCTAAGCTTGAAAATTAATCTAAACTTTAAAATAAAGCCATAAATAATTGTTGTTAATGATATTTAGAAATAACCTACAAAGACAAAAACGATTCCTATTTTAAAAATCTATATTCCATATCTTCCATATGCAGTTGCAAATGACAACAAATGAA
Organism: Synergus magnus; assembly: GCA_032275165.1. Lineage (NCBI taxonomy): Eukaryota > Metazoa > Arthropoda > Insecta > Hymenoptera > Cynipidae > Synergus > Synergus magnus. The sequence goes on from JAUESH010000015.1 coordinate 13,482,987, forward strand.
GTTTGAAGTCACTCCCTAAAGTAATTTTTCCCTACACAATGAATTTATTTCATGAGAATGTTAATAAAATTAGTCACATCAACAAACAGGAAGTATTGTGATAACAGAAATAGACAAAGGAATATAAAGCCTAGGGCAAAAAGGTTGGTATGTGAAGTGACTGCAGATAATTAACAAATTACTTTTACTTTGTAAAAGGGAAATTCGTTTCTAATGATATAAAAAAAATTATCGTAAATAAATTAGCCAATAAAGAATGGATTTACAGACTGCAATACGTTTCAATATTGTAACTGTTAGTTTATTATTAGAAATAGTGCTAAAGGTGCTAAATTTGAATTATAACCTTCAAATTGACGTTTGACAGAAAACTATTTTCTCGAGATCGATAAATTTGTTTTATGCGAAAAAAATATTTCTGGTAGTGAGAATTTTTTTCCTCACCTTCTATGAAATGGACAATATCACTAAACAAAACAACACAACGATATGACCAATTTTCCAAGCATCACAGCGAATGTGACAGCGGTAACAGCCACGCCACAGCAATAAAGTGCGAAATGACACGTGACAAGCGCGCATGCGCATTGATAGACATTCGATTTCGAATAAAATATAAAATCTATAATAATAGTATAAATTATCAAAATCAATGCCGATTTTTTGCTCTTGCTTACTTAAAATATAAAATATAAAAAAATCAAGTCGATATTAATTAACACTTTGATTACCATGCAAAAATTGATCAAGATAAAAACTATTCATATATAAAAAGCCAAAGTTTTAGTTATTTTAGTGCAAGAAACCGATTTTTTTTCTCACACATTTACTATTTACAATATTTTGAAGAAGTGTCATTCAGTTAAGCTAAAAATTGTAGAAAATATTATAATCAAAAGCTAAAAATAACATTGGTTACCCTAATCGAATTACGCACAAGATTCTGCACTACCAAATGGGAACAACTTTCTCTCAAAGTGAAATTTACCAGATTCTCAATGGTCATAAGAAAGTTATCAACTAAAATCAACAATAAGCCTTGAATTGAAATTACTCCCAAAATTTCATACGTGAATTATTACTGAAATTTTAACACGGTTTTCTTACGAATGTTTTTTTGAAATTGTACCATTTTTAAGTATTTAAATTTTAAATTATACAGTTTTGAATATTTCGTTTTTAAATTATTCACCTTTGAGAGCTTTTAACTAAAAATTTTTAAAATTATTTTAATAGAGTTTAAAGAAAAACTCCCCTACTCTTAAAAAAACATTTCCATATCCTTAATCGTGGAGTATTTCCGGTGGAATAATTGCTGCATGTGTGTAATTAATAATTGCTGCTGTGTGTAAAACCAGTTCTTGAACATCAAAACAGAATTTCGCGATTCAAAGGAAAGCAGGAAAGTTGCTTGGCATAAAAAAATGAAAATTACTGCAGAGGACTGCCGGTGAAAGCACCTCCAAAGAGGAAACAGAGTGCATTCCTTGTCCAACTTCAGTTGAATAAGAAACTCGGACCTAAAAGCTATAAATGACGTTTGTTAAGTAATTTTGTTAATTCCTTTTGTATTCCTAGATCGATTTCCCCCTTTGTGAAGTGAGAAATAAAAAACATTATAAAACATATAGTGAAAACTGCTAAAAAAATGTCACTTTCCTTTACAACTGTGGATGGATCTGTTGGAGAAAGATTGGATAAAATTTTTAAAGTGAAATCGAGCTTCTTGAAAGTGCAACCGGGGGACTGTTTGCTACCACCACAGTACGTTTTTGTTGGTACCAGAATTCGAGATTTGAAAATTCGTGATGACGATGTTTGGATTGTTTCCTATCCAAGAACAGGTAGGATTATTAATTAGAAATCTTTCTTTATAAGAGTCTTCAATCTTCAGTGGAAACTCCCGATTTATAATTCTAAAATTTTGAATGTGAATTTATTCTTTACAGGGAGCCACTGGGTTCAAGAAATGGTTTGGTGCATCGGTAACGATTGCGATTTTAAAGCTGCGGAGACGCTCATAGTTTTACGAAATCCTTTACTAGAGTGAGTGTAAAAGCTAAAATACCTTGGAACTTGATTATTAGCTTTGTAATTGAAATAAAAATTATTTCAGAGCCTCTGCCATACTCGTAACAGGAGACTATGTAGATTGGTTTTCGAAACTTGGTAATTCAGTGAAGTATGTAGAAGAGATGCCAAGTCCACGTTATATCAAAACACATCTTCCATGGGAATTATTACCGAGACAAATCCACGAAAAGAAATCAAAAGTACCTTGAAAATAATTAAAAGTGACTAATTTAGATCAGTAGTTTAAATAACTTGCGACTAACTATAATCATCAAATCTGCCTTTGAATTATTTCAGATTATCTACGTAACAAGAAATCCTAAAGACACTTGTGTAAGTTTTTACCATTACTGTAGAACTTTTCACGGGATCGACTGCAGCTTCGAAGAATTTGCTAATCTCTTTTTAGAGGACCATGGTAATGCAATTTCTAATTGGCTACTTCAATATTTCGTTATAAGATGTTGATTAACTTCTAATTTTCAGCACCAATGGGACCATTTTGGAAGCACATACTCAAATTTTGGGAACACAGAAACGACGAAAATGTACTTTTCCTCACATACGAAGAGATGAAAAGAGTAAGCATGGCCAAAATCTTTAACTCAAGGATTAAAATAAATTGTTTCATAACCATATCATTTTCTTTTGTAGAACCAAACTGAAATGATAAAGAAGACAGCTAAGTTTCTCAATAAACAAATCACTGAGGAGCAGATTGAACAACTTAAAGATCATTTGCAATTTTCAAAGATGGCATCAAATCCTGCTGTAAATTTAGAACAAATTATCGCTTCGAAAAATGGAAACAAAGATGATCCGAATATTAAATTTCTTAGAAAGGGACAGATTGGCGACTGGAAAAACTATATGTCCAAGGATTTGGAATGTCGATTTAACGAATGGACGGAGACAAATTTCAAGGGGACAGGATTTAAATTTAATGCTGATGTACCTACTGGCGTCTTTGATGACATATAATTATCATTATTACATAGTTGTAAGTTTTTTTTTTTGTTAAAAAAATACTATTTTGTTAATACACTTACATTTAATGTTTTATTTTTATAAGACTTTTAATCCACTAAGAATTGTATATATAATCAGGGCTGAATTGGAATAGAAAATACTGTATAATATTTGAGATAAATAAAATTACACGAACCATAAAAGATAAATCATTATTTTTCTCTTACTTACTAAATTAAAATAATAAATAAATTCCGTATTGTTACAATGGAAACGTCAAACGTCAACATTTTTTAGGTTAGAATCTTTAAAACAGAAAAGGCATTCACTTACCAATTGTATGAAAAGTGACAATACTCAGCTGATTTTTACTTTTCAATTAAAAAAGGGCTTTGCAATTCAACTTAATTATCGAGATGCACTAATTTTAATATGAGTTTTTGCAAATAGGGAAATAAGATTGGACATGGAGGACATGGAACATAAATAAAGATATAAGAGATACCTATATACAATTATCAATTGATATAAGAATAACGGTAACCATAGTAACCAATTCGATGACCGAACGATGACCAAATGATGACCAAACGAATCGATTGGAGCGCAGAATCGACGTAAATCGTAATGTCAAACATGGCGCGCATACGTATTTGTGTGCATTTGTGTTCTACGGGTTCTATTATAGTTTTTTGAAAAAGGTATATATCTTTTCAGTGAATTATATCTTTACGTATCAAACGAGTGATTAGCTTCTAAGAACTTGATTTTTAATCCAAGTTAAAACCAGTGTCAAGATTCAAGAACAATAGACGACTGCATAAAAAACGAAGACATTCCGAAAGTGATACCTAACCTTTACCTGTAAACCTTGAATTGCAACGAAGTGCAGCATGAGTGATTACAATGTGTGCGAAATCAAATAAGATATTCTAATATGAAGGTTTAATTTCTAATGTGTAGTTCGTCAGAAAAAATTAAATAAAGGGCATTTTATTGCCAAGGAAAGAGACAAACCATTTGTGATAACAACCGCTTCTGTTGAGTTACCAAAAGTTATCAAAATCAGTTGCATGTAATCTGCATGTAATTAATTTTCCGACTAAATAGGAGAGGAAAGGGATATGCCCAAAATAAAAACGAAATTAGCTTTGAACAGTATGTGGTTAAGACAGCGAGAACTTGGCATAAGCCAACCGTTGGGCCACAATGACCGTTTCCACAAATCTTTATATTCGTCGATACAGCCTGTCACTTCTTGGGATCACAATGAAAATCTCTATAATGCTATTCACGGTGGAGTTTTTAACTTGGAGTACTCTCCTGATGGGTAAGATACTCTTTTTGTTCATTTAAATCGGCTTGTCATGTTCCCATGGGAACATGGTCTCTTAACCTAAAAGCCCTATTGCATGACCATTTTACTAATGATGACTAAGGAAAGGTGTTGACTCGACCAATGAGATCAATTTAATTCCAAGATTGGGAAATTCCCTTGTATATTATTAGAATAACTCAAGATAAGGGTCTACGGAAAAATATTAATTACCATGTATGAATTATGTATTCCTTTCCAGCTCTTTCATCTACCAAATAATTTTAATGTTTCCTTTCAAATTCCCCTCATCAATGTATAGTAATTGATTTTATACATGTATCTGATCTAAGTGCGCATACGTTCTTATAGACTTACGTTGCTCAGAAGTAAAAAACTAGGTTTTTTTTTTTATCAATTTTTGTATACATAATCTGGAAAATGTGTTTTTCATTTGGTTTAGTTGAACTTGTAATTTAGTAAACCTGTTTCAAATATTGAAATATATGTGAAATATCAAGTAATTAACATACATACCCGATAACTAGGTTGAATACAGTAATTTATTTACCATATTTAACATATTTCTTGTTACATTCTCATTAAAGAATGTATTTTTTTTATATTATATTTTTTTTGAGAGTAAAGACTGTTTCGAAATAGTGTTGCGAATGAAGCATAGAAATGAAATAATAATTATTACCTTATATGTATTATCAAAAATTCAGAACTATCTTCTTATTTTCTTGCAGATCGCTTCTTCTAGCCGCGTGTGAAAAGAAAAGTGTTTTAATGTTTGACCCCTTAAGCCGACGACTAATTCATGCTATCGATAATGCTCATAGTGATTGTGTCAATTGTGTAAGGTGAGTCACAGTCAACTACATAATTTTAAATACTAAACAAAAAGGAAAATGTAATTAAGAATCTAATCTTTATTTTAAGATTTTTGGATCAACGCATATTTTCGACTTGTTCAGACGACAGTACAGTAGCGCTTTGGGATGCTAGGAATTTAAAACAAAGAATTAGGACACTTCAAGGTCATTCGAATTGGGTAAAAAATATAGAATACAGTCCCAAAGATGGTTTATTGTTGACGAGCGGTTTCGATGGAAGTATTTACACTTGGGATATTAACAGGTAAATATACAATATATTACATTTTAATTTATTCAATATTTACTTATTATTTCATTATTACTTCACAGTCGAATATTGTAATACAAAATATTGTTTTAAATAGTTTTACAGAGAATAGCTGCCTATATACTAGAGTATTTCATACGAATGGATTGATGAGAACGAGATTAAGCCCTGACGCTAGTAAAATGCTTATTTGCACAACTTCCGGTTATCTAATTATAATACACGATCTCAAACTCAGTACTTTAGCAGCTGATCTCCGAGGGTTTAAGGTAATTTAATCAAATAAGCATCACTAAACATTAAACTTGTTGTTTTGTTTATAATAATCTAAAATGCATCATATTTTACTTGTAGCCAAACATGTATCGACTTATGCAACTGTCACAAACAACCATTCCAATGGCTGCAAACTATACCCACCTTTTTTCTCACAAACGCAAACATAATCGAGTCGAATTCTTGACTGATTTTCCTGATGGTAACGATGCCGAAGTGATCTCTAGTTTACAAGTTCATCCGCAAGGATGGTGTACATTGTCCCGGAATATTAGCAATGGAGAAAAGTCTGAGGTGCGTTCGAAATAAGTTTAAGTACTATTGAATACACTCAACTTAAATTTCTTAATTTTACTAAAAGTAACAATATTCTTTGTATTTCTATTTTTAGTGGACATGCGTGCACGATATTCAGGAACGTGATATGTCTGAAGTTTATGAGCTCTTAAAAGAAACGGGAGAAAAAGTCACGCAGTACAATGACTTGCCAGAGGAATCGGACGACCCTCAACAGCCACAGCCCTCTCGTTCGGGAATAACTTCTACATTTTTAATAGACAGAGCCAATCGTGGAAGATATGCCCAAGCTGTCTCTGATGCTAGATCCAGTTCTTTTGTAAGAACGGACGTAACACAGCCCGTTTTCCCTTCGAGGACAAACAACTGGCAGGAAGGAACTCGACGGAGCTTGCGTCTGCAATCACGAAACGCGCGTTCCCAGAGAAATTCTACTAATAATTTTACAGTAATTGACATTGGTTCCATATCTCAAACTGCGGATTCTAATGACGGAACAGAAAGACAGGATGATGCATTCAATGAAGAAAACGAGGAGGCAAGTTTTCGCGGGGAATCGTCAGCAAGAGACGAAGAACGTCTAAGACTAGGTGTACAGTTGAGTGAATTAAGGCGAAGAGACTTGATAGACACCCGAAATTTCGCTACCGGAAATGTGGAGTTGCACGTAAGTTCGGCTGATGTTTGGGAAGCTTTGGTGGCTTTCAGAGAAACGAGATCTCGCAGAGAAAGAGGTAGGGAAATGCATTCTTCTAATGAGTGGAGGAATTGGGTGGCTTCACGAACTAGCAACGCTGTCAACGTGAACCTTCCTAGATCCTCTTACACAGTTGTTATAACCGGGGAAAACCGGACTCGAGCGCCGAGCCAAAATAGTCAAACTCATCAGCCAATGTACGCACTCACTAGAAACGAAAAGATTCATCAAAATATACCGAGACTCACCCACTATATTGAAGAACCAAATGTTGGTTCCGGATACATAAAAGAATTATGTTTCTCGGCTGATGGTAGAGTTATCTGTTCGCCCTTTGGTTATGGCGTTCGACTTTTAGCCTTTTCCAACCAATGCCAAGAACTCTCAGACTGTGTCCCGTCGTTCAATGAATCCATTGAACTCCACGAATTGGCAACTAACGTTAGTCACTCTGACATTGTAGTCAGTACTAAATTTTCTCCAAGACACTGCCTTCTAGTTTCTGGCTGTTTAAGTGGGAAAATTGTCTGGCATCAGCCAGTAGTCTAATTATCATAAATTGCCTCGTAGACTTGAATTCATTGCATAAAAAGCGAAGATTTTTACATGATTGTTCTCACCCCGATCTTAGAAACTGATTCCCCCTTTACTTTGTCTTAAGCATAACTGTAGATTTTTAAAAAGTTTAAATTCAAATCGAGATTATCAAACAATAAACTCTTAAGTTATAAATAATTATAAATAATTTTAAGAGACTTATTTTACTTAAATTTTGCAAGGATCAAAATTAGGAATATCTTTTTCTTTTCTTTACTTAAAAGTTTCACATTCTTGTAGATACTTTTTTCCTACAACATAATCTGTGAGGCTTGCTTTTGATAGCTAGGGGCATTTTTTTCTAGTTAGTAATCACGAGTTTGGATGAATGTAAAGGAGTGAAAACCGCTGAAGGGATTTGGAAAGATCCCCGTGTGCGATATTGATACTACTATTAATCAATTTGAGATTCTTTAGGATAAACAAGATTGCGATAATTCTTGGACTTAGTTGGATTCGTTATGCCGTTTAATTAACAAGACTATGAATGAAGTTAAGAATTTTGTATACCCTCGTTGTTGTTAATTGTAGCAGGCTATTTTTATTCTTCTATTTTCGCGTCGTAGAGATTAATTGCGTGATTAATTGTTGATAACTTTAAGCTCCTGGTATGAGAATAGAAAAAAGAGGCGGGGTGCGAACCCACGTTTAGCCATATCATCTCCCAAGACATTATTTTCTCGCATACTGTATAACGAGCAAGAATTTTTTCATCAGAAATACCATTTCATATATCGTAAAGAATCAGAATGAAATAGAATGTGTATTAATTTGTACATAATTTATTCCTAGGCTGTTAAGATTCGTAAGCATGATCGACATTCGAAATTAAGATCAGAGCGGCATGATGTATTTCTTTTTAATCCTCTTTTAGTTTTTTTTCAAAATGAAAATGTACTTCATTTTTTTCTTTGTTCATTTGCATTAAAGATGTACTTATCTTTCATTTGAGAAAGTAAATGAAGGTCTCTTGACCCACTGCCGGCGTAAAATTATGTGCTCATATGATCTTTAATATTTTTTTTTTAACGTTGAGGTCAGACTGTCATTTTCGCAGCCTTTTGACGTTTTTTATTTTCAGTATTATACCCGCGAGTAACGTAAGATTTGTTTATGCTGCTCTTGTACTGCGAATCTTTCAGGATGTGTACAGTTGTTAACGAGATAATTGTTTTGTAAGATTTGTTTGTTTTTTTTTTTCTAACAAAGAAATGCTAAACGCCAAATTGTCTTATCTTCTAGAACCAGTTAGACCTCTAAGTCACTAATTTTAGGTATTTTAATGAAGATTCAAGGAAACTTAAGAATCGAAATTATTAAAGGAAATCGATGGCTCGTTATGCGATATGGAATTCTCTTTTTATGATGCATGAGGCGTTTTTAAAGGATTTTACGACAATGCAATTGGTTCAATAACGCAAGCTTTGTGAATTATTGCGTTCCACGTTCGGTTCCACGTACTCGTTACGATATGAATTTTACGTTCTTTCTTTTCAAATGTTGCTAATATGAAAGTTACAGTAATCTGGTTTCAACTGGCGTTCCTCTTCAGTGCTCAGGATGAAAAAATATTCGCTTATAGACCCGCTTGTGGAAAATCATCGCAAGTATTTTAACACTTGGTCAATTATAATTTGCAATTTTATTCTATAATATTCTTTTCTAAAAGTATTTTGTTTTATAGATTACGTTACACTTTGGTACTTACGCCCGCAGCAGATGACATCCATAAAATTGTTGAGATAGTGAAATCTTCGCGATCTGCAGTTGTGAATCGATCCAAAAATTATAAAGATCTAGTTGAAATAACAGTAAATTCTGCAACTAAAAGGTGTCGAAGGTTTATTCATAGTACCTCTGCCAAAAAGGAAGTGACTTCAACTAATAAACCATTTTTTGGATCAATAAAAAAAGTTTTAAGCAACCAAGCAGAAAGCTTAAGTTCAAAACTGTTAAATTCTAAAAAAGGAAAACTCTTTTCAAGGAGAGAAAATAAAGTTTTTGAAAAACTTTCCCACCATAAATATCGAATGTTGAAAACGGAAGTGACGACTGAGAATAAAAATGGAAAAAAGATTTATCCTCGAGAAATCAGAAGATGTAATTGGTTCTGGAGGTACTATAATCCAGTTGTCAGAATTCCAAGCAGATGTATTTATATTTTCAATCATCTTTTTCCGATTGGATATATAAAGCCAAATACTGCATATTCAATATCAACAGAGTCAGAAAAATGTACAACGAAAACTGAAGAAGGAGCAATTGGAACTAATGAGATTAATTCTACTACTACTGAAGAAAGTTCTACACTAAAAGTTCCGCTAATAGCAATTGTGAGATGTAAACCATCGATCTTGGAAACCCAGTTAAAAAAAGAACCCATAGAACCAGAAATTTCTCAAATCGGAGAATCAAAGTGCCCACTAAAATCGAATTTCCAGAATAGTGATTATAAAACTATAAATTATTGGGATACTGATCAAAACGAAGTAGACTTACTTTATCCAGAATGATATGAGAAGATTTGAAACAGGGTGTGGACCAGATAATTTTTCAACTACATTAAAAATATCTGAATTCCACTTTATCCAATTTTTTTGGTATAACATTTCATATCGAAAAAGTATTCTTTTCCATTTTTATAAATGTATATTTTTTAAAAAACGAAGAAAATTTTAATATTTACTTAAAGGAATATTCATCTACTTTAATAAACTCTCTGAGAAATTAGTAGCCATAGAGTATATCACATAATTAAACGGGGCGCAATTAGCAGGTAATTTACATTTTCAGATGTCCTTGTTTTTCATTTGTTTCCCACATAACTTCATGAAGAACAAATGAAAAATAAGTGCGCCAAGAATATAAACTCATCCTTATTGCTAATGTATTACAATTTATAAAATATTTTTTTTTAATTCTAAAATGAAGATAATAATTGAAATTAAAATAAATATAAATTTTAGGAGCCCGTTACACCTCAATCAATTTTTTTCTCTAATAAAAATAAGAAATATGGGCAATGTTCGGGATTTATTAAATTTTTTAAGACTTTAACCGTGCTGTGCGAACATAAATATTTTTTTTATCGCCTGCAGCTTCAAGGGGATAATCGCAGATGTAAATAAATGTTTTTGGATCCCATTACATCTTAATAAAATTTTGTTACATCCTGGAAATACCCAAAATGGGTCATTTTCATGTTTTTATAAAAAATCACGTTCACCAGTATTATTTTTGACTATACTTTTTTATGGGAAACTGGGGTACCAAAATAAAACTTTTGGACCCTTAAATACTTTTTTTAATGCATTGGGGGACCCCAGGTAGTTAAAAAAATACTTGTTTATTTAAAAAATATCTTTTTTGGGGGCGCCAACCAAAAGGTTGGCGTAAATTTGACTGGATTTGATTCTTCTAAGATGAAAATTTATTTTTAAAACGAGACAAAGCGCTTTTAAAAATAGTAAATACTTTCGGATTTATCAATGTTTTTGAAAACATAAAAATTTGATTTTTTTTTGGTAATATATTTAAATAAAATAAAAACACAGTCTCAAATTCTTTCTCGTTTATTAAACAATAGATTATACCTATGTACACGTGCTTCTGCAAACTTAACAATTTCCTGTTACAGAACTACGTCTTAAAAGTGTAGGTTTACTTCGCCTAATTTGTACGTGGTTCGTTGTTATTTCACTGCTCTATATACCTTTTTTTACACTCTTGAGTGAGCAACCATTTTTTCTCTTTATGAGCAATTGTTGCTTTAGCAGGTATATATCTAGCAAAACTCGTCTGAGTTATGGAGAACAACGCAGTGGCATTTGGCCTTTTTTTGATCTCCTAAACACTACGGCGATACTTAATTCCTAGGGTTGATAAATAAGGCAGTTCGTAAATCTTTCGAGGATTTATAAAAGTGTTTTTTCCCTAGAAGAAAAATGCTTTACAAAAACTTCAGCTGGCTAGAATATAGCGCATCGTTCAAAATATTTTTCATAACAAACAAGTCTATTGTAAATATCTTAAAAGAGAAATGAAGAGTACAGTGAGGGAAGAGATGATTCGTAAAAAATAGAGACTGATTGATTCGTACCCAGGGTGAAAAATTCAGTTACTTGTATCTTTTTTTCAATAAAATCGAAATGGAAAATAATCCATAGTTTGAGTAAGAGTTATAACTACAGATTGAATCATATTCTCAATAACTGCATTTTCCCCTTTCCGTTTACTAAGATATTCAACAAAAATTCTCTTCGTTCCCGATTTCTTCGTTTTAATCAACAAATATTATCGTTACATATTTTCTCGCCCTGTTGTGGTACTCATTTTTAAACATAATTGTGAGAAAAATGAAAATATTTGATATTTAGGTCAGATTTCGAATTCTTATATTTGTTGAGTGAAACGAGGAGATTGAATTTTGATGTCAGAACTTGAATCCAACACCCTTAAGAAATTATTTTTGCTAAGGGTCCCAACGTTATCTACAAAAAGACTTTTGGTCATTGGAAGACATACAAGAGTCAGAGTATTTAAAAAGTCTTTCTACTGAAATTCACAATTTTTAGTTCATTGAAGAATAAATCTAATTAAATCAAATGACATAGTATAAAATGGCTGTTAGGACGATATATTCGATATTGGTGATAATCATTTGACCAGCGCTGGCTAAAGCAGAACTTTCATCATGATTGTGCCCACTATGATCATGGTCATGGTCATGTCCAGTATGATTCATGTGATTATGATCATGACTGCTGCGATCATGATTATTATGGTTATGATTGTTATCTTGATGATTGCTATGCTCAAGGCTATCCTGATTGCTGTGATTATGAGCACTATGATCATGCATGAACTCCTCGTGATCTTGCACATAACCAGTGTGATCATACGTGTGACCATTGCGATCATAACTATGCACAGGACTCGAGCTATTTTTCTCATCCTGAGGCGACCTCTTCGTCCTTTCAACCAGCGTTAGCTTCGTATTCCCAGCCCTATGATTATGAGTGATTGAAGTAAGTTCTGGAACAGAAATTTCTTTCGACGCAGCTCTTCTTCTTTCCAACTGAGCAAGGTCCTCAGTTCTAACTTCTCCAGGAACAGGTGGTGGTAGATCTCCTCTAAACCTTCCAAACTGAGGAGTCCTGCTAAGAACCTCTGAAGTCAACTTCTTCCTGGGGCGTTCCACATTTTTGGGAACGGATCGTGCGAGATTAGAGTCTCTCACCCGCTTTCCATCAAAAGTAACAAGAGCATCAGTCAGTTCCTCAATTTTCGCGGCAGTGTTGGGTGGTAAATAGTACGAATCTAATCTATCAGCAGCCATCTCCATGTCATCCAAGTCATCCAATCGCACTTTGGAGCGATTTTTCTGCTTCTTGGTCTTCTTGCTGCTGTTGCGATCAGGCGGGGAGGGAATGAAGATCGGTTCGAAGCTGTCGATAGATCTGTACTCTGACGCTTCTCTGGGTGGTTCATCCTGCTGCATTTCGGAATTTCTTTCTTGGGCTTCTGACTGTTCGACGTTTTTAAGAATGGGCTTGAAGCCTCCTTCGATGACAATCGAGTCTGGGTTGAAACCTGTGTTCCTGGCTGGTTTCATAGGTCCAAGAAGACCAGAGGAGATGCTGGAAGATGAATCTGCATCCGAAACCTTCGCTTCGATCTTCGCCCTCTTAGGATCGATCTTCATCAGCTTGGTGACTTGGATGTGCTTGCCTGGCATGACCTTGATGTTGGGATTTCTGTAGACTGACTTTTTCCTCTCTATGAACATCGGTGTTCTGGACTGCAAGGTCATCGCGGGAGCGTTCATAGTAATCATAGATGGTGGGACAGGACGACGAGCTTGAACGGGTCTTCGGATGAACATCATTTGCGTTCTCTGTGGCTGATGGTAGATCGCGTGTTGCTGTGGTTGTCTGGAATAAAGGATCGTCTGCTGCGGTTGTTCCTGAAGGGTATAGGGGTATTTGATAGTCCCGTAGCTCATGTACGCGCCGGGTCGTGAATCTGGAATGAGTTTAGATTGTTGGTTAGAGGAATGGATCTCTTGTTCCGGTTCCATGACCGGATGACCAGGAAGCGAGTACGCGACGGGAGGTCCTGTTTCGGCTGGACTTTGATTGTCACCGTAATGAGAGGAAGGGTAGGGTTTCTCCTTCAAACGCGAATAAGGAAGCGATTGACGTATGTCCTTATGATGATGCAAATTGACGGTGGCGGAAGGGTTATACGTCGGTTTTAGGCCATGATTCCCGTATGATGGTAACTGCAAGCGCTCGTAAGTGTCACGATGATCATAGGGCACATGCGTGCGGGTTAGTTGCATTGTATGTGAGCCGAGGTTGTTGGGGTTAGTTGCTGAATGATGCGAATGATGACGAAGACCATAATTTTGAGCGTATTCTTGATGCTCTTGGAAGAACTCTGGCGCGGGGGTTACCTTGCTCGAAACTCGGATGCTGGCGCCACCCTTGAGGTCGGACTCTTCTGGTTCGGCTTCCAAGTCGGCGTAAGTCTCCCGGATTTCACTCGCTGCTGATGCGTTCGTGTCACAAGTGTCGTGGACGTGGATCTTCCATCCGAGGTAACGATGGGTGAAGCACTAAAAGATATTTAGTTTGATAAGTTTGGATGAGAGTTAAGATGATTAAGTATTAAGAGCCTTTAAAGACTTCCAAAGATGAGAAGTCTCGAGAACAAACCTGGTAATAAACCGTGTCTGGTGTGTTTTCATCAGGCGTCCACTCCACGATTCCTGGTTCACCATTTTCACATTGGAGGGTCAAAGTTCGTTGATAAGCTCCAAAGGAAGCAAATTCATCAGCCGGTGGTTGATTCTGATCCGGCAACCAGTTGCAAAGTCGACCAACTCCAGTTGGCCTGACAGTACCTCTTTGTCGGCGAACTCCGGCAAAGATTTTCACTTTCTGAGGAACATCAGGGGACAAAGATTAAATGTAAAGTTAACAAGATAGCGAAATTTAGTAACTAATTTTGGAAGGTGAATTACGAGATCTTACCGATCTCTCTTCGGGAGTTTTGTGCTGATATCCACCAACTGGGTCATCAGTGATGTAGAAAGGATGATATTGAGCAGGAGTGTCTGGATTTTGACCACCCTCTGTTACGAAAGTGTACTTCCTGCCTCTTACGACGTGGATTTCGGGGATAAGAAGTCCATTGATGTACCAAGATATTCCCCAGCCAACGTGTCCTGGTTAATTAAATTGATAGTCAGGGAACATGAAAACTTGGTCATGTACAACTTTTTGTCTTTTCCTTTCTTTAGCAGCGAATCTACATACCAGTGATTGCTGGGTAACCATGTTTTCCACCAGTAGGTCCCATTTGAGCAAAGTAGACGCCATCTTCTGGTTCGTTGCATTCAATGTCTGGAATAATCCAAGCGTCATTCTTGGGAGCTGGTGCTGGAGTCGCAGATATTCTTGGACGTCTAGTAGTTGCTGCAAGTTCCTGAAAAAATATATTTATATTGCTTAAATAACATTCTTTAGCTGTTTACTTCCATCAGCGTATAGAGATGATGGGACACAATCTTACCTTATTCGAACTACCCTTATCGGAACTGTCACTTATTGGTTGAGGCTGTTCCTGATCTGGCATGGGACAATTCCAAGCAGGTGGTCTGCCAAACTCGATGAAACGATCTGTTTTCAAGTAATCGCTGTGAAAGCTGACCTCGTTTCTCTCATTGAGAGGACCTATTGCCCAGACGATCGCCTGAGATCCATTAGTTTTAATCTGCTGATCCAATTCATCATTGGCCTTCAAGGGTCTCTGATACGTTACGATGCTATATCCATTCACCATCGCTGCGTTTAGAAGCCTTACAGAGTTCGTGTTATCCTTGAATAAAAAGTTAATTCGAATTTTTAATATATTAGTAGCTGAAGAACGTGATAAGTCTCCCGTTCCTTATTGAATAACTTTTCAATTTTAACGGTTGTAGGACTCGTTCTTACTTCAATTTGTGTATCTGGACAACTTCCACGACCTCCGGAGCATTGCGCTTTGGCGTCCAGGATGTAATCAATTGCATAGCCTTGAAGAGTTTGCTTGTCCACCCAAGCAACCACAACGTCTGCACCAATCATGACACTCCTTTCAGGATTCGAGGATAGACCAAATGACATATATTGTCCAGCATCTAAATTTGTTGAAATAAAATGTGAAATTATCTTAAGTAGTGAAAATATTGAATATTCTTTGATTACTATAGAAATTTCATCTCTCTCGGGACATGAAGATTAAATTCAGAAGTGTGTCAAGAATTGCAAGAATGCAATTTAGTGTATAGTTTCACGGCCGTTCCAATTAGTTGAGATATGTGGAAGTAAAGAAGTTTCTTATTGAAGGAAAGCAGACATCCATTTATTACTAATACATTCTATTTTGGAAAGTACATGTGCGTGCTCCTGTGTGTGAAAAACACCATAATAAAGGTGGAGCCTTGCATCTGAATTGAACGCCTTTCTCCTTGCATTTCGTAATGCCGTGGAACTCGTGTCGGTCAAAGTGAAAATGAAACTCGTTTGGCGATCGAGATAAAATAATTCAAGAATCACGGTTCAAGCAAATACTTATCGTTCATGCCGAGTCACGATTCACCTTCACGTTCTGATAGATGCCGACCTTTTTTTTTGATATATTTTTTAAAAAGGTGGCGTCAGTCTATTTTCTATACATTTCTTCTATTAGGAAAAAGATGTTTAATTGAAGAACTGGTTCCTCATTTTTTACGATGTTGATCATGATCCGGAATTTTGTTATTGTGCATTATGTTATAATAAGTCACTGTTTTTCATCCTTCCAATTATTAATATATAAATAGCTAAATGTATAGATTGTAATGGCCGAAAGTGACGTCCGTGCCTAAACCTAAATTTCGGAACTTTGAAGAGGTCAATTGAGCTAAACTCCATTGACCCTTCTGAAAGTTAAAACTAGAACTTACCCAGCTTTCCGACAAGTTGAGTGACTATGCTGTCCCCAGCAACGGCCCATCGAACTTCAAAAGCCAGACTGTCCTCGAGAACTTCGCAGTTGAGTTTCGACTGAAATCATTTATAAAAGAAAATCCTTATTTTCCTTTTTACGCTTTTTACTTCCAGCATACTTCTTAGAGAATTTTCAACTAACGAAGAAGGGATAGGTTTCTACTTTCTACTTTAGTCTAAAGATTAAAAGCACTCGAAGCTTCCATCTATAAAGTGATTAGCTTTATTGAACAAAAGTAGCAAGTACAAAAGTACAAAAGAAGTAGAAATATATAAATCTTGTAAAAGTATAAGCATATCTCAATTTAATACTGTGTGCGAGTGCAAATAAACGCATATAAAAAATAATAAAGTGTCTACAAAAATAAAGTGTCTGTATGACATAATAAAAAAAAATAGAAAAATATAAGAGTTAAAAGCTTAAAATATAAGACAAGAAAAACTGGCCTAGACTGGAAGGACAGATTGTTTATCGACGTCAAATCAATCGTCCATCTCGTCACATTTTTAAACCACATCCTGCTTCAAATAAAAAGCAAAACTTCCAAAAAGCGGGACTGTTTAGGTCAACGAGTTTTGGAAGCTTGGCCGGAAAAAAAAAAATTAAAAATAAAACTTTTAATGGAAACCACATATCACAGTCGAAAACTTCGCATCGCTCACTATCGTTCCTTAATTCTTAATCGCCGAGTCCTCCAGCTTTTTTCATTACTTTCACAGTGTCCCGAGAATAAGGACGCAATTTGAATATGATAATTAACCGATCTTTATTTGCCAACTTTTATCAAGTGCAAAAAGTGAAAAAGTGGAGCAGAAGATTTAATTGATAAATGTAAATCAAGTAAATGACAGTTTAAATAAATAAATATTCATGATATATAAAAATTAATGGCAAGGTATTGGCGAATGTTTGGAATGTTAAGTCAATTTTTTTGAACTCTAGTATATTATTTATTTCTGTGAGAGAATTTATTTTATTCTCGGGACTAGTGGTGCAGATGTCTCTCCTTTTGCAGATTCTGAAGAATCTACTGAAATTCAGCTGCTACATTAATCTGTCTGAAGTGATTATTATGCGTGTGTGCACTTTGGAGAACGTCACTATATAGCATACATATATTTATACATATACTATATATAGTGTATACAACGTTACGTAGACTACAAATTTATAAAACCGGTATTAGATCCTCCGTATAATAAATATTGCGCTTGCTGGAGACGTTTAAATAAATAAGGGAAAGCCAGACACACTGGCCACACCAAATACAAACCCTGTCCTCCGGGAAGTTTTCAAAGTAGTTTGGAGAACTTTGGGATTTGAGAATACAGCTGCGTCACGTTCTAATGTTTTTGCTATTCGATCCTGTGTTTAACACAAGACCATTTATTTTCTAAACGTAGACATTTTTTAACAATTAAATTTTAAAGCTCTTGAATTTCAATACCTAAACTTTACTTTGAATTATCGACCTTATTTTTTCACTCATTTTTGAAACTTTGTTTTTCAAAACGCTCTTCGGAGCTCCTTTTGAGAAAACATTTTTTCAACCTCTTTTTCCAATCCTCCCATTATGTTAAATAATTATCGAATATTAACAAAAGTTCCAAGGACTTTTTTCTACTTCCCTTTCTTCCAAAGAATTTTTTGAGCAGAATTCCAAATAATTTAGGCGAATTTAAAATAATTCAAGGGAATCGAAAAGCCTTTCAAAATAACTCAAAGGAATTTAAAAGAATTCCAAGTAATTCAAAGGAAGTAAAAAGCCTTTCGAATTAATTCAAAGCGAAATCAAAAGAATTTACAGGAATTCAAAAGAAATAAAAAATAATTTTTGAAAAGTCAAAAGAATTAATTTACTATTATTTCAAATATGTTTTTAAATCCCTTTTTTAAACCTTCTTTTTCATCTCTTTTTTAACACCCTTCTCCAAACCCCTTTTCAACCCCCTTTTCCGACCTTTTTTCAAACCTTCTTTTTCAAATAATTTTTTCAAACTCCTTATCCAACATTCCCGCCTTTCTAGATCCAAAATAAGTAATAATTTAACAAAATTTTCATTTACTGATATATAAATCAATACATTTATATTTTAATGAAATCAGATTTTGCGCCCATTTAGATTCTTTAAATTTTGAAGATATGTATACAAATTTGAGTGAAATAACCTTGAGATTTTGAATCTTGATGACCCTTTTACATGGCTGCCACAGACTAATGTATCTCAAAAAAGTGACAAAAGTGATTATTTTGATCTAAAAAGTGACTAAAAGTGACTAATTTTGAACAAAACAGTGACAAAAAGTAACTATTCAGGGTGGCCACATGTCAGAGAAGTCAGAGAAAATTTAGGGAAAAAAAAAATTTGTTAAGAAAGTCAGGGAAATGCGAGTAGTTGTCAGGGAAAATAGAAATTGACTTTTATGCTAACTATGTTATTTTTGTCAAATTACATATATAGCTTTTACAGTTTATTTAACAGATTTCAGAAACTTTTGAAAGATTTTGAAGCATTATAAATAATTTTAAAAGACTTCATAAAATTTTAAGAGATTTTTAAGAAAGTTTAGAGAATTCAAAGAATTTTAAGGAATTTTAAAGGATTTTAAAAAAATTGTAAGACTTTTAAGAAATTTTGATTTTTTAAAGTGATTCTAAGGGATTTTAGTGTTCCTCATTGAATTTTAAAAGATTTTGTGGAGTTTTAAAGGATTACATAAAATTTTAAGAGGTTTCTAGGAATTTTGTGAGATTTTCAGAAATTTTAAGAGATTTTAGAGTTTTCTTGGAATTTAAAGTATTTCAAATAATTTTAAATAATTTTGAAGGAAAGTAGTAAAACTTTAAGGGACTTCGTGGAATATTAAGAAATTTCGTAGAATTTTAAGCAATTCTAGTGGATTTCATGAATTTTTAAGGGATTTTAAAAGTTGTCGTAGAATTTTAAGGAATTTTAAAAAAATGATCTTTTCCTTTAAAAAAGTGACTAAAAAGTGACTTCCAAAAAAAAAAGTGACAAGTGACTGTGTGGCAGCTCTGCCCTTTTCGAAAAAAATAATTGTACCCGACAATGATGATTCTGAAATGGAGTCTATTGAATTGATCAAAGTCAATCTGTTCCAATTGGGTCCATCTATTTTTTTAGAAGGGATAAAAGTCTCGGATGCTTTCAAATATATCAGTACTCATTTTGTACAAAAACGGGTAATCAGATCCTTTTTTCTAGAAGGAAAATACGTGAATTCCAGTTAACAGTAAAGGAAGTCTCTCGAAACTTCTAAAATATTTCGTAAAAGTCCAGTAGAAAGTCCGCTTTTCAAAAACCCTTAACTAGAAACCAACAGCTGTACTCAAATCACCAAGGACTCACGAATTTTGAATCTCTCTTGCCTGCATCTCGAATTAATTAGTAACGAACATAAGAGTCGTGTCTCTGATCACCCTGGTACCGTTCCAGTCTAGAATGGGACGTTTGTTGTGGTTGCGTGAACTGAGACGACAGGATTTCTCTTGGACGATGCACGTTACTCGAGAAATGAGAGTTTCGGTTCTCATCGATGCGCCTTTGCGCTACACTCTGGGGATGTCTCGAACGAACTTGGTCCAAAGATTCCTGATAATGTTGCGAGATAGCTTGACCAGACCTCGGACCAGACTGAACATTTGCTAACTGGCGCAGCTGGTCTAAACCTGGAAGAGCATCGTTGCCAAACTGTAGACCCGCAGATTCTTGATGGGGTTGGTGAAGCTGTCGATAAGGTGTTTGAACCTGGTGATATTGTTCTAGAAGAGGATCTTGGAGCTGCAGATTTTTAGGTATTCTGTAGGCAACCGACTGAACTACTTGGACCTGATCGTCTCTACGAAGTTGAGGTCGATATGTTGTCGGCCGATGATTTTGCAGAGCCAATGAGCTACCCGATTGGTGTTGAGAGGATGATGAGGATGTGGATGGGATGTATGTTTCTTGGTATTGAGAGTGTGCTGATAACTGTCCCTGCCCTCCGCGCACGTTCTGCAACAAAGGACAGAGACAGGACGTTAGGCTTGGGATTTTCTTTCTTCTGAGCACTAGATTAGGGGATTATTTATCAGAATCATACACACTGAGAAAAATTCATGCTTTAACTTAACATTACATTTAAACTTCGATGTTTAACATAGTGAGAGAGCCATTCAAGGTATTCAGCTTTAACAGTTAAAGGTAGTTAAGATGTTAAGGTTGTCATAGATGTTAAAGCTAATCATCTAGATAATTGTCCTTATTTAAACATCCATTTTTCTCAGTGCACTTAGAAAAACAGTTATTGAAACAGAAAAGATAAATTAAATCAACTTTCAATCAAGCGATACTCCAGGCAAGTTCTGTGTGGTGAATTAAACGACTACCGTGGGTGAATCTTGCCATGTTTCAAGTTCCAGAAACCGAGTGTCTTCTTGTTCGCGACTACCCAGGCTCGAACTCCTTCATCAGAAGTTTGCGGTAAGCTATTGCGTTTGAAACCGCAGCAGCGAAGAGAAACGTTAGTTAACAACTGCATTCAAATGGCATTAAACCAATGTTTCCGTTTATTACTTCTCTAAAACTTTGTTTAGCGTGAATCACCCACCACATTGTATGTTTTTGTAGAATGCATTACAGAATAGGGCCATTAGTTATTTTACTATTTGGTGACATGTAATAAAAATAAAAAATGTAGAATGCATGTTTTTTGAATGGACAAAAATGTGGGAGAAGTGAGGATTGCGGATATTGGAAACAAACATACGTTATATTTGTTATTAGCAAAAATGATCCGGGTCTCTTTTGTAAAGTTGTGACGAACGGGGAAAAAATCGTTAAACGACAGCGGGAAATGCGACCAGCAGTGGCGTCATCGAGGATTGAAATCCAGAGGTGATTCTGCAAATGTCAAGTGATCGCCTTTGACGCACTGATAGTACTTGGGTTTGTGATAACTAGCGCGAAATTTACAAGGTGGGATTTGCATTCCATGAAACTGTCAGTAGCGTACGGTTACCCACTCAAATATTGACTTAGATGTTTCGTTAGACGGACTTTGCGCACAAAAGAGGCGTATTTGCTAAATAGCTATGTTTACTCTTTACTTGGAACTCTTGAGAACTACTATTTCGCTGGGGGAAATTCATTTGTAAAAATAGTTTAACAAAAAAACGCGGCCTAAAATAATCATGGAAAAAAGAATTTTAAATTAAAAGTTAAAACTATATGGGGTGCCATGCCAAATCGACCACTTTTTACCCCGACCCCTTTCGATTTGGCCAAAACTTTTTTTTATATTTTTTTACCCTACCGAAAACATTTTTCAGAATGTTTTCAATTTTTTTTACCTAATCCAAAAAAAGTTATGGGTTTTTCAAAAAAATGGCTTTTTTTTCTTCAAATGACCGTAACTTTTTAAAAAATTGGGACGCTTTTTTTCAAAATTTTTGTTTTTAAATGCACTTTTCAGAAAAAAAATTATAAAAATTATACAGATCCATTTTCAACGTTTTTTTTTTTTTTAATTTTCGGAAAAAACGAACATTTCGAGATGATTGTCATTTTTAATTTTTTTATCTTTTTTTTTATGAAAAACGTTGACATTTTCCGCAAATTATCCGAAATTTTCAGTGGGATTATTTTTTTTCTATTTTTCTTTTTCAATTGAAAAAAAAAAATTTTTTTAACTCAGCTTATTTTTCATAACACTATTCTGACAATTTTTTAGAATGTACAGAGAACCTTAAAATTTGGAAAATAATAATAATAATTATTGTTAAAAGTGGTAACAATCGGAAAAATTTCAATTTTTTTCGAAAAAGTCAGAAAAGAATAGAAGATAGCTCTGAATAATTTTTTTGTATTTTTTTTTTTCGAAAGCTACATTTAAAAACAAAGAAAATGGAAAAGAAAATTATTATTTGGCCTATTTCTGACTAAACCATAAGCTTTTAAAACTTTTGAAGCAGTTAATTTGGGTCGAAATTCGTTTGAATTTTTCTTTTTAATAGGTTGTTTTTTTTGTTTACGTACCCAAAAAACATAGTTTATTAAATTATTTTATGCATAGTAGATATAAATTTTTATATCTACTGACTTTTTTCTGATTTTTTCGAGAAAAATTGAAATTTTTCCGATGACTACCACTTTTAATAATTATTATTATTATTTTTTTCCAAATTTTAATGTTCTTTGTACAATCTAAAAAATTTTCAGAGTAGTGTTATGAAAAATAAGCTGAGTTAAAATTTTTTTTTTTTCAGTTGAAAAAGAAAAATATAAAAAAAAATAATCCCACTGAAAATTTCAGAGAATTTGCGGAAAATGTAAAAGTTTTTTATATAAAAAAAAAAAAATTAAAAATGACAATCATCTCGAAATTTCCGTTTTTTTCCGAAAATTAAAAAAAAAAAACTTTGAAGATGGATCTGTATAATTTTTCTAAATTTTTTTCTGAAAAGTGCATTTAAAGACAAAAATTTTGAAAAAAAACGTCCCAATAAGTCAATTTTTGAAAAAGTTACGGCCATTTGAAGAAAAAAAGCCATTTTTTTTTAAAAACCCATAACTTTTTTTGGATTAGGTAAAAGATTTGAAAAAATTCTGAAAAATGTTTTCGATAGGGTAGAAAAAGATAAAAAAGTTTCGGCCAAATCGAAAGGGGTCGGGGTCAAAAGTGGTCGATTTGGCATGGAATGCCCCATATATTGAAAACGTTCAGGATTGAACAACTTCGCATGGAGTCATTCAGAATTCGGCAATTTCATATTTTTAAAAGGATTTTTAAAGATTTGAAAATATTTCAAGTCATTTCACGGAAATTCAAAAGGTTTTATGTGATTCTAAGGAATTTCAACAAGTAATGCATAAACAAACCTGAAAATTCTTTTTAATCACACGTAATATTATAGAATACTTGAAAATTTTTGGAAATTATTTGGAAATTTCTTTGAAATCCCTCGCAATCTTTTCCACTTTCATAAAATGAAACAATGAAAAAGGGGAGAATTTTTAAAAGCGTCAATGTAACTATTTGATGAAGAATATAAATATTTTAATTTTCGGTTAATAGAAGCTTTACGAAGTTAAGGGGCGTAATTAATGTCTTTTCTAGGGTATAATTAAACCTTTCCAAGTGTCGCCGTTAGTCGGACATAAAGTTTGCAATTTATTCTATAAGACGCAATGTGCTCTGGGAAACTTGGATTTAGCGTTGAATTTATGTGCGTTAGAAGAAAAATTTTCACGATATATCGCAGAGCAGGTCGATGCAAACCGAGGAGTGAGAAAAGCCAGTAAAGTTTTCTCCGCGCTCGTTCGCGATCGGCATAAAAATTGACAGTGCTCTTATTCATTCTTGCCATTTCTTGCGGCAATTTCGCAATTCAAGACATACTCTTATGCTTTTCCCTCTTTTTGTGAGCACTAGAGTCTCACACGAAAAAATCTTTAAGTAAACGGCCAAATATTCATATTTCACATAAAATTTTCCATCAACAAAGTAAAAACAGAATCAATTTTACAAACAATGCAATAAACATACATTTGCTTGAAACTATTTCAGACCTACGATTTCAGCGATATAAAATTATTTTCCCCTTTCTTTTTACTGAAGCTAACAGAAGAAGCTTTATAAGCTCTGAAAGCCCACTACCGACTTTTTGATTGGCCTTTGATCGATATCGTCTTCTATCTTAGACGGGTACTTTCATCTGCTTTGCGAAGTCGTGCAGAGTTCTTATTTGAATGACGATAAATGAAATGTCCATTATCAACTCAAAAAGATTATGATTGATTTAAGGAGTTTAAATATAGGTCTTACACTTAGTTTCCCAGTTTTGATATTTTCCTACCCTTTGAATTAAAAACTACCCTAATTAGAATGAATGCAAATTTAAAAGCAACCGCTTATGAATCCTTCAAGTTGTAACTGATATTTGAAAAGCCAAATATTTCTCTATCTACAAAGAATATTGATCAAGTCGAACTCTGGTTTTGAAGGATTCATAGTTGCGAAGATAGTGGAATTTCTGAAGGTGCTCGACTCGCTGGTATCCTTTGATCGTAAACCGTGACTTAGGAAGGAAGTAGGAAGGAAGGAAGCAAGGAGGGTTTGGAAGTTAAGATCCTGGAGCCTAGAACCATGTGCCCAAGGCTATAAAGGCGTCAGCTTACCTGGGGAGAAACTCCTAGCATTTTAAGAGATGGTGGCACGTTGAGACCCGGAGGAATTTGCACGTGGCCAAAGTCTACTGCAAAAGCCTCACACCAGACTCCAAAGTGGCCGAGTTGGTGAACGGTCAAGTCGCTGGGTAAGGTCAGTACGATCGTTTTACGAATATACGCACGAAGAGGAGCCACATCTCCATTTTCATTGGGAATTCGAATACCTTGGGGCGAGGGGCTTGGTCCTTCACCTACCCAGAATTTCGCATCTGCAAGAAAGTACAAGAAATTGAAAAGTGAAATATTGTTGGAAAAGTTTTTGAATATGAACTTTCCTACTCCTACTCCAATTCCCTATTCTGAACCACCTTTTCACCTTTTCCCCTCGTTCTATTCTGTTTTGAATTATTTGATATTTGAAGAAGAAACCAACCTGGAGCTTCTCCGTCGTAACTGAAACTAGGAATCAAAAGCGTCTGAGCATCAACGATGACTACTGGCTCTGAACTGACTCCATGGACTCCTTTCAGGGCTGCCAGTTTTTGAGGCTTTGGGTAGTCAAACCCCCGCGGAATTCTGACGTCACCGAAGTTCACCTGAAATTAAAAGGACATATTTTTAGTTTTAGAAGGCTAGACGTTGAAATCTAGAAATGTTTAACAACAGACATTTGAATATTTGAATTGTAATATTGAGTATTACATATATCCATTCAATTTTATCAAAATTTCCGAGGAATATAATAGAAAAGCGTAAAGGATGACTAAACATAAGAAATTACTCGAAAATAAAAGAAAATTCTCAATTAACAAACGGAAATTTCGCATGAATGAAACATCAAGATCAAGACTTGTCTCAAGGTCAAGGTGAATCGTAATATGCATGAAAAGTAGCAAAGCGATCTGAGTAAAATCGAGCGCATTGCTCCGCACGAAGATCATTAATATCAATTTTATGACCTCTAGAGAAATAATTACGGGCGCCAGCGTGTAACTATGTTTATAGGAATGAGTGCGCGAAAGTTGTATTGTGCTGTAATGGTATCGGCCTTTCAAGCATTCACGAGAACGAGCAAAAAGGTCACGTTGGCGCGAGTTATGAGAGGAAAATAGCGAGGAATAGAGAAAAATAAAAAAGGAAAGAAAAGGAAAATGGTGAGAACAGATCCAAATACTCACAGAGAATTCGTCGCACCATACGGAAAACCACTTGATGTTGTTCAAGGTCTTTCCTTCCGGTAGCGTTAAAGTGATGTCCTTCTTTCTGTATCGCTTTAGAACGTTAGTCCTGTTAACACAATTAACATTGCTAACATATAGAGAGCGCTTGAGAACTCTCGCGTTTTATTTGTACAATGTTCACTCGTCGCTCTCGTCGTCAGGTGAAACCAGACTACGTGTCAAGTTAATTAATTACTGCTAAGGACACATTGTGTGTTAGGCTCTCCTTCATTGTTACAATAAAGAATGTATGTCGACGTTGCAGATATTATTCCAAGATTAAAGATGGTATTTAACAATTAAGAAATTTTATCCTGCGTAATAATCACTGTGTCATGATTTGTTTCACTTCCTTCTTTTGTTTCATAATAATAATGTTAGAGAAATAGTCTGGTTTCATATCGAGGAAAATGTTTGCATAGCTGAAGCTTTATATATATTTTCAAAATATTCAACCTCGCAAGAGTTTAATATCATTAAACCTTTATTATTTAAGTTACAAGGTAATAATATTATGTTGGGAGAGTCAATAGCTACGAGCTACTTATGCATTATTAAGTTTATATACGTTAATATTATCACAAGTACTTACGTTCCTCGTTCGTCCCGAACTCTGAATCCATTAGTTCCGGGACCCTTGGAGTTTCCCGCATAGAAAAAGGCAGCTGAAAAGTTGATAAAATTATAGATAATTACTCATATTGTATGTTATTTGCATTATGTATGTCTGCACTTGATTCAAGTAATCTTAAAAATAAACAAATTGAATACTTTTGCACAGAGAAAAACAGTGCTATATAATTAACATTATTATAAAGATTCAATTTGCCAGGGTAGGGAAAGTATCTCATGTTTCCTCTTTTCTCCCATTTTTTACAGGAAGTTAGAAGCTGATGCACTATCTGCATGCACTATACCGTTGAAAATTGCCGTCTCTCGTTTTTATGATTTTTTCTTTCTTACACTATTTGTGTTCGACTTCCAGGTGAAACTGATTCGTGATGGGAGAACTCAAGTTTTCGACAGGAAATTAATAAAGCAAAATATACCTGGGCCTTCTCCATCGTACGTGAAGTCTTTAATGAAGAGAGTCCTTCCATCAACTGCATAGACTTCACCACTGACGCCATGATTAAGTTCCGATAATTTTCCTATCAGTTTTCCATAGTAGACGGCGTTGCAAACCTCTGAAAAGAAAATAAATCAAATTAAATTGGCCTCCCCAAAATAATACTAGAAGACATTAATAATTGAAAGAAGCTCTAAACAGGATTTCCTTGACAAGTTATAATTTATGATTGAGATAATTGGCAAATTTTTATGAATATCTAGGTTGATCCTGTGGCCAAAGCATCACACGATAAGTGCGCATCATAAAAAGTCCTAATTAAAAGTAGTTTATCGGTCGATCAAAGTCTGGATCGGCAGTTGAGGATGATGACCATTAAAGAGACTGAAGATATGGTGTAGTTGCATTCCTGCTCTTCTATGTACCAGAGATAATAGCTCTGCTATGCATATCCATCGCACCTTAAATCCTTACGAGATTGCAAATCCCGGGAATGTATCACAAATCACAAGTCTCTCTCTCTCTCTCGCGATCTCCTTATTTTCAATATGGAAATTTATAAAACTAATTAAACCGGTATTAGTGAATGTGGATCTGTGGCGGTGGGCGCTCTCCTGGTTAGAATAAATTGGTCCGTGGTATCGATAATCGACTTGGTTCCGTCTCAAGGTAGCCTTGTATGGCGGTTAACGGTAGAAATTCCATTTCCACGATGGACATCAATCCGTGTGTACGTCCTGCAAACCGGCATGCAAAACTAGGTTCCTTGAATGCTTCACCCCTGCCGGCTGATCTGATGTGGCATGTAGGGCAGTACGTGTAGCAGAGGACTAAGGAATGTAACACATTCCTCATTAGGTCTGGACCATTCAAAAGGATCTCGAAACTCACGTCAATCGGCCCTTTGGCCCTCAATCAATCTCCGAACGGTTACAATCCAATTGCAAATATAATTCTCCCTGTATTACACAGTAAAAACTAGGCATCCTTTTAAAACTAAATTCGTTATTAAAACAGTTCGCACAGCAAAACAATCCCACTT
>JAUESH010000015.1:13520059-13530576 GCA_032275165.1 Synergus magnus
CGTTTTGCGGTATCACTTTTCAAACTGAAGTTAGCACATTAAACAAGTCCAAAATTGGTATTAAAACAGATTTTTTTAGGGATCAAATTAAAACACTTAAAAAAGGATCCCGAAATCAAACGAAAGACCAGTTTTTACTGTGTATTTTGGTACTATGTATGTAATATTTATACGTATATTGTAAATGGTAAGTTTCTTCATGTTTTTGTCTTGTATATAAGTATGACAGCATCTGTGTATGTATTACTGTGAACGAATTCATTACTATGTGAGTCATAGGTAGATCAACCATTCTGCATTGCAGAGTGTACAATTGTAGACTGTATATATACATCAGGCCATTAGGCATACGTCAGGCTTGATTGGTTCGTTACTGTGGATCTTGAGTCTCTTACTCTTTCCGTAAAATGCTCACAAATCCGATGCATCCTGCAATGGTTGGGTCTAATGGTCTATATAATGTAGTGTACGTCCAGTTTTGTCGTCCGAGTGCACATAAAGCTCGCTCGAAATAAATAAAGAAGGAATGATTAGTCCCGTGAGAATTTTTGTGCGAAATTGGATCAAACGCCTCAAACAAAGTAAACGTACTCGATAATGTATGTATATTGTTCGAATATAACTTATTTGTGTGACCATTTTATTTATCATCTCTTTTTTACTATAATATTTCAGGGATATTACGTTTGCAACTCTTATAGATGACAAACGAGTTGTGAGAGAAGACTATATTTTTTATATAAAGATACATTTCTCTCGTCAGACTAATGATTCCTGAAAGAAGAGTTCTCATGAGAGAATAATCTTCACACAGTAATTTCGTAATACCGTGAACCACTTTCACCATTGCGAAAAATAAATTAACCTAAGGCGATTCACGAGCAAATTTTCAAGTTTTAATATATATGTATGATTCTTCTGATCAAGAGAAATTCGAATTAAGCCTTTACATAATCTCAAAATAAATCCCAGAGAATGGTATATTATTTCAGAAACAATTCGAGTTATAGATTTTCCATTTGTCTATTGGGTCACAGGTCGCGGAAAACTGATTAACCTTTCTAAAAAGTTAACTTCCCGTTTTTGTGATCGTGAAATTCAATTTCGATAAAAATTGTTTACATGCACAGAGAAGCTTTATTATTTTGTATAAATGAGAAAAATGCATAATGGAAAAGCTACAGGAAATCGAGAATATAGAATTTAATTTTCCAGGATACGTGAAACTTTTTCCACGCCGATTGTTTTTGATGAAAAACTGATACTAAAACTGTAAACCAATTTGTGATTCTCTTACGCATCAATTTCCTACATTTAAAATATTGAGATTGTGCCAATCAATTATGGAGATTTTTTATCAAAATGTGTACAGTATTATATTGTTCAGAATATTATTAATTTAATGTCAACATTGAAATTATGGTTACAAACTTTTAGGACTTTAAAACACAATTGAAATTCATTAAGCCAGATGTAATTGCATATATGAGAACTTAAACTGGCAGTCATATAATACCTCGTAATGAGAGTAACGAGATTCCGAAACAGTCTAGTACGCAATTTAATTTTAATGATAATAACAATTTCAATTGTTTCTTTCTCCTGCATCCTCTTTTGAAATAATTCGTATTATTCATTCCACTATTTACTAAAGTTTTTGAAATCAGAACATGATGTTTATTTTGTTTCTTGCATACATTCTGATTTTTCCTAAATTTTGGAATTCATCGAAAAAAAGAAATCATCAACGAGATCAAAAAACTGCTAATGACTCACTTCTGCTTTTCATGACAAGTGTGATATCCTAGACTCTATTTACCAGACGTACCTACAAACCTAAATTGCATGTACACAGAGAGTATGCATATGTATTATGTATAAGCGTGGTTTGCGTACATTAATACGCATTCCAGTCCATGTGTTGTGTCCTAGAAGCTGATCCATTTGCAACTGGATCTTGTGAATTGTGATGGATCAAAAGAGGAAAGATTTCAAGTGACACGATATATGTCAATGACTATTAACTATTGACTAGTCAATAACTATTTATAACGAGGAACGAACTGACGAACGAATTATTGCTTTCAAGTGATTTTGTACACCCGAAACGACCACAGAATATAATCGATTATATGGACCAGTAATGTTCATTAACGTTGACCATTACCTGCCCGATTCCCTTTGCGGCTTAATCCTACTTAATATGTTAATCTCGGATTATGTCCTCGCTTTCAAAATTAAATAATAATGACTCTTCGCATTATGGACGTTCTCCGCATCGGATATAGAGAGAATGCGCAAGTGGAAGTTCAAATGCAATTTCATAATCCCTTAAGACTTTGTAACTGAATTAGTGTTTATTGATATCCTGAATTTTATTAAAATAGAGTTGCAAACTAACTGAAGTCATTACGAAGCTTGGGAAGTAATGAAGTTACTGAAACTTATGAAACTTTCTTACCAATGTTAGAAGGAGAAATAATAGAAGAATCCTCATATTTCAAACATATTTTTAATGGAAAAATTCAAATTCTAAACAATTTTAGCCGATCTTCCAAGTTACTTCAGCAACAGGAGGTAATGACAGTCATTAAGAAAAAATGAGTAGGTGTTATAGCGAATGAATAAAAAGGTAATTCATTGAATGGATAAAACGTAAATCATAAGTGAATGAAAAAGTAAATGTCACGGGAAGACTGAAGAGACATAAGAGTGATATTTAATACAAAGCTCAACAGACACGAATTTACGCAACTGATCGTTTATCATTTCCCCTTCTTTTTTATTCTCCCACACTTAATCGAGTAGTCAATATCTGTGATTCTCTAACTTTCGATGAAGAAATGAAAATAGAACCCCGAAAAACATAATAATACAAGATGTCAATGAACCTTTGACATTTTCAGCGAAGGAGAAAGCAAGAGGGCGGGCGAATGTAATTGGCAGTTATGTACATGTCGGTGTGTCGCAACGATGCGAGTCCCCTTGTCCGAAGGTGGATCTCGTCGATCAACAACCGAAAAAAAAGAATTAGTTTTGGTGGGTCCATTATCGTCTTGAAATCACTTGAAATTGATTGTGGAGAGCTGAATGAAGAAGAGGCATATGAAAACATAACTTTTACTTCAAAATTACACGCTTTATTTACATTTAGTTAGCAAACTAACACGAGCGCTACGCGCACGATTATTTGTTTTACTTCTTACAACTTTAAATCATTCAAAATTAATCACTCTCTTAATCTGATTCACTGATTCAAATTTAAAGAGTATTTCAGGATATTACGCGGCATTTTAAAGGAATTCATGTTATTTTAAGAGATTTTTAAGAATTCCAAGGAATTTGAAATGTTTCGAAATTTTGAGGAATTTTAAGAGAATTAAAGAGATTTTTTATGGTTTTAAAAGATTTTGTGGAATTTTATGACATTTCTAATAATTCTAAGGAATTTCAAGAGAATTTTCTGGTTTTTAAAAGATTTTATGGAATTTTTAAGGATTTTATGTAATTTGATGAGATTTATAATAATTTTAATGAGTTTTAATGGATACAAAGGGATTTGAAATCTTATCGTGGAATTTCGAGGAATTTAAAGAGATTTTCAAAGGTTTCTGATAAGTATAACGGATTTTAAATCTTGTCATCGAATTTCCAGGAAATTTAAGAGAATCAAGATATTTTAATGATTTTTAAAAGATTTTATAGAATTGTTAAGGATTTCATGGAATTTGGTAAGATTTCTAATAATTTTAATGAATTTTAAAGGACATAAAGGGATTTTGAATGTTATCGTAGAATTTTTAACCCACATCAGTCCCTCATTTCGCCACCTTAATCAGTTCCTTGAGTGTCAAATTGACACTCTGAGGTAAATTAAAGATAGTTAAAATTTTTTCATATGGAATCAATGAGGAAATATTAATTCAAGATTGTAGAACTTTTTTATGTTGATTCGAATATTTTTGTGTAGAAAAATATTCGCCTTTCTTCAAGTATTCAAATAAAATAATTGTGCGGTAAAGTTGAAAATAGTGTCAATTTGACACTAAGGACTGATGAGGGTTAAAAATTTCAACAAGTTTCTAGGAATTTTAAGAAATTTTCACGAATTTGAACGGATTTCAAAAGATTTTTATGACTTTTAAAATATTTTATGGGATTTAAAGAATTTTAGAGTTTGTCAAGGAACTTTATTGAGGGATTTCAAAAAATTTTTCTGATTTTCAAAAGATTTTGTAGAATTTAAAAGAATTTCGAAAGTTGTTTTAAAATTTTTAAGGATTTCAAGAGATTATCTAGATATCTAGGAATTTTAAGGAATTTTAACGAATTTTAAGGAATTTCGAAGGTTTTCATCAAATTTGTTCTTCTTCTTACAACTTCAAATCATTCAAAAGCCAATCAGGTTTGCAACAACAATGTATGCGAGATTTTCGAAACATTTCGTTACACCATTTTTTTAAAAGAGGGAATCAGGAACGATACATTTATTAAGTTTAGGTGAAAAAAGAAGCTTTTTTAACGATCGTTAACATCTGAAGTAATGGCAGATTTTTTCTTGTACTTGATGTAGGTTTGAAGTGAGTTAGTATAGTCGAGCACCATTTCCCCATCCTATTTGTTCAGAAACCCAATTAACGCGAGGACAATCTGTCTCTCGTCTCTAGTTCTATTGGATATTGTGCTGACAAAGCTTCCAGTAACAGAGGAGATGTGGCATTCGGTCACTAAGGGTACACCAAATTCGAATTAAGCAAAGTCGTGGTCAGCTCGATTTGCCGATTCGTTTCGAGAACTCGTTAAGTTTCTTCTAAATCTATTAATTAATCTCTAATTACGGCTATCGACTCCAACGAGTTGATTAAGACCATTAATATTGTGATCTTCACGTTAAAAAATTAAGGAGATTTTTGTGGTGAATCGACCATATTGTTATGAGCTGTTCAAAGTCCTATTAAAGTATACAAATATATATAGCAAGTAATAACAATAAATAATCAATCTACTTTTATCTCCCAACGAATATCGCTATATATTTATATTAAAGTCTTTTCTGTGCACACATGCTTCTTTCAATGCAGAAAATTCAATTGCGGAAAGATTTACTTTGAATTGAACTTCACTTGCATTGTAGCAGTTACAAATATGAGCTGAGTTGTAAATGTTCTGTCAAAAACATTACGATTGGAAGTATGTATGAAAAATATTATAATTTTTCTTCAAGAAATATTTTCTGAACATATTGATAAGTATATAAAGAAAAAGAGTAATCATTACAAATTCTTTTACTTTCTATAGAAAGCGAGTTTATCACGTTATATTTGGGAAATATCTGTTTTTTGCGAGTCTATTTTCCACTTTACTCCATGCGTGAAAATGAGATTCTCATGTGAATGAGAAAACGAGGTTATGGTATTTCAAATGGATTATGTTTAATGAGGAACGAACATCAGCAAAAGGATACGATCTCGTGAAGTAAAAGTAACAGGCCGATTTATAATGATAATAACACATACGTCAGAAACAATCTGAGAGCTGCAACTCGTTATCCTTGAAGTAATAAATAAACTAAAGAAATATTTGTCTACGTAAATTAATAAGGATAAGTCAGCCAATATTATTTAATCTATAAAAGCTATAAAGCTATCTATAAAGCTGAGTTTATATCTGTTTTATGTGAATAATTAACAATTAAATAGGTTTACGAAAAATTGATTTAAAATCGAATGACATTGGCAAGAGGAAAATGACGTAGACGAAAGAAAAAGAGGAGAGAGAAATAGGGTAGCACGGATTTACGGCTAAACGAAATAAAGTAAAGTATGATGGGTTCAAAACAGAATTAAGCACAAAAAGTGGAAACTAGTAGTTGACGACAAAATAGGTTTGTGAGCGATAATGGAATGAAAGAGGGAAATAGAAAATAAAGGTGCATTCTAGTGAAATGCGAAAAGAAATTAAAGTGACACTTGGATCAAAATTTCAGGAGCACTGGTTCACTTTTTTCGCGTGTAGATGCAGGCTAATTAAAAAAAAAGTAATCAGCACGGAATCCTGGATGTAAACTATTCGTAGATCGTGTTTTTCTTTCCTAATGATCGCTCGCCTTCACGCTCTTACTTCCTTCTTGCCCAGAAGATGCGATCGACGAAGAGTGACGAAGACGCGAGAGAAGAAGTCATCACCCGATATCCCGAGTATCGCGGCCATTGTCAATGATCCATGCAATCGAGTCCAGTAAAGAATTTTTCGGTCGATTTGCTTTTTTCCGAGGCATTTAAACATTCGTCGCAATGATAATACACTTCTGTTATGACCGATTAATTGATCATTCACCGTAAAGAGAGGAAAAAATCAATGCAAAAGTAATTTCCATATGAGAAACAGACCAGCAATATTGGCATTAAAATCGGCTCATATCCAAGCCGATATCGAAAAATTTCGATTTTACCATTCGTTCACTTTCACGCTCCCTTGAAAGTGATAAAGAGTCTTCAACCAGTTTTTTTCTCTGAGAGAAATTAGCTTCCAGTTTATATAATTTATCGCCGGTGTTTCCACTTTGCCTCTGACATTCACTTTTCATGAAGAAATACGTCTGATTAATTTTAGAGAAGATATGCACAGATTCATTTTATTGCTTCAGTTGACAGATAACGATGCTTTATAAAGATATTTTATGTGGAAGAGTGATTTGATGAATGGAAGAGTGATTTCCATTCAGAAAAGACCATTCGCTTTTTCACTTATATTTCATTGATATTTCACTGATATTTCATTGATATTTAATGTTTAATACGCATATATCTCTCTAGGAAGAGAGATATATATGGAGCTTAGATGTTTTTTATTATTTTAGAATATCTGTCTATGAAATAAAAACAACTTTTTGAAGATCTTTTAAAATGTGAACATGAAAGCTCTACCGAAACAATTTATTCCGGCTTGTTATGTCAGCATGAACGCGAAGAAAATTGCACATTACGAGCAGCATTTGGATATTATCGAGCGTAAAGGTTGAATGCGATTTAACGCCCGATTCAGATGGTTGAGTATTATTATTCGAGGTGAATGAATGTATTTATGATCGCTGAACACTCAGAAACTCAGACCTGAGGCTCCCGGATAAGTTTTATTTACCGGCAGTGAACTCAATATTAAAATATTTCGATTACTTCTATTTTCACTGTCGTTAATATCGAGGTACAAGAACAAAAATGTTGAGGCATCGTTAAAGTAGAATTATTGCTATGGAAGTTGGATAAGACAGAAAATTTCTTTCAAGTTCCGGGGAATCTTAGACGAAACCGGATTTAATACCGGATTTTAAAGTCAGCAAAAGTATGGCATTACGGATATAATTTTCAAAGTGAGAAAACTGGTTTTATAGAGCAAGATGATTTAGAGTGCTGAAGGAATGATTTGTAAGAGAAGGGGAATGATTTATTACAGTTCTGGAATCACTGTTGTGAATTGAAATTTTTTAATTATTTATTAAATTTGATATTTTTTTATTAATTTTAAAAAAGAATAAGTTTATTATTACCTTTCGCTTGGAAGTTAAAATTTATGACTCGTAAAGTTGGATAATTGTTACTTCATAAAAAAGAGTTTTGTTTACGCCGGGTTGATTAAGTTGATGATAAATATGTAGAAACTCAATTATAAATCAATCCCTCTCTAGAATTTGTATGGCTTTCTACAAAGCTTGCGGACACAAGTATGTAATCATTACATAACTAGTCCCTCAATGCACTAATTGAGCATTTATTTTAATTAATTGCTTTCGATCCATAAGAAACCTTTTCCCTAGAAGATGTGTTACTTTTAAAAAAAGTCACATCTTTAAAATGTTTGCGTAAACATGCAATTTATATGTTTTCTTCTTGAATTTAAAACATTTTTAGTCTCAGATTTAGTAAATTGAACATTTTTTCGGCATGGTTTTCTTTTTTGCACATGAGAACGATTTAAGTAAAAAGAAAAATGCCTTATAGATTTTTAAACATTTCATGCGTAATTTTATGTATGTTATGTAATTTTCTGTGTTATCCTCTTGAACTTAGATGCTGTTGATGTTGATGTTTCACCTCAACTGAGTACCTTCACTGATGCTTATAATCCTTCAAACACCGGTATAGATTTTCACAAAATTTAGCCGCGTTTTTCAGATGGTAAGTGATTTTTTGGGGATTTTTTTGGTTGAAAACTAAAAAGAATCAGACACTCACGTGCTGCGAAGACAAGGAACAGTGCAGAGATTAGACCAAAAGAGTAGCACCGAAAAGGTGGAGATGGTCGCGTCATGGTGTCTTCGTGGTTACTGTCACTGAAAGTTGTTGCCTGGTATCCAGATAGCTTTACCAGTCCCACTTGGTCCCACCACGATCACTGTTTTACCTTGCTTTACCTTATCCCCTGTTGATTCTCTGCCCATTCTCCTGCCCTCTTTCTCCACTCACCTCTCACTCTCTCCCTCTCTTTTTTGGGCCTTGTCCCCACCTCTCACTCAAATTACGAATTCAAATTGAGAATTGAAAAGAGAAATTATCTGAAATTACGAGAAACTAGGCGATGTTTAATTTTGCTACCAAGCGATTTGGCCTCTCGGAAATTCTTATGAAGGCTAGTGGGTAGCAGTTGTGTTGGCTGTCAATATCTTGAGAACATTGAGCATAAATTATCAATGAAAGTAAAAATGAGATTCAATCGCTTTGTGGGCTTGATCGGAAAAGGGAGAGTCTTGAGATTAGAATTTTCGTGAAATGGAAACTTCCTTCAAAATATTTATTTTCAGGACTCTATTTTATACGAGCAATGACCTTGTTTTGATTTTTGTTTATGTGATTTATTTATAATACTTGTTTTGTCCTTGGCATAATTTCTTATAAAGGAAAGTTTCATCTCATTCTAAATCTCGGGATGTCAAATTTTGATCCACTTTTTGTTCAAAATTTGACACATTAGGATTTAGTGTGCTTTTAAAAAGATATGAATTTGTATTGAAATTTTTTATTGTAAGATTTCGCTGAAACTACTGGGACTGAAATTTATCTTGAAGTACTTATTTTGTTCTCTCTAAAACTTTTCTCTCCAATATTAAAAGTTTCTCATAATACAAGTTTCGAAATAGCGCGGAGTCTGAAATCGCTAGGGAATTTCGTTGGTTTAATTTCAGTTATAATTGCCAGCTGAAATTGACTAGACATTTGGAAAATAATCATAAAATAGGAGAACTATTCATTGAATGTAAACTAATTATAAATATGAAAATTATAAAGCTGTGAGTGAGATGTTTTGATAAAATGATATATCTGATAAACTGTTTTTTTTTTTTCAAAATTATATAGAATACTTTTTAATGTTTTTTATAAAAATTAATGAAGGCTTTAAAATTACGGTCTTGGTCTTCTGAATCTTTAAGGCTATCAAAGACACGGAATAAACTAAGAGGTTGCGACCTTTTTTATTTTTGCATTTCCCACTCACAATTTTTTTGCTAATTTGTTTTTTGTACCAATATAGATGTAACGCTGGAGTCACGCTTCGTCGTAAACATAAACTCAGTCCGTCCAAAGCTTCATTTACGTTAAAGCTTTAAATCGAGTTCTTCCGATGTCGTTAATTGGAGAAGCTAAATGACTTTCAGTGAAAAAGACTTCAATTCCGGATTTGCAGAAGAAAGTTGACATCGCATTTTATTGGCTTACTCTGAAGAAGTATGGACAATTAAATCAAGAAAAGAGAATCTAATATCTAGTAAAAATTCATAATTCAAATTAGCTTTAATAATTCATTTGAGCAACACAGAAAAAAAGGTCTAATTTTTATTACAGTTTAAGTCCGGGTTTAGACAACGCTAGATTTAGGCCCTTCTTAGTCTTGTTTTAAGACTAAAGATGGGCTTAATCTAGCGTTGAGGCTAAAAACAGATTTAAACTGTATCAAAAACTAGACCTTTTTTTCTGTGAACTAATGAGTTAGTAAAAAATAGATTATCGTAGACGTTAGTATTTGCTATTATAAAAAATTTAATTTACAATTCAGAGAAATATTAAGATGACGGGAATTCTAAAAAAAGTATTATTTCAGGAATCCAGGCATAAACCGTAAATCTCAATTTACCAACGAAAATATATCGATTGAGTATTCCTAAATATTCCCCTTTGCACTCTACAAGAGATATCTAATAAATGAGATATGTGTCTAAATTTAACGGAATTAAAAAAATTTCAAAGTTTATATATGGATTTCAAAATATTTCAAAATATTTAAAAGATTTGAAGACATTTTTAATGAATTTAAGAGATTTTAAGTCATTTAAAAAAATTTTAAAGGAATTTCAGTAGAATTCAAATAAGTTAAAAGAGTTTCAAGTAATTTTAAAATATAAATAATATTAAGGGATTCATTTCGTAGCTGTAAATATCCATAAGGATGTACATGAGAAAAATAAATAAATATATATATATAATAGAAATAATGTTTCTGATTTCCATAAATCTTCTGTAATCGCC
>JAUESH010000015.1:13552416-13566867 GCA_032275165.1 Synergus magnus
TTCGACAAGGAACTTCAAAATTCCTTAAGATTCTTCGAATTCCCTAAACTTTCTTAAAAATCTCTTAGAATTCTTGAAAACTTCTTAAAATCCCTCAAAATTCCACAAATGCGTGACCAAAGAAAGGGGTGGGGTGTGACGAAATATTTCAAGAAATTCTCTTCTTGGCAAAGACTATTTTGTCAAGCCCCATTTCCTAAATGAAAAGGGGTAGGGGTTGTGATCAAATATTATAAACTCTCATTTTTGTTTTCCTCGAGAAAAAAAATCCTATCGGAATCGGATTTTGGATAAAAATAATTTTGCTCGTCTAACGTTTTTGCATGCGATGGAATAATTGTTGTGAACCTCGAAATATCGCCCTTCAACCAGGTCAGTTAAGAGTAGAGATGTTCGTTCTTGACTTGTGCATACAAGCCTGCAGCCAGAGCTGCAATCAAGAAGTTTGCCCGACCAAGCAACTACCTACTCTACTCGCTACGAAGTTCGATCAGTCTGCCAGATCGTTTCTCCTTTCTAAAGTACCCTTCGCTAAAAATTGTAACACACTGCAGTATTATTCTCTCCCTCGTTATATTTTAGTTTATTTTATTTCTTTTTATGAATTATTTAGGCAAAAAACGTTGGAAGAAACAGTTGTAAAAATGTGTTTCAGTGTCCTATAAAATCCTAATAGAGATTGAAATAAAAATTTCATTATAGTAATATTCATCAGTTTCGATAGAAAGGTATTCTAAAAGAAATTTCTGATAAAATAGACCATATAAGAGAAAATAGTACTCTTTTACTTCATTCACATAAAAGGTCGTCGTGAAGGAAGTTCAAAGTGATTTTACACCTGCAATTTATTCCCCTCATAATGTTCAGTTACCTCGATTCTTTCAATATTCCAAGTAGCAAAAGAGAATCTTAAAATTTAAATATATAAATATTCCAGGTTCGTGACAAGAAATATTTAATTTTTTAAGATAAGATCTCTGATGAAAGGCAAAGTTCGAATATATTATTATAAGAATATTTCATGCATATATTCTAAATAAAGGGTAGAGTAAGAACTCAGATATTGAATACATTTTTTTAAATGAAAAATGCTTGAGGTTGTTTGCAAAAAAAATATTGTTTACTATTTCTTAGACATTTTCCTAGTAACCTTTTTCATGAATGACAATGGTGTAACAATTGTCATTTTCAGTAAGAAATAATTCTTACATAGTGAAATAAACACATAAAATGTGTGAACAAAGTAAATTCACGTTTTTGTAATAAGAAGAAAAGAAGCGGACACTCGGGAGCATGAATTCAATTAAGAGAGCGACGTTGACAAAGTTGGATTGATCGATCACATTGGAGAGTTACGGCATCCCTAATATTTTTTTCTTCCTTTATCTTTTGGGTCTGTCAACCCGGAAACGAGTTCAAACAATTCCCACGAGTATTTTCGAAATTTCTTGCACAATCCTACGAAAAACCAAACTTGAAATAAAAAATACGATAGATAAGAGAAATCTGAACATCTATTTCCCCCTGGATTATAAAATAGAAGTATTCATTTCCTTTGTCGATTTTCACGTAGTTTGACGGCGTTGATTTCATTTTTCTTCTTTGGATATTGGCAAATCATAAAAGGGCTGTTCTTGCATCGGCAGCTTCATTTTCGATAATTTCGCTCGACGCGGTGAGTTGGTAGTGGATGTAATAGTAGTAGCCATTGTATGTACGTGAAAACCACATGAGCCAAGCCCCTTGGTTATCGACCGAATGGCTTATCGGGTTATCTCTTCTGGCCACATCATCCTCCGGTCGATCACGTGTTCAACCATTTGCATCGTGCACTTTATTTTCGACTAACCAGAATTGGTCGGTAACCATCGAAAGTACAAAGTAAAGTTTATCGCTCGAACTCACTATTTAAAAAAACGACTCCTGTTTTATCACCGAGCTTTTTAAACTTTTTTTTTATCTCAATCTTTTTTCCAAACTCATTTCGCGTTCATTTATATGAATAATTTGAAGCTAATAAGGATAATTTCAAAACTCAAAAAAAAAATTTTAACCAAAAAGTTCTTTGTATTAAAGAGGTCATTTTACCTTAAAAATCATATATTCTCTCTTTTCGATGAAAGTATTTTTATGAAAGTGAAGTTTTCAACGTTTACGACAGCGAAAAACTCTTTTTTTGTAAAAAGCACAAGACCTAAAATTTTATTGCGCTAAATGGTTTCATTTGATGTCAAAAGAATCTCAAAACAGTTTCAACCCCCTACCACACTAGGATCACCGCCAAAATCATCCCCTAAGTATAAATAAAGTCATTATAAATTCCCTAACTTCGAGACCATATATTTTATTGTTTTAAATAGTTTCATTTTATGTCCAAAAAAGGCAAAAATAGATTCATTCTGCTAACCCTCTAGGTTCACCCCCAAAATCATCCTCTACGTACAAAAAAATAATTTTAAATCTTAACTTCGAAACCTAAAATTTTATTCTTTTAAATGGGTCCATTTACAATGATTTTTTTGTACTTAGGGGATGATTTTGGGGGTAAACCTAGAGGGTTAGCTGGATGAATCTATTTTGGCCTTCTTTGGACATAAAATGGAACTATTTTAAACAATAAAATTCTAGGTCTCGAAGTTAGGGAATTTATAATGATTTTATTTGTACTTAGGGGATGATTTTGGGGGTGATATTAGTGTGGTAGGGGGTTGAAACTGTTTTGGATTTCTTTTGATATCAAGTGGAACCATTTAGCGCAATAAAATTTTAGGTCTCGTGCTTCATACAAAAAAAAAATTTTTCGTTGTAAACGTTGAAAACTTAAGTTTCATAGTATTTTTCTCCAATTTCAATGGAAATCAATTATTACGCTGGATTTCTAAAGCAGAGTTCAAAATTTTAATTGCTAACTTAACAGTTGATGCGAATGGTAAGTTTAACCCGTGGAATTGAATAAATCGATTGGAAAGCGGATTTATAGTCAGCGGCGTATAAAGTTCCGTGATTATCGCAGTGCAAAAGCTCTTAGAAATTCCAATGAAATTGTGCGCTGTCGGGGGATGACAAAGGGAAGAGGTAAATTCATGAAGATCTACTTTCCTTTCAAGGGATCATCCTATATTTTGGTATTTTGGTTTTCTGCACATGCAGAAGCTCGTGAATCCGGCATTTGTGAATGTTCGTAACAATTGTGTGGAGATAGAGTATCGCAAAGTACCCACAGAATTGTATGTGTACATAGTCAAATATGCAGGACTGTATATATTATATACAGAGGTCTCAGCAGCAATCCTCCCATTGTTAAACAGCGCCTACATTCTAGAGCAGAATACAGTACACTGGGTAATTCTCTTCTTTCAGTATCCCTTAAAATTTTGAGAATTTATTATCCCGATTTCAATTCAATTCCAGTTTTTCTTTTAAGGGATTTAATCAATTTTTACAATCCCCTTTCCCAATCACTTTTTCATATCTTTTCCAACCTTCCCAACTTCCGAGAATGAAAAATACAAATCAGATTTTTTTAAGTGTAATTTGTCAGTATTGAAAACAGTGCTCGAAAAACTAATCTCCACTTCTTTCGTGTCGACTATAGACAACCCAGCTTTGCGATTAAGCGCTCGCAGAAAATTTACGAGAGAATATTCTGAATTGTAAATTTGCATTTTCCAGTTTCACGTATATATCCAGCATCCACATCGGAAACTGGCGGATATAGAGTGACAATAGTAGTTCCGCGGATCTCTTTATTCATTCCTAAATAAGGAGTAAATCGGATCGTATCCTATGTTACTATCTGTAACATGGTGAAATCCTATTATCTAAACGCCGATAATTTATATATTCTGTCTAGAGACAGGACACAGAAAACCTCGAGATCGCGCTTCGCGAATTTAAATTGCTACTTGTTCTTCTTCCTATTTGACTACGAGAGTAAAGTTTGAAAAATTGCCTTCGTAAAAAGAAGAAACTTTGTTTGGAGAACGACCGCTTTATATCGAAAAATTATTTTTAGGATGCTGAACCACTTTCAAAGTTTGAACGACTTAACAACTAATATAAATCATCTTCAACTTAGATTTTGGGAGTAGGCAACGCATGAGGACAAATTTAAGATATTTTATTTTAAAAAAATGTATTTTATGATTAAAAGGATGATAAATTCACTACTATCGGGGATCATCAAAAGTTCCAAAGTTTCTATATGAATCTGATAAGAGTTCATTTCATTAAACACTGAAGTTAATAAGTTGAAATGTAACCCACTATATCCCCATTATTTTTAATTACTTTACTTGCAGACCCTCTCGTTGGAACCTTACCTATTTTATCTGATAATTTTCCCTGATGGAACTTTACTGATAACATATTTGATTTGAAATGCATTAAGTTACACAGAATTAGAAAAGCTAACAATTTTCCTTTGTTGAGAAAGTTTGTAAGCTTCTTTCAAGGTATGAAATTTGTAGGATGTTTATTTAGTTAGATCATATAAGCTGAGAAGAAGACTTTAGCATCATTGTATGCTAAGATCGCAAGAGCCACTTTATTTTACCGAAACTGAAGTCGGACTTATCAGGCTATTTGATCGTGAAGAACGATTTCTACCTTCCATATTTCGTTGAGACTATGAATTCAAGTTACCCCGTAACGTGTCGCCTCCTCGTATCAAAATATTGTACCAATCTTCTCTTGCGTAGTGCCTCTATTCGCCAAGCGCAAAGTCTAAACTATATGCAAAGTCCCGTCTTAAGACATAGTTTGGAGATTGAATTTTCAATTCTGACGGGCTTTTCTACTTCCTGAAATGTCCCTAGGTTCTCAAGAATTTCCGTCCGGCAAATTCCACTTGTTCTATGACCTCTGAATTTCAGAATCTTACAAGATATGGAAACTTTCGATTCTTTTCACTTCTTCAGGTTTTATTCTCTAGGTTAATAAAATATTCGAAAATTTGAGAAGCCGTTACTCATGCAAAAATTCAAATTGTAAAAATAAATTGTATTTTAGTATATTTAAAGTGGGAAGTGTCAATTTTGTTTAAGAGAACTTTCAAAGTATAATTTTACTTGCAAAGTTCCAGGCATTTTATTTTCTTATTTATTTTTGTATTGCGTAGCCGGGTTGCAAAAAATTGTTATTCTTTCCCGTTCCAGAAGAAATCCTTTGGAGGTTTTTCATAGCCTGTGAAAAAAGCGAAGTCAGTCAATTATTTTACGACATTCACTGGAGCAAAATAAGACAACGTCCCGATTGCCTCTTCGCCTCAGGAGAATTCGGATTAAGGAGAGACCGACACTCTTATTGCCGACTAATAAACTTGGTTCGTGATGAGCGAACTGAACGGAGCGGATATTTTTATATAGTTAGTGCCCTATCTAGAACGTCTTATGAGATTGCACCAGTTGGAAAAGAAAATTTATGCCACGGGCGAACTTTTCCACCTTAACGATCAAAGAGACCAACGAAACGGACCTTAAAGAGGTCTTTCGCATGAAACAGAAATTTGGCTAGGATTTATTCTACCGTTCTTCCTAAACTAATGGTTTCTTATAAATTCTTCCTAAGATACCTAAAAAAAGCTTATATTATTTTAAATAATTATAATGTAAACTTGATTGTGAAATTAGTTCTCTGGGAAAGTTAATTAATTATTTAATGATTGCAAGACAATTACTTTTTGACAAAGAAGGTACGAACTTCATTTCTTAATCATATATGAAGTGCTAAAAAAGAAAAGGTAGATATAACCCGGAGAAAAATTCACTAAGTTGGATTAAATGTGTGAGAAGGGTTGACAATTTTTCGGCTCAATCTACTGGGTGTCTCAAGAAATTAATTTGGTCCGGATACCTTCTATTGGAACGGTTTCTTTTTTATTGTCAGAAGAAAGAAACTGAATAGAATAGAGACTCCAGACTTTGAAAAATACGCTTTCATGTTGATTTTACTCTCACGAAGTCCCTTGTCGCACAGAGTGATATCGTTTGGCTTTTTCTTTCCTTCCTTGCACATTACATAATTCTGGAGTGTTTTATGTTCCTGTGAAAATTGAAATACAAACTTGGCATGACACATAGACTGCTATTTTATAGGAGAATATTCTCGAGAGACTTTAATTGCATTTCTCTCTGATGTTGAATCGGTTTATTTTCCGAATTGGACCACGAACTTGTTACTCTGATTGAATTTTCTTATGGCTTAGGAAAATTGTAATCTTTTTAATTATTTAACATTGTTGCTATGTGAAGCAATTGTTTATATACATCACACATTTTCTTCCATTAAACTATCGTCGTTTCTTCACACGAAAACATTTTTCATTCTCCTTTTCCAACTTTCGATCTCATTTTCCCATCCACTTTTCCATCCCCCTTTCCCAAACCCCTATTCTATCTCTTTTT
Source organism: Synergus magnus (assembly GCA_032275165.1). Classification (NCBI taxonomy): domain Eukaryota; kingdom Metazoa; phylum Arthropoda; class Insecta; order Hymenoptera; family Cynipidae; genus Synergus; species Synergus magnus. Next base: position 13,558,821 of record JAUESH010000015.1, read on the forward strand.
TCCCACCTGAATTTCCCTCCCGTTTTTCCAAACGTTCTGTGATAAACAAATAAAATTTTGTTTAGTCTGGCTAACTAGGGGCAGACGTCCTTTCATAAAAATTTAATTGTAAATTTTCTATACACGATCACAATTAATAATTAATTTTCCCGCCAGCACAGTCGACACAACATTCATGAGCCTGAATAGCTCTGTTTGATTTTCCCCAATAATATCAAGTTCTCCATCTCGACATTAATTTCTACTATGTAGAGAACAATATACGTCTACATTGTGCGGTTACTGTGGAAGGAGTTCGCTAGGGAGTTGACGGAAATACAGTGCGGTTCCTGACCTTCCCTTGTGGCGGGTTCGACATGGTTCGAGGGAAGAAAAAGGGATGAAAGTGCGAGGGAGAAAAAAGTTAGAGCAAGAAAACGACGGGAGAAAAAGGGTCACGGGTGGGAAAAGGAAGGGGGATGTGGCTGAGAGAAGAAAAGAGAGACGGGAGAAAGCTGAGGTATCGGAAAATTGTGTGGAACGAAGAAATTCTGTAAGTGAAAAATTGATCGTAGTTTTGGTGGTGTCGGTTGCCTTCCCGTGGGATTCCCTTTCTTCCTATAGAGACACGTGCTTGAGTGAAAGAGATGGTGGATAAAAAAGACGCGAACAGTATAAGAAGCGAAATCACCTCCCCCATTCCTTCAGAATCCTATACAGCTTCTTCAAACATATTCTGCAGATTTTACATCTCATCAATTGTGCGCTCTCTCTCGTTCACGCGATTTTCCATGGCAAGACCTACCGATAGTAAAATCGGAATTTAGTTGCCTTGATAATGCCATATCTTATAAGATATGAATTTTATTGAATCTCTCTAGAAGAAATCTATTGTGCAAGTTTACTCGTTGCATTCTCAGTAATTCAGCCAGTTTTCCAACTACCTTTGTTCACCTATGTACTTTTCCTAATCACTTTCAATCTCTTTTTCCAACCCTTTCTTCCAACCAACTTTTCCAATCTCTTTTTCTAATCGCCTTTTCCAACCATCTTTTTGCAAAGGGACTGTCCAAGCATTACATAAACACTTTTTAGATCATTCTTCACCCCCTCCCTCCACGTAGGCATCAGTAAGCATTTCATTAATCCCCCCCCTCGAAATTACATAAGATTTTCTTGACCCCCCCTCCCAGTTTTGTTATTATATTCTTAAAGTCACGAAAACACTCTATTAATATAGTTAAATGAAAATGTCTATCCCACTTTTCCAACCACCTTTTCCTACCTTCTCCAAATTGAAGATTAAAATAAAATTTAAAAAAAAATCTTAATTAGTGATCCACAATTTTAAACGAAGGATAGTTTAATGAAATACAATATTTCATGAATTATTAAAGGATTTCAAGAAATTCAAAGTAATCTTAAGGAATTTCAGTGGATAAATAGACTTTAAATGATTTAAAACAATTTCAAGGGATTTGAAGGGATTTCAAAAGATGTCAAGTGATTTTAAGGTATTTCAATGGATTTCAAAGGAATTCAAAAGAGTTTAAGGATTTGCAAGTGATTTCTAGACATTTTAACTGCTTTTTAATCAATTTCAAGGAATTTTAATAGATTTCAATATATTTTAAGTGATTTTAATGAATTCCACAAGATTTTTAAAAATTCCAAGAGTTTTAAGGCATTTAGAATAATTTTAAGAAATTTCGAGAGCTTTGAAGAGATTTAAAAAAAATGTGGAGGATTTTAAAGAATTTCGAGGGATTTCAAGATATTTAAAATGACTTTAAAAATTTTCAAGTGATTTCATAACATTTCGAGAGATTTAAAAAATTCGAAGGAATTTTAAAGGATTTCAATCTATTTTTAATAATTTCAAAAGTTTTAAAATTATTTTAAGTTAAATTACTAGGGATCCTACGAGATATAATTTTTTTTTTTAAATTCTAGTTATTTTAAACGTTTTTAAAAACATTACAAAAATTATATTTTCAAAATATTTTAAAAAGTGAAAAAAAATTGAAGAAGTCTGCAAGGAATATTTTGAAACATTCACACAGATATGTTGTATTAAAATATATTAGGAACATTAATGAAAAGGATTTAATGAATAAATGAGCTTTGAGAATTTAAAAAGTTGTAATTAATAAAAATTATAAGCAAGAAGAATATTATACTTATTTTGTGTAACAAATGCATGATTTCAACCGTTTTTCCTGCTTATGAAGCGTCTAAAAAAGTTATACTTTTTACTCTCTAGGGACTAAAAAGTGATGTCATATACAAATAATTTTACTCCCTAGGGAGTAAAAAGTAGAACATTAACCCCGCTTCATAGGAATGAAAAATGGGAGCATAATATAGTATATAATCTTCTTTAGATATAACGTTTAGAAGAAACGTTTCTAAGACGTTCCTAAAATGTCCTTCAATTTTTTCCCGATTAGGAACTTTTCGTTATTAATACCTCTTATTCTACCCTAAATGGAAATTTTGGATTTGTGACCAACTGTAAAACCGATAAGTGATTCTAACTCCTATCTTTGCTTATCATTATCTTCATTTTATGCATAATTTTAAGACAATCTGAAAGTAAACACAGGAGTTATTATAGAATCACGGATTAAGAGAAATTATATCGATTATAATTAAAGGTACTGATTTCACCCAAGCTTTTTACTCACAAAAATAATGCATTGAACACGAAAGAATATTTTTTTCTCCAGCAAAAATGGAGAATCTACTAAAAGTTTAAGAACTCTGACGATATTTCCTTTCATTTACACATTTGCAATTTCATGTAAATTACTCGTATTGTATAAACGAAATATGCTGGAGGCAGCGTATTTTCTTAATCCCACCTTGCAATGTTTTCAAATCTTTTCAAGATACGAATTGTAATCGTGCGAATGCAAAGAATGACGCTGAATAATTTGACTTTTCCACAAAAGCGTAGTTTGCCTTTTTTCGCTCGGCTTTTGCACTTCTCACTCCAACTATTTCTCGCTTCTCTGAAAGTCTTTGGGCAGAAATACGCTCTGGTGGGTTAGAAAAGTTTTAATTAACAACGGGGTGCTCTATGTGCAAAAGTGAATTGGGAGGGGCCGTGATAAGAGAAAAGGAAGGGGCCGAGGTCCAAGGAGAGCAAATGTTGCAAGTCCTATGAGTCGCAAAAGCTTCGCAAGAGTTCTTTAATGATGGAGGTAGGTAGGTCATGAAGGTAAAGGTAGTTTGTATTGTGGCAAGCTCATAAAAGCCGACTTCCTTCTACCTTGGCGACAAATGCCCGCAGGCAATTTCCTTTTGCTTCAAGTTCTTTTCATGAAATTACGTTCAACAAATTCCCAGAATTTTGAAAAACGCGTGGAAAACTGCTACGATTATGTCACTAGTAGATTATAAATAAAAGATAATGACGTTTTATGTCGAGTCCTTCACGAATTTTATTACTCTTTCGCTACGTGCCTTCGGCAAATTTCATGATATCAAACCAAGAAAGAAAATTTTATTCTTTACGTGATCACAATTTTTTATGACGAAACGAAAAATGAGAGATGAGAGATGATCCTGTTACCGGCTCAGCTACTAAAGTCATATAATTTAATTTCCGAGTTGGAAATCCAACGATTAAAGTTGCGTTTTAATTAAAAATGTGAATTCATGGAAGCTTTGAAAACTGCTTTAATTTGTTATTTAAACTACACAAAGTGTTTTATTATTTGATTTCGTTAAAAGTTAAAAAAAATTTTTAATCAGGTCTTGAACGTTATTTTCTTCAGGCTAAGAGAGAAATAAATAAAAATTGAAAAAATTCCTACTTATTATTTATGAGAAGGAAATATGTAAAGATTTCGTCAGCCCATTTTGTGGGGCTTAGAATTGGATTTCTGGGGAAATCTGGGTACATAATTGGTTGTATATTTTAGTTTTGTTGAAACAAGAAAGGGTAATCGATCGATGAAACTCGATTTTTCGAGAGTGGAACAAAAACCCTCCGGGGAATATTTAATGCACAAATTTTTGAGCTGGGCAGTTCAGAGACCCTAGTTCCAAACTAGCAATGTAAATAACTGAAAAGTTCTGAACGTTCAAATGAACGAATTTTTGTATTGATTGTATTTTAAACTAGAAACAGTTTTAAAATATTGATCCATTTGCATTGAAAATAATTCTGTATGAAAGAAATTTGTAATGTGTATTGTTATTTTTAGTTGGAACAATATTTCTGGATAAAAAAGAATTGGGAAAAAATATTTCGTTCATATGAACGTTCAGAACTTCAGGTACATCAATGTAACGATTAACGAATTTGAATATTGATTCTATAAAGCTAGGGCATAAAATGCATTTATTATTTTATCTATAGTAAAAGAAGTGAAAATAGAGAAAGAAGACTACAAAAGATGTCCTGATCATTTATGTAAAATATTAGAACAATTTTTATTTCTATAAAAAAATGTATTTTGAATATATATTACAGATCAATTGAGTTTGTTTTTTCCTCACAATAAAAAGCTCATACCGAGCGATACTCATCTTTTTGGTATTCTCCCATGTGTGCTTTACTTTTTCTCTTTTTATTTTTCTTTTCGCATCACTGATCTGCATCCTTTGTAGTTTCCCGAATATACTTCATGTATACTTTCCTTTTGGCTGGATAAATGCAACGTTTACTTCGGAATATTTAATGTATCGGATATAAAATACCTCATTAACATCCTCCATCCTCCAACACTGTCTGAAAATTTTCTTTTACATTTTTCTTGTCATAAAGTGAGATTTATATAATAGGATATGTGGGTTTATTGAATATTTTGAAGGGAATTTTCAATTATAACACAAACTCAATTGTCTCTTCTTTTTGTTTCAGGTAAGATTCTCAATATTCATAAACGAGTTTCCAGACTACTTCATATGCAGTGAGTAATATCAATGTAATATGTTCACTGCAATATTTCTGCGAAAGCGTATGGAATTTAATTTACATAATTGAAGACATTTTTCTGCTTGGGATAAATATACATTTTATTTCAACTCTTTCCTCTACACATTCAACATGAAATGTCTTAACATTAAGGGAATTTTCTACTGAAAAAATATTTGCTAATCTGGCCTTGATATTCTTTTTTCACTGATGATTGAGAATTTTTTTCTCGTAAAAAATAGCAACAATTGCTCTGTTTTATCAAAAAGTATACCTTTTCTACTGAAAATATATGTATGTGCCTGACCTTTATCTTCTTTTTTCACTGATGAGTGAGAACCTGAATATCATACGTTATGTTCATTTAAAAGACTAAAAGAAGAATATGATCGACAAATAAGCATAATGCACTAGTTTTCTGTTTCTTAGTACCTGACAGAAACTCTCTTTCTTCTTTTAATGTTGCATCTTACACCCGCTTCTTCTCTTTCGTAACTTCCATTCTCCTCGACTTGAATTGTTCCTCTCATTATAAACTACAACCAGGAACAACGAGGACGAAAGGCTGGGTGTTTAAACGCGAGGATGCACATTAATGTGACTCCTTTCTCCCGTCTAGCCTGATTTCAACACTCGGCGTCAACCTTCTATACATTTCAGAATCTGAGAAAGGTTCTCTTGACAAGTTTCACGATCCTACTGGTAGCAAATGCAATTATGTATAAACTGAGCTCTATTCCGCCAACTGGTTATTTTACTCTTAACAAGCAAGCGTAAGTCTATTGTTCATTATTCAAATTATTTCCACTTGTAAGTAACTCGAAAAATCTCCGCAATAACTTCTGCTTAGACTAAAACCTCGTAATTACAACCAGAACTATTTTTTTTTATTTGAGACTATTTTTGTCATGTCAGTTAATGTTTTAGACTTTGTTGGATGCTGCCTGTCAGATCGTGAAACATTTCCTTTGCTTCCCGGAAATTCCATCCTTCTCATTGAAACAGTCTATCTATTCGCATTCCACATTTACCGAAATACCTGCCTGTCCAATCTGACAGCTTATCCGTTTAATTAACGAGACAATGGATGACACCGACGCTGGATTGACAGGACCTCTCTAGTGGGATGGAAAGTATACAATGTCGTTATTGTTTCCTTCAGCGATCGCGTCTATCATCCAATTTTATTGTCTCATCGCGCGTCACAGTTACTGCCCTCGACAGTAATATCTTTTATAAAAACTGGAAATTTGAGACTTTTGTTTATTCCCTTCGGAGAAGGCTAAAAAATATCACTTAGAAGCAAATAATAAACGGTATTTAATTATTTCAAATAAGGACGATATTTTTACGATACTATTTCCATCTCGATTTTTATTGTCATCAGAAATTGGCAGAATTTTCGATTCCATTTGCTTCTCTTTATTGAACTACTAAAGCCCGAGTTGAGCAGAGGACATGCCATTTTTTTTTTGATTTTCCATGCGAGCTTCCATGAAAACCTTGGTGCAAATCGTCAGCCATATTACTGTTTACCCTGGACTCGGGCTTCCTCATTCATTGGTTGTTCCTCTAGCAGCCGTACTCGCAGCATCAAATCCTCTGTTTAATCCTGCTCATACTAGCGTCGAATTCAACGAAAATCGTCATTCTTCCTCCCAAGAGGTTTAGGCTCTAGATAAATAGAGAAAAAGTATGATAACTATTTATTATTAAAATGTTTCATTCCCTTTTCTAGTCAATATACTTAAGAAAGTACTTTCGACCTCATTAAAAACAAATCAGAAGAGGTTTGGAAAATCGGTGCATTTTTATTAAAATTAGAGTAGATCTTTCTCTCGAAAATTAAAATAACATAAATGAAGACTATCAGAGCTGAAACTCATTCCCGGGTCAGTAACCATTAATATACAACAATGTATTTCATGACTGGATTACATTTTCGCAAGAGCGTTCCGTTTTCATTGAATCGTGCCGGTCCATGGGTTGAAAATTCAAGTTGTTGAAGCACGAACCTTACTATTTACGGTGCCCTCTACTTAATTATGCGCCTACACGCATGGCCATGGAATAATTATGCGAGGCTTGCACGATGCGTGAAATCGCTTTGCCAGCTGGTTACGCTTGTTCAGTGAAGGCGTTGAAAACAAGTCGGAAGTGTGGGTGAGAATTCGAGCAAGCTTGAAACCGTGTTTAGAGCAAGACGCTTCTTGTTACAGTTACTTTACTCTGCGGCAGAAGTGTAAGTGTAAGTCACGTCAATTCGCGTCAAGTTCGGGGAAGACATCACGGAAACTGCCGCATTAATAATCGATCGCCGATAATGGCGGAAGTCTTGGCGAGATTCGCGAAAAGAGCTTTTCACGCGCCTTCAACCCATTATAACCCTAGGCTTCATGTACTTCGCTTCGATCGAACAACCACTTACAACAGAATCCGCTAATGTCGGCAACTCTGGAAGGGCATATTTTCCACCCGCTTTCAACCCAGGAACCGATCCGAGTAAAAGCTATCGTTTAGTCCACCTTTTCTCGGCAAATATACCAGAATTTAATGTGATTTGTATTCCAAATTCGAGCGCAAAATTTTAATTTCTATAAGGCATAAATATTTTATTCTCTTTCTTCTACTTATGGTCTGACTATTAAGTGCATTTTTCACTGATAGTAGAGATTTTTTTCCATTTAAACTGGATCTATTTCTTGATTATTCGTTGCTTTAAAGATTACGCATCGTATTAGGGTCTTGTTTGAAAATACCTTTTTCACTGAAAAAATATGTACACGTCTGACCTTCGCTATCTTTTTCCACTGGTGTGTGAAAATCGGAATATATCATGCATTAGATTCTCCTGACGATTTAATTCATATACTTTGGGTATTTTAAACAATCTTTTGCATTTACTTTATGAATGAAAAGTTCTGAACGTTCAAATGAACGGATTTTTGTATTGATTGTGTTTTTGTATTGTTATTTTCAGTTGGAACAATATTTCTAGATAAACTAAAATTGGGAAAAAATATTTTGTTCATTTGAACGTTCAAAACTTCTGGTACATTTTACTTTTGAATTCTTAATTTAATAAATGGGAATTTCTTAAATGAAAATAAACGAAGGGCGGAATTTTTAGAAAAATAATAA
>JAUESH010000015.1:13589665-13610331 GCA_032275165.1 Synergus magnus
TCATTTCAAGTAAGTACGTGGGGACTTTAATATACTTGCATTAGTAAAACGATTCTGCTCTATTCAAAAGTTCCACCGGAGACATAATCTGACACACGCGCGACTCTCAAACTTTCCTGCAGTGTCATACGTTCACATTATTCTCGATTAAAACTTTACCTTGAATAGAAACAGTGTATCGGAAAACAGAAAGAGGTTGAAAGGGAATTGAAGTCACAGTTGAAACCATGTATGTAGTTTCCTTCTACCCTGTTAAATTGATAGAAATTGTTATCCTTTCAGGAAAATGATTGTAAACAAAACAGAAGTATCGAATGAATGGATACATTCCATCATTATCGCGTCCTTTTTCCTACAAAATCCATATAATCGTAGTGTGTAATCATGCATCACCTCGCCCCTACAGCTTATGGTTAACCCCCTAACCTACTTCTTCATTCTTCGAACTTCAATTGCCATCTACATAGAAATAATCATTACGCTACTTACATGTTTAAGTGACCGTAAACTTACTAAAAGAAGGTTTACGACTAGATATTGATTATTGAATATTAGAGAATTTCAAGCAAGACAATTTTCATAGCTTACAATTTCAGCTATTCTGATCTGACCTACGATACGAACAATGCAAGGCAAATATTTCTTTCTTTATTGACATTCGATAAAATTCAACAAAAGTGACATTCAGGCTGACTGGACAGCTGTTTTTATTGGCATCGAATACAGATGGGAATCTAATGTGGAGCAAGGTCCAAACGTGGATCAATGTTGATTTGTTTTACTGTAAATTTTATTATTAACTCAATTAATATAATTTTGAATACAATACAATTAGTTATATTTAAATGTAATTCAGATTTAAAGAGTTCCTTGATCGAAAAAGTACTCAAAAGCAGTTTAAAACTGAAATTTTGATCATACGTCCGGAAATAATGCATTATTTTCTACAACTTACAAGTTTCTAGTCCTAAGACGTTTTTAGAACGTCCTAAGTCAGGCCAAGTAACGTTCTGAAGTCGTACAATCTGCCAAAGACGTTTTTAGGACGTATGCAGGACATTGCATGTTTTTAGAACGTTATGAATTATTCAAGCTTCTTATAATTTGAGTACTAGATTTTTGGGTAGAATATTAATTATTTGGGACAAATGTCTAAAGAAACTAAAGTATCCTCTTTGGTCTCATGGCCGTAACGCCCTTAATCCAGCGCAACAGCAATAAGTCTAAGTGATACGGGCAAGATAGGTCAGACCAGTAAAATCAAACGGGTTTTTGTGCCATGCTGCTGGTAAAACTAGTCAGTTTACTGAGACCGCTAGACGACTGTCACTTTCACGAGTTTCCGACCTGCTATCTCACCACCGACATTGCGGAACGAATTCTCTTGTCGCTTATACGTACTGTAGACACTTATGATGGTTGTAATGGAACTTTTGCACGCATATACGCAAGGATAGTAGGTAAGGGTCGTCGCTGCAGAAGGTAGAAGGCAGAAATTCGTGGTGTACCGGAGATGAGATATTGTTACTGAAAAGACAGGTCCCTCTGAAGTGGTAGTGATATTATAGTAGAATCAGACACTCGTCAGACACAGGGACAGCTTTTGGCGACACGACCCTTCCAGCCCACGGCATTACTTTTGACCCGATTGTGTAAGGTCATGAATAGACGTGGTCCTCTCGTTATTTTTTTCATTCTTCTCATCTTTCTCCTTATTTTCTTTATAAATAAAGTTTTTAGAAAATTAGGTGAAAAATAGTGTCAGAAGCTGACAAAACACTCTGAGCTTCTTTTCACAATTTAAAAGTATTTATATTAGGACCGTTATAAAATTAGGGCCCTTTAAAAATAAAGAATGTGTGAACGTATACAGGAAAAACCAAGCATTAACCAAAAGGAAAAAGTGTTATGATTTTATATATTTCGAGTTCGGCTCGTATCATCTTTTTAGAATGTGATTAACGGAATTAGAGTGAGTTTTAGATTTTAGAAAATACAAATTTCTCGTGAATTTTTTTGGCCCAACCTGGCCCAAATCGGTGATGAAACTCTCGATCTGGGCCCGGCCGGAGTCACAGCAAAATTTCTACACGGGTTTGAATTTTCAAAGGAAGGATTTTCGAAGATCAGAGGATGAAACTTTCCTGAATTATTTTTCTTGTTGAGTGAGTGTGATAAGAAAGTTTGAACAGTTTAGATATGTTTTAAGGAAAGTTTTTACATACTTTGAAAAAATATTTCAACGTAAATATAAGAGATTTGAAAATAGGAACTAAATAATTATTTACATAGAGAACTGGAGACCAACTTATTATATGTTCAACTGTAAGACGTTGGAAATATATTAATTGATATTAAAGAAGTGACCCGAGATAAATCTTCATAGAATTTTAATTCGAAACTGACTGACAATTTGAACTTTTACTCAGCTGCCTGGCCATAGCGTGACCTATTCTACTTCGGTATTCGTCCGATTAAAGGCCTTCAACAATAATAAACTCATTGCGCTGGAAATAACTCTCATTGTCACTGCTAAGAGAAAGGAAACTTAGACAATGAAAGACGGAAGGATCATTCTCGACTGTTGCTTTCATGAACATTAAGACTTAGGATTATATAACTGGTGAAATCGAATACCATCTACTTATCCTCAAGAAAATTTCCTAAAGACAAGAGTTCGACCTTCAGAATTTCCTATCTCACATTTCATACAGATACATCTTTCATTATTTTTATAGAAAGCCAAGAATAGAAATTACTTTCAACTTACAGATGGATTTTTTCTGCAGTAGGATTTTTTCCGACGATTTGAAATTAATTACAGGAAAAAAATTCTATGAAAAATTATAGAGAGATGAGAAGAGATATGTAGACATTTGAAGGATGAATAATTGAAGGGTGAAGGGTGAAGTCTACAGATGAGAGAGCAAAATGTAGAGGGGGAAGTACCGGTAATTTTTTCAAGGACTCGTGACGAGATTGATGGATGATCTGCGTTTCTGGTCCGCCGTCACGCCATCGCCGGTTACAACGGCATTTCTCTTGTGAGTTTCCGGTGGACTGATATCAACCAAAGAACACGCATCTGCAACCCCTAAAAGTGGAAGGAGATACCGATCCGACCTCCCTTTTCTTCATCGCCCAACCTCCACTATCTCATCCTGAAGGACCGGGTTAATGGGGCGTAAGAGAATCATTTTCGCTAAGAGTCGGATTGCCTCGAAATTCTTCATTTAAAATTCAGTAAGACACACTGCGAACATTTTTTATGTTTAACACTCAACTTGAGATAAAGAAATTGAAAAACTATTTCTTGTAGGATCTTTTGATTCAATCAGGTGAAATTGGAAAAAGGATGTAGTACGTAGATGCTACGATATCCGTGGCGAAAAATTTTCAATGCTGATTCCGACATATCTAGAATTTTAGAACTCTTTAGAACTACTTTAGAAGTAGAATTTTTTGTCATAGAAAAGCGAATCTGAACCTTGAAAATATTTGGTCACAACCTCTTCCTTAATTCGAAAGGAGATTAAGGCGTGACCAAATGATGTACAAACAGTTGCGTGAAATATTTTTAGTTAAACCGAATTATTGTTCTGAAAAATGTAATATTTTACAGTGCATGCTAATCTTGTGACTAAAACCCCATTCTTTTGATGAAAAAAAAGGTAATCACTAAAACGAAAATCTCCCTTTTTAAGACACAAGAATGTTTTGAAATTCATGTCAAAGGTAGAACTCAGGCAAATGAGTTTAATGAGATCTCTGATTGCACGCTTGTTGCTTTCCTGCACGCACAAAGTCGGAAGAGCAGTGTAATCGACACGCACCTGGAAAATTAAGGGTAGAATGGAGAAAGGGTAAGAAGGAAATAGGAGTATGGAACTTCAGACTGTGAAACTCTCTAATGTATGCTAACGCTGTTTCAGCATGACCTGCATGCTCAAAACGAGGTCGACTTTGTGCTTTCAAGTTCGCAGTTACTTGTGTCCCTCTTTATCTTCTCCCCTCCATTTCTTCTTCTTATGCAACCGCTTGATATATCAAGCAAACTTTCCACGATAAGTTACTCGCAAAGTCAAGTGCACTCTTTCGCCGTTGGTTTACTGGTTTGCCATCGCATTGCGTTGTCAGGATATCACTAAAACAACTTTTCACGAGCTTACATTACTCGGCTAGAAACAGTTCCACATTCATGGTCCAGTCATTTACGGAAGTCGCAGAAATTTATGTACATACTTGAACTAGATTCGAATTTCAAGCTTGGATATTAAGCTAGAATACCAAAGGTTAGAGAGTAGGAATTTTTATGATAGACGAAGCAAATTATCATGAAGCCTGATTTAAAACTCCTTTTAGAGAGAATTTTCTTTTCTCAGAGGTTTTTCAATTTTTCCGAAACTTTGCAGCTTCCTCTTGATTCCTGAATTGTCATTATCCGAAAACAAAAGCACTGAATCAGGCAAAACAATGCGACGCTTGACAATTTTTCATATCTGTTAAAAGAATGGAAATAAATCTGTTTAATAAATGTCATTTTGAAATGTGGCACCAGCTTCGGAGACAGATATTCACGTCAAAAAGAAACTTTTTCTCTACTTTATAACATTCACACCAGAAGATAGCATTTTTATATTTTCTCTTTCAATAAATTTAAAGCCTGCGAATACTGATGGATGTAAATAAAAGCGACACTATAAAGGAAAAGCCATTGTTTTCAGTATTGGATTAACGCTGACAGCTAGTGCCACTGTCATATAATATTGTATGCATTTACAACAAGCAATGTGTGCTATAAAGTAGCTCTTATATATTGCTTTTTCATTGTTTCATGCAATGTTCTTTGAACGAAGTACTGGTCTGTCTTATGTGATCCACCAGATATATGAGCAAACGAAAGAAAACAAAAAAACTTTTAAACGCACGAGATTTGCAATTTTATTACTTAAAATGGTTCCATTTGATACCTAAAGATACCTAGAAAAGTTGCATTACCCTGGTGTTTCCGGAACTTACTTAAAATCTACCTCCTAATTCTTTTCCTCAAATTTTTATGAATTTTTAAACTCTTGCGGGTTGATTTTGAATGCGTTCAGGAAGTTCCAGGGGGATAAAACGTTTCTGGACATCTTTGAACATCAAATGGCACTGTTTCAAGTCCTAAACATTTTTCTCTTGAAGTCAAGACTTTTTTTATGATTCTTTCAATTCTTATCGTTAGAAATGGGGGGTGTTCCGGAAGAGTTAGGGGGATGAAAGTTTTCTGGGGGTTTTCGGACACTAAGTGGAACCATTTTAATCCATAAAATCTCAGTAAATGCAGAAATGCCAACATGTTTAAAGTTAAATACTGAAAAAACAGTTTTTTCCTCTAAAATATAAAAGTAATTGTAAAAAATGTAAAAACGTCGCAATGCTGATTAAAAAAAATATTTCTCTCTTTATTTTTCACGTAGAAAACGCGTTTCATTTGTAAGATTAACTTTTTACCTCTCGGCTGTGGTATAAGCATTCAAAATTCTGGAAAAATTCTTCCTTCGCTTTTTAAGTGTACTATCTAGATGATTTTTAAAATCAGAGCGAAAACTGTTTGAAACGACGCGAATTGGAGCGGATGGTGATACTACAAGCATTTCAACGAGACTCTAAGTGGGAGGAGAAAGGAATTCCTTTTATAACGCACAATGTGAATTTACATTCTAAAAATAGAGAAAAAAACTAATAATCCTGAAGTTGGAATACTTTGGAGAGTGAGGAGAGAAGGAAACAACTAGAGGAGAGAAAAACTTGAAGAAAAGGGCAGTAAAATTAAAATTTAGAAAAACAGAAATACAATTAGAAATATATATATATTAGAATAAGTTAAAAAAACTTTTACGTAATATTTTCAAAGTTTGCTTCTGAAATAATCAAAACCTTATGAAATTGTGTGAAAAGAAGTAATTAATGATTCCAAATTAAAATTTCATAATCCTAAAAGCACCTTGTGCTATCAGTAATGCATTCGGAACTAATTTAACCATATATTTCACAACATGCATTACAGTATTTATTACTCCACTCTCCAGTGAAATTCTTTCCGCTTGGATTAAGCAAAATATTTAAATATCCCGCTGCAGGCGCGCTCAAGAGCTTAAAAAGTTTGAAAAGCACAGAATAATTATAAAACTCGTTCCTCTAAAGGAAGAAGAGTAAAGCCAATATAGAAAAACATAAAACAGAATAAAAAAGTAAAGAGATATTTCAAGCTTCTATTGGGTTTATACAAAGGTGAGATATCGCTGTCTAGTATTTTAGATATAATAAAAACTGTTTATTTTCTAAAAAAAAAAATAAAGTGAGGATAAAAGAATGACATTTTGCAATAATAAAGATCTTGGGGTTTAAAGGATTCAAAATCTAGAGCCTTATGGCTTTGATGGCTATTCCTAATAGGGTGTAACGTTCTTTTTATTAGCAGTTTCATTGCGAGGGTGAAGCTCGCTCTTTTCATAGAGATAATGAAGGACGTATTTTGCGCTTCGTAGAGAAAAAGGGAGGAAAGTTCTTCGATCCGAGGAAGTGAAAGTGAAATTAAAGCCGCGTCTTACAAACTATTAAGTTTTCTCCTAAGAAAAAACTTGATACAATTTGTTGTAAAAAATTGAATTTGAGATGCAGTTAAAATTGTAACTTTCAGAAAGGGAACTTTAAATCGTTTTAAATTTTAAGACTTTAAACAGAGCACTCAGTATTAAAAGTACTAACAGAAAATGTAATTTTCTCTTTTTTGTTTCAGGTAAGGTGCTTTAAAGAAAAATTTAATCCTCTCAGAAGAAGTAAGTACTGCATATTTAACATTAAACTGCAGATGCCCTAAAATAGTTTTTAATCAAGTGAGGTGCAAATTTTTATGATATTTCTGCTACCTATGGAAATGAATCTCGTTATTAAAATGCAGTATTAATTGCCGATGGCAATTTTGTGGAGGCGGTCCTCAGAGGGTCGATAGTAATGTTAAATAAATATCTTTCTTTCGTGTAGCTTTTATTCTAGAGGCATTTGAATTTACTCCTTTCGAGAGAGTTAAACTTCATTAAAGGCTCGCAAACAAGAGATGTTTTTCGAGATTTTGAAATTCTGCATCGCAAACAATCTTTACTCGAGTTCTCGAGTGATATTTCAAGTTTTATCTTTACTTGATGGTCGTCGTTGCAATTTCTTATTTACGTTAAGACAGAGGCAAACTGAGATTGACAATCACAGCTGCAGAGACTTAAGAATCAAAAGGAATCGTTTAATAATTGGAATAGTTTTCCTCTCCAACTGAGTGAACTTTTGGTGAAGGAATATTATGGAATGGAAAAAGAATGGTAAAGGAAGCTTGAAAGCCTTTTGTTTTCTGCTAATATTTTCTACTGGTACACCCTCTTGCCAATAACCATCATTGCTCCAGGGTGCTTTTCCCGCGACGTGTCCCTTTTATTTGTCTTCCTTGTTTTTCATTACTTTCTCCCTTTTTTCTTCTAAATTTAAAATTAAAGCCTCGAGCGTAAAAATGACAGTTGTTGCTGAAAAAACGTGAATATCGATATTGGTGTATGTTGTTCTGACGTTTAAAAATACATGGGAAATATGTAAAAGGGCAAGTACTCCATTTTAAACAAGCATCGCGTGACCAATCCAGTTTCTTATAGACAATCTCACGACCTTGCTAGCCTTTCGTTTACGAGCCACGTGAACGACAGGAAGTCATCCTCAGAGTCTCTATTGTAATATTGATACTAAAATCCTCCATGTGAAGGTATTTTTTTTTTTCCACGAAGTTCTTAAAATAAATACTGGGTCATTGTCAAATAGTTCATTTTCAAACGCAAGTTTCAGAATTCTACACTCAGAAAACAGTTTATTTGAATTAAAAAAAACATTTCTTTGATATATGGTCAAAGAAAAAATTTCTTTGCATTAAAAAAAGTTTTTTTGATTCAAAGAAATTTTCTTTAATTAAAACAAAAATATTTCTTCATATTAAAGAAAATTTCTTTGAATCAAAAAAACTTTTTTTAATGCAAAGAAATTTTTTCTTTGACCGTATATCATAGAAATGTTTCTTTGATTCAAAGAAACTGTTTTCTGGGTGTACAAGAAATTTCTACTTGCTGTGATTTTATTTGGAGTAATAAATAAACCACGAGAAATTCATCGCAAATTTCGGAATATAGCATTGAACTGAAGCTTAAGACAATCCAAAGATTATATTTTCAAGCAGAATAAGTTTTTACGATAAAGTACCTTTGAAATCTGATTCTAAGAGAAAACAATTTTCTCATTCGAAAATTGTTAAAGGGGATAATAAAACTCTTGAAATTGCTTCGGAATGTACGTTCTGAAAAATTTTAAAGGCAAAATAACTCAATCATAGGAGAAAAAAAATATCTCGTTATTAACTTAACCAGTCAAAATTAGCGCCCATGAAATTTTTTGTAATCCTTAAACATTTTTGGAAGTCCCTTAAAATTTTTTGAAACATCTTTAAAAGCGATCAAATCCTTTGAAGTTTGTGAAAACTTCTTGAAATCCCATAGAACATCTTGAATTTTTTTGTAATCCTTTAAAATTCTTTGAAATCTCTTAAAATCTTTTGAAACTGTTTGTAACCCCAAAAAATAGTTGAATTTTCTTTTTAATCCTTTGTAAATTTTAGAAACCCTTTAAAATCTTTAAAAACTCCTTGCAATCCCGTAAAATCCCTGAAATTACTTTTTAATCACTCGAAATTGTCAAACTTTGTGTAATCCCTGTAAATTCTTGTAAATCCCATGTAATCTCTGAAAATATCTTGAAATATTTTGATACTCCTTGAAATTCCATAAAATTTATTAAGTTCTATTTATAATTCCTTAAAATAGTTCCTCGAAATGGTTAAAAATATCTCTAGAGATTATTTATAAGCCTACATATACAAATAATTTTGTTTCTTTTTATTCGTATTTTTTTAATTGTATTTTCACTACTGATAAAATATTCAAATGAAATTTTGTTTAGGTATTTTCTATTCTATTCAAATATAAATATTTAATATGTAGAGATTTTATCCTAATGTCTGCTGCATAGTATTTATTTACCCTCGTGAAAAGATTAATTTATATATATATATATTCTATAATAATCCCTCCATTTTATCATTCTCACACCCACTCTTATTCCCAGCAATTACATTTATTAAAGGGCCTTTCTGCTTCCCCGATTTCTTGTCATTTCCATTTCTCATGAGCTTATATATATGGAATACCTGGGCGAGTAGGGTCGATTCATTTTTTATGCAGGGCAATCTTTATCGAGACTATATTATGGAAATCTCGTTTCCGCATTCTATAAATTTATTCAATCTGATATTTTATGTGCGTCACTTTCTTAAAAATTCGATTGTTCTGATCTCAAGGGTAAACTACGTTAATATTAATCACAATTAATATTTCTTGATTCATAATTTCTTCAATACTTCTTTTATTAAAAATATTTCTTTTAACATATTCAATTTGTATAATTATCCATTTTTCGAGACGAGGTTTGCCATCTTGTATTGCGGCAGGAATTGTTACCATACATTCTCCGCATGTATTAATATCATTATAAGTTTCTCGCCTCGATCCAGTTGATCCGGATCTTTCGTCGAGAAAGAAAAATAAAAAACTTTCAATCGCTCTGAATATATACGGAAGAAAAATTCGTGGAGGAAGTCGAATCCCACGAAAGCCTCATCTAAAATACGCTAAAAGACGCCTTCGTCTCGGAACGAAAGGACTGCTTAAATTCTAAAGTTAAATTGGCTGAATGAAACGAATGGTCTGAAAGAAAAAAGCAGCTAATTACTGTGCCGAGTTTTTCATTTTACTTTTAACAGGAAATTTCTAATAACTTCCCGACATCATTACAAACGACGGTTGCGAAAAAGCCATTTCTTATTCATTGAATGAATATTTTATTAATTCTGAGGAAGAAAACAGTTATGAAAAGACAAAATGGAAAAATTTTCATTAAAATGTAATTAATGAACTCAATTATTTTGACTCTTTATTTAATTATTTGCACCGATGATGCAGGATATAATTTAAAGCTGATGTGCTTGATATGCGGTTTTAGGTAGTTAAACATTTTGGCATTTCATACCCGAATAATTTATCGTTAGCCAAAATGAAAATTTTATTCGGATTCACTTATGCAAATATTATACCCAAGAGAGCAATTCGATGAAATGCTTATTGATATAGTTTTATCAGCCGAATCGATAATTTATCAGAGCTCATCTCTCGTTAAAATTATAATAATTCAATTTCATTATTGAAATACGGTGAATATTTATATTTATAATGTATGTATTTCGAATAGAAGCACGCACGTTTAGCTAGCCAATCAGAAAAATTGTGAAAAATTTAAATGTCTCCCGAATAAAATTTGCATGATTTGGCATAGACGAGTGGCCTCTATTTTCATCCAGGCACGATAAAAATAAGTTTGAATAACGGCAATCTAAATTTTCCCCATGGGAAACACAAGCCAATGTCAGTCTCTCATCTGGTTTCCGCAATCCATTTTTCAGTAAGTTTATTCAGGGGTTATTGATATTGACACTATAAATATTTTCAACACATCCTCACATCAAGCCGGGCAGATTACAAATTTTCTGTGCTACCTGTCAGATAAATTTCATAAAGTTAAATTTTAACGCTTTGATAATTTATTTTTTAGACGGAAAATTCAATATTAAACAAATTTCAGGTATTTTACGAAATTTTCAGGAGTTTCTAAATATTTCAAGAGATTAGAAAAATTTCCAAAGGATTTAATGAGATTTTAGTTTAAAGAGTTTCAAAATTTTTTGGTTGTTTCAATGGATTTTAAGAGGTTTCTGACGATTTTGAGGAATTGCAGAGTAATCTCTGGAATGTTGCGGAAATTTCAGTATTTTTTGAAATTACGAGTAGTTTCAAAAGATCTTAAGAGATTTTAGGAGATTTTCCTAATTTTCCAGGGATTGCATAGATTATAATATTCCAAAGATGATTTAATTATGAGTTAATTATTTTTCTTTCAAATTAAGTGCTTTTTATTTCCGTTTCTACTTTTTAAATAGCCTGAAATGCAGGTTTTCATATTCTCTTAATCTTTAATTCTACCCTTAAAAAAAGAATGCTCGAAAAAAGGAAGAAACATTTACTATTTGTAATTCTGAATCGATGTTCTACACAATCCAAGTTAGAAGTGAATCGAAGTAAATAGAGCGAATATCGGTGAAATACTGGTACGGAAGGAAAACGGAAACAAAGATACATTTATCATTAGGTATTACAAAGACAAAGATGAATCGCTTCTCCGCAAACCTTCTCCCCCTTCAATTCCTATTCTCCAGTCGACTTCAATTAATTTTCGTTTCGGCTAACTAGTCAGTATCACTTGCTATTAACTGCGACGTGAAATAAAAATACCTTATTTTTCTGATAACTTATAAACTTTTCTGTTCACCTAGTTTTTTTTTCTTTATAGAAATAATCCCTATTTCGTGTATGTATTAAAAAACGAACGGAAATCTCGAAGAGCCTCTTTTCCATCCACAAAGAACTTCATAATATTTTAATCTTCATTAAAGAAGAGGTGCATGAAATATAGATAAGATAATCTCGGTGCAGGAGGCTATTGTTAGTTACGGTAAAAGTTAGGAAAGAATCTATATATTAGGTCTTTATGTAAAAAAGGAGGAAAGAAATAGCGACACTTAATAAAGGTCGGTAACCAAGAATGAGAGTGATAATTTATTTCAGCATTTTTTTACGTGGGTGTGCTACACTCACTTTCAACAAATTTCCCATAAATAATAATAACAGGATGTAGCAATAGAGGGCAATAAAACCAAAAGAAGTTGGATTAAATTCGCTTGTCCTAAATTAGTTCTAAAGCCAAGAATGATTAAATGCCTTAGATATTTTGAGAGTTATGAAAGTTGCCTCCTGTGAGTATATTTAGGTCAATCTGAGTTCAGTAGAACTATCCATTTTAGTCAGACAGGCCATGCACACTTTGAAAAAGTTAGTCTTGAAAATATGAACTGAAGAACTTATTTAATAATTTATATATTTTATTACTTACAATCAAATTTTTTAAACAATTTAGTATTTATTTATTAATTAAATAAGAATGTTTTTTATTATTCATTATACGGCGAAAAAAAGTGAGCGACGACTCAGAAGTCGTAAATTTGCTTTCATGCATGAAAGCAATTTCCCACTTGAATAATCTGAATCTGTCCTCGCGGATTTGAATAATTTTTATAAAATGAGAAACTCAATTCTCTTTAACTGCGATCATCGAGTCCTGAATAAAGAAATCCGCGGATTAGAATTGTAAAATTGCAAGAAGAAAATGGGTTCTCGGTGGGATTTTCTTAATCGTTCGAGCAGAGAGAGAAAGTAGAGAAAAAAAATTTAAAAAGTTGAATAGTTTATCAAATTAACCTTCTCGGCTAAAGTTCAGGTACTCTCTGGAAGAAGTTATCTTCTTCGGCCTTTTAAGGAGCCGTAAAACAACGAACAAGAGCGCCTTTTAAGAAAAGATTTCCTCTGGAGGTTTGAATTCATTATATCGATGATTTAAGTTGAAATACTGAACATTAAAGCTAATTTAATTGGGCACGCGAAATTTTCTTTAAAGTTCAATTGAAGAATTTAGTTTCGGAAGGGCTCAGTTCTCTAATGTCTTTAAACGTAAAAGTCAACAATCATTTTATCACGAAGATTTACAATAACCTAACTCATTTACCCCATTAAAGATACCTAAGTGGTCCTCCTTTCGCATGATAAGCATGTTTATGGTTTTTCTCTGAAATTCAAGTAAGGTCGAGATATAAAGCGGGACTCGTTAAGGCACTCGTTATCGTCAGCTGCGATTAGGACTTTAAGCTTTCGCCGGAAGGATCGTTTGGATACATGATATTATACATAGTAACTCTTTAATTGATAATTAAACCGGATTTAATTTCGCCTTAGGTGTGAGATTGACCTGAATCAGTAAATGTCAGGAACTTCCCGTTAAGACATTAAAGTTAGCTATCTGTACTGGCCATATTGCTGCCCCAGGCTTTTAGGTCTGTTCTGATTTCCGTCAAGTAAGTCATCCTCAATGAAGCTTGACGTAGACGTTGACGTCCCTGCATCTATTCAAGTGGGTTTTAGATTCTAGACCCTACACTCTAGACTCTAAACGTAAATGCAGACGTAGACTGTGGACTCTAGAATGTAGACTGCAAGCGACCACTACTGAGAGTCCAATTCAGCCCACGAACCCTTTCACACCGTGATGTCAAAGAGCATCGTCCGAAATTAGTATGAGCACTCGAGCCAATCAATAGAAGATCACATCATTCCTCTTCGTCCCACATTTTCCACCCATCGTTGCCGGAGCTTCAATTAAGATTAACGAAGTGGTCACTTGCATTTTTCCGGTCGAATGACGTCCCTCGGGACTTTATTTTCCTCTTGGTGGGACTGTGAGCATTAGAAGCTTTGCCCAAAAGAGAGAGGGGAAAAATAGTTTAGAAACCTTTCTCCATAAATCTTACGAAGATTTAATGTGCGAAATTCCTTAAAATCACTTGAAACCTCTTGAAATCTTTTCAAATCATTTAAAATCCTCTGATATCCCCCTTGAAACTGTTCTCAAAAATGTTAATTTCAATAGGAAAAATGTAATTTTTGTTTCAAAAATAGTTGATAAAAGGACTACGGAAAGAAGAAAAGACACTGTCCGTCAGAAACTATTTTTCTAATTATCGGAAAAAATGTTTGTCGACGAGGAATTTTTTTTCCAATTAAAATGGCAATCCTGGCTGTATTCAAAAAATAAAAGCTTTTCATAAAAGGCATACGTGGAATGAAAATAGAATCTATTTTTTATTATGCGAGATGCGCGTAAAAATTCTATTCATAAGAGAACTGAATTATTGTTCTGGATACGACTTTTTAATTATCCCGCCCCACTAATTCATTTGAGAATTAACGGAAACCACCTAAGCATCTGAAGTAGGTCAAGTTTCTTTTGTTTCCACGTTTGCACGCGAAAAAAAGAAATTGAGAGTCCTCATGCTGAGTGAAAAAGCTTCTAAAGCAGATCTAAAGAAGAACGTTTATTCATTTTCCGTAAAACAAATAAGTATATCTGATCTCATACATAAAACAATATTTAAAGCTGTAATCTTCAATATCTTCTGCTTCGGTTAAAACGTGGTATTATGTTAGTTTATGATTTATTAACCTCTGTGCTCGTTTGGTTTATTGTTTTCTTTAGGACAGATGTGAATTGCACGATTTCATGCTATGTACATCGCACGCCAGATTTATGATTTATGTACGTCAAGGTTCTACTATTATCTAACCATCCCAGCAATGGAAATGTAGATTGAAATAATAGTTACATAAATTCATACTGGTTAATAATAGAAAATAACCATATTAACACATTTGCATTACTTTTATGACATATTAACAAAAATTTACCCAGCGTTTACTTTTAGGATATTTCAAGTGATTTTAAGGAATTTCAAGGGATATTTAAGAGAGTTAAAAAGAGTTATCAAAAGGATTTCCCAGGAATTTCTATGGATTTCAAAAATGTCAGGACATTTTAAATAATAACGAATTTTAAGGAATTTAAATAAATTTAAAGATACTCAAAAAGATTTTAAAGGATTTTAAAGAATTTTAAGGGATTTTAAGCATCACTTAAAATGTATTTAAATCTCTTTAAATCCTTCGAAATGTCTTGAAATCCTCTAACAACATTTTAAATGTTTTGAAATATAAAAAACTAGCTGTGAATTCGACCTCGGGTGTTTATCTTTGTTGGTATTTATAATTTTATGGTGCTCATTTCATAAGCACTTTGCTTCCTCATTAGGACTAAATAGCAAAAGTATTTGCTTCCACATAGAGGAAGCATTAATAATTTCCCATGCATCAACTTTAAATTATGATAATTTGAAAAATCAATAAGAAAATTATAAAAATACATAAAAATGTAAAATTCAATATTTTGAATGACTAAAAAGTTTTTAACGTTCAAATGAACGAATTTTTGTATTGATTGTATTTTAAACTAGAAACAGTTATAAAATATTGATGCATTTTCATTGAAAATAATTCTGTACGAAAAAAACGTGTGATGTGTATTGTTATTTTTAATTGGAATAATATTTCTGCATAAAATAGAATTAGGAAAAAATATTTCGTTCATTTGAACGTTCAAAACTTCTGGTACATTATTTTGATAAACCCTTCTGATAAAATCACGGTATTATAGGGTGGAATAAATCTGCCGAATTTCATCAATTTATCTATACACTCGAGATACGGTAGGATCGCAAAAAAGCGTGACACATATCCGGACAAAAATTTGATACATTCCACTTGAAATATATTAAAAAAAACTATTTTTGGCATCTGAATATTGTCATTGCCTACAAAGCTTCCCCTATGAGGAAGCAAAAGAGGAAAAAATTTTAAAAGTTCGAAAACAGTTTCAAAATATCTTTAAAAAATCCTTTAGAGAAATTTATGACGCATTTGAAAGACACATACAGACATTCAGCTTTATGTGTAGACTATATATAGACAGTTTTTACAGTGACTGTTTGACTGAAATTTTTAAGGAAACTAAAATAGAGAAAAAGTTGGGATCTCAACTTTTGAAAATTGTAGATGTTGAAGTTAAGAATGAAAGTTTAATAGGAATAGGACTTGGAAGTATCAAAGATTTTATAAATAGTCTCTAACTTGAGAAGTAACTCCCGTGGCGTAGACTTATTATATGTATATATATATGAAAGTGGAGCTATAGTTTGAAAGTTGGAAAGTTTAACGAACCAAAGTCTTTAAGGTCCCTCTAGAGTAAAGAGATAGCAACGTTTCAAAATTTCAGAAGCATTTTCCCGCTAGTCACGTGTCCGACTTTACGGACCGTGTCTTCAACTAATTCCAGACGAACGTCCACTTGCTGTAGAAGAATTTTTACCTCTTCTCGCTCCTTTCGGTTTAGCGTGCACTCTTTGGAAAATCATAAAAGATTCTGACTCAGAACTAGCTTGCTGACACTGCTGGATATATTTTACGACACTTTTCTGGACTTAGAAAAGTGCTTATATCACCCTATTCAATTCGAACCTGCTCAAAGCTGCTGGTCTTATCGTTAGATTTTAATCTTTACTCCGGAATCAGAATTAATTCTAAAATACTTATAAAAAAGTTTTAAATTTATTTTAAAATTCTTGAATGTGAAATCAGTATTTCTACAGAGCTAGTGAAAAAATTCCACGCAGTTCAAATGAAATACGCGCATACGATATTAATTCCAAACTTGCGCTCACTAGCACTGAAAACACGATATGAAAACAATTAATACGCATAAAAACACGAAAGATTGTCTGTTGTAAAATCCGACGACAGAAATCTTAAACACGATGTAATTGTTGAGCAAAACTGAATACTCTGTGAGAGTTATCAATAGCTAGCGCATAATTAATTCGTCGCCTTAATTTTTCAAAATGATTTTCAAAATTACTGTTTTAGGAATTTTCACGACCCTAGTTAGGACATGATTATTCCCCCATTAGTGCCTAAATTAGGCACTAATGTGAACATTTTTATGAGATGAAAGCTTGATAATCCTGAATAATATTTGAATGCAAATAAATTTCATTTGTTTCGAAAAGAAAAAAATACTTCTTGTAAACTCTTCGAAAAGGCAATCAAATAAAATGCTGCATTGTCGGTTTAACCACCTCTGCGGGCGAGTAAAAGAATATAAAAAATGTGTAAATAGTCCTTCTCTGAAAAAGGTATTCAGTTTAGTTCTATTGACACTGTTGGATTCACGAAAGGATTTTCCGGTTTATAGTCACTGCAGGTGACGCCCTATACCAGCCAAGACCTTTTTTTTTGTAGAGTGCAGCCACGATAAGGTTTGATCGGTCGTATGGAAACTATCACTTGAATCAATGTGCTATTTACACAGAAGGGCGCACATTTAATGAGCTTTTAAACTGCACATTCATGGCCTCACAATTCTCTGACAACCTTAACTTAACTGAAAGTTAAACTAAAACTCTGAAAGTCTTTTACCACAAGAAAAGTGGTTGTAGATTATAGGAGGGATAAGAATTGAGAAGTTGAACTATAAATGTGAATGAAAGAACCCTTACGTGAAATTTCTGTCAAGTCTTTTGTGCAGGAAAAGCTGTAAATTGTTCGCTCATTTACCATGAATTATCCGTAGTGATCGATTTCTTTAATGATCCGAAGCAGTTAAATTTCTATAGAAATCTATGGAAATTTCTTTTGATAGCTCTTAATAACTCTTTTAAAAATCCCTTGAAATTCCTAAAATCAAATAAAGTCTCTTAGCTTCCCTTGACAATTTTTTAAATCCTTTTAAAGTCTTTTTATTCCTTGAAATTACTTAAAGTCACAATAAATTTCTTGAAATTCTTTAAAATATCTTGAAAGTCCTTAAAATCACTTAAAAACTTTTGTAATCCATTAAAGTCTCTTTAGAATTCCTTTCAGCTCCTTGAAATCTCTTAAAATCTGTTGAAATCCTTTAACTCTTCTAAAAATCCCTTGAAACTTCTTAAACTCTCTTAACCCTTCGTGTGCACACTTTCTGGCGCAGCTTTTTGACCCCAAGCGAAAAAGATTTCCCGTAAAGAGCCAATTTGTTTTTTTTTTGAGTAGCTGAATTTTTTACACACTCTTGGATATTTACTTCAAAGAATTCTGTGGGTTATTTAGCTCAAAATTTATTTTAAATATTTTTCCACTTTGCAGATATTTGAAATAGAAAAAGGCACTGTGCCATAAAAGATCCACCATGCCCACGAAGGGTTAAAATCCCTTAAAATATCTTGAAATTCCTTAAAAATCACTTAATGACTTAAAATAGTTTGTAATACTTTAAAGTCTCTTTAAAATCCCTTTAAATTCTCTAAGATCACTTAAAATACCGTAAAGTCCTTTAGAACCTTTAATAAATGCCTTAAAATTCCTTAAAGTCACTTGAATTCCTTTAAAGTCCCGGGCAACGCCGAGTGAATTTCTACTAGTTGTTTATATTATTAAACTGAAACATGGGATTTCTAGATTTAAATGTTTACGGTGAATGAAAAGCAGTAAATTACAAACTGCGGACGTTAAATAGAAATACAAACAAACAATGCAAAATAGCGTTGATGGTTATACATATAGACAGCATATGGAAATTGAACGATGAATTCTGTTCAAAGTTGTATTTTAGCTTGACGACTGAAATTTATGATTGGCAGACTGGGATGTGCTTGGGAAAACATTTCGTGACAAATGATGATTTGAGGCACATACTGCAATAAATTCACAGCGTGTTCACACTTCTCGCGATGTTGACGAATTGAAATGCACAATGCAGGTCAATAATTATCATTCAGAACAACTAAATCAATAAATAATATTAGCCTGTGATATGCTGAGAAAATATCTTGGACCTCAGAATATCACATGAGTGATATTTGTGATAAAATATTTGGAAATTTTATGTATAAATGACGTCACAGTAAAAATTGAGAATTTTGAAATATAAGAGGTTTACCGAAACTTTTTCTTTCCTTTCCTCTTCCATAATGAATATTTTCCAGCCTGTCGCGTCAAAATGACTTGCTGCCTGTTTACAACGCTCGTTTGTCCTATTTACTATATAAACGTTTACTCGAGCTTTCAGTTTCTGCTACCTCCGTCACAATGAGAAATTATTTTCCGTAAAAAGTGAAGAAAGAAAGAGAAATAAAAATTCCCTCAATATTCTCTTTATATTTTAAAATAGGCGGAAATTCCAGCCTTTTTACATTCCTAACACCAATCAATTTCATTTTAGTAATCATCATTTTAACGGTTAGTCCATCAAGGCGACCTGTATCCTTTTCAAAGATAGAATTTATTTTATAAAAGAATGACCTCACATTAACTAAAGTAGCACTCATTACGAGATCTAATTTCAGCTGAAAGTCCCAGCTTCCTTTCTAAAAGCTCGGTGGGAAACTTTCAACCAGACAAGCTTACGTAACTGAATTATGATCATTCTTGAAAGGTCAAAAGTCGCGCAGCTGGAATTGTTGAAAATGTCCTTTTCAACAATGACTAATACTAGTTTACTCATCTCCATATCCGAATTACCTCATTAGCAAGTTATTATTAATTCAAAAGTAATTTCTACTAATTTGGAAGGTTAGGTTAAGATACAATTCCACATGACGTCCACCTCCTTTTTCAGAACATTTGAAATAGTGGCAATTGTGTCTGAGAATTTACGTTTTGGCTCGCAGGTTTCCGACATTCTAATTAGTGTTTGCAATTTATTATCACTGAGCTTGATTGTCAGCCAAGTTAATTTCCCCTGTAGGTTGATAAGATCTACAATCTGATGTAGCTGGTCTTATTAACGCTAAATGCCTACTTCGGTAGCAGTTCGAGTTCATTTTATCAAGTGATTACTTAGTCAAAGTAAAGAGATCGCTTTTTGATTTCGCCTACCTTGTTTTAATTTATATTCTTGACTTTAAGGAACTTTTATCACGAGAAGATGTCAATTAATTCTATCCTGAGAATTCATGACATTTTAACTTACGATGAAAGTTAAAATCAGGAAGCTATTTTAGTATTTTATAAAAATATTTAAAGTTCTAATAAAGTTCTACTAAAAAAAGTGGTTCTTTACTAGTGAACTTTTTCTGTTTGTCTTCATATTTATTGCTTTGAGTTTGCGTATAGATCAAAGGATAAAAGGATTTTTTAAAATATGAAGTAAAAATAGAGATATTACAGTCATAGAAACCTATAATTACCACTGAATTTTCCCCTCAAGGTTCAGCTTTTATCGATTCAAACCTTGACCAAGTTTTTCATCTCCAACTAAAATATCCAAAAGACGTTTCTTTAAATTCTTTAAAAGTCTTCTTTTACCTTTTAGTCAAGTTAATCTTGACTCTAAGTAAGCTTTACTATAGCGCTATTTCATTACTTGAAGACTGTTCAAGGGATTTTCAGTTTAATACAATTAAGCTAGAGGAGTTAGTGTTAGTGAAGTTTTGGTATATATATCATAATCGATTTTGATGAAACTTTGAATTTCGTAACACTTCTGATGATAAAAGCCAATTTCAACTTAGAGATTGAAGGGTTCCATGTGCAGTTTGGGGTGAATTCAAACTAAAATTTTCAATCCTCTGTCTATTCTAATACCTAATAGGATTAAACCGAGGATAAATCAATTAAAAATTAAGTTCCGTTATTATTTATTCAATGTCTTTTCTCTCGCAAGACTATTATCCTCAACCATCTAGATTATTAATTGTCACTTGAAACGAGCAAAATTCAATAGAGAATTATCATTCAAAAATAGTTTTTTTTTATAAAAGCTACCGCTGCTCATCAACTAGTTAGATCCACTTATAATCTTATAAACCTCTCAATCATTCACCTCAGTATGAAATGTCAAGCTTTCAGCACAAAATACTTTCAAAGCAGTGGGAATAGAATTATTTGTTTACGAAAATAGGGATATAATAGGGGAATAAACTATTCTGACCCAGCAATATTATACGCGCGCTACATGCG
>JAUESH010000015.1:13610431-13621382 GCA_032275165.1 Synergus magnus
TTTGTTGGTATTTGTGCAACAAAATTTTTTTGTTGGCACAACCAAATTTTTGTTGGTATAGCATTAAGTTTTGTTAAGCCAACAAAACGTTTTGTTGAACCAACACAAATTTTGTTCAGCCAACAAAACAATTTTTGTTGCACAAATATTTTTTTTCAGTGCATAAATTAAAAGCTTTCTGCTCGTTTCTGTTCCATCCTCTTTCTGATTCTATACCTATTTCTCTTCCTGCTAATGAGAAAGTCAATCAAGTTCGACATTTCTCAGATACTGCTGCATAATTGAAGAATTTCTCTATCAAGCTATAATAGTTTTCGTGGCTGCTGCAAGTCTACCATCCATGCTTACGATGTCGAGTAAGTGGCTCTAAGCGCTAAGTATCGATTGTCTATTATTAGCTCCACCACGACCCCTATTAGAATCGTCGTAATGATGTTTTTTTTTTCCAACCCTCATTAATAGACCGCACATGTACTGTTTATGAGTACCCGTCGTATTCTGACAAACATTCGACTTTTGAAAACAAAATATTCTGAGTCCTTTTGCAGAAGATAAGGTGACTCTATAAAAGTAAAGAGCGACAGTTTATAGCTCTGTAACATCAGTCAGATATTTACTTGTGCGTGTTTACCCATGGACTGCAAAGCAGTATATTCTCGAGAAAGTACTCCGGTCTGATGGATATTGCTCTTGTGTAATGAAACTGCGAGTACTTCGTCCGGAGTTTAGAGCAAGAGAACTCTAATCTTTTGTGCTCCTCTTGCAACACTGGCCAGACTAATGTTTCCTGAATAATCGCGATAAACTCTTCATAGAGAATCTTGGATACTTTATCTGCACAGTAAACTCTGGAAACGTGAGGTGTTTTAATAACACGCAAATTACGTCTGAAGATGTGGATAAAAAACTCCTAAACAAATAGATAAACGAAAAAGTATTTATAAAAGTGCTTCAGGTGGTGATTTTCAGGTTTGGAAAAGGGTCTTGAAAAAGACGAGAAGTTACATAATCGACCCTGAGTTAGAAAAAATGTTCTGCTTTTGCTATTAAAAAGTTTATGAAGGCTGTCGATAAAACATGACGTCAGTATCTTTTTCAATTTCATTTCCATGTTTGGTTAAAGTATAAAATGTTATTTGTTCTGAGAAAGAGGATTTCGCATGAATAAAAACATTCATAAGTACTTCGTGTGGAGAGCGAATTGAAGTCATTAATGGACTATGGTCACAGAATATGTCAATGATCTTTAAATAAAGCTCATCAATACATTTTATGTATAGCTAGTCTACTTATAGCGAAGCAAGCAATCGTTTCTGCACTCCTAGAAATGGAATATAAATAGTAATTCGACCAATAATAGTAGCTTTTGTTTTTATGTATCTCACCTTCAGGGAAAAATTGATATTCTTCTCCATTAATATTCTCACATTTCTGAATTTTCACTTTAAATCTATGAAAGCATTGAATATTGTAATTATCCTTAGTGTAGTAAAAAATGTATTTTCAAAGTGGAACTTGAAATAGAACTTTACTGTTTCCCACAATATATAACTCGTACATTTTCAAAACATTTTATGTTTCATCATCCAGGGTTGCACTTTCCACACCTTATAAACATTTTACAGTGTTGTATAAAAGAATGCAATATTCCTGCAACTGTAAAGCTGAAAAAAAGTGATTTACTTGCTCTTTAAAATGAAGTTTCTTCAGAGTGCATATATTTGAATCGTCGATGACATTTTACTACTGTAAACGCTGTGTAGATCATACATGTTTTTTCCCAAACCCGCTTTTACCTCTTATTTTATCGAGTTTCCTTTTCTTCCCAATTTCAACCTACTACGAGAAAAGTAGTAAAACGGGATTTCTTTTTCACGTAAAATGTTTCACTGCTGTAATCACGGAGCGACGGAAACTTAAAACTCTATATATAGCACTACACTCTTAATTGCAGCTTAGTTGAGGTATTAAATGAATTAAAACTTGAAATTGAATTAAACCTAGATGTTAAAATTATACCAATTTTATAACACAGCACATATCGTTATAATTTTATGAATATAAAAAAAATTGAGTAGCATGTTACAAAGTGCCTTTCGCTCTTTAATAAATTGTGATTGAACAGTTCTGAACGTTCAAACGAATTTTTTTATTCATTGTATTTTAAACTAGAAATAGCTTTAAAATATTGATAAATTTACTTTGAACATAATTCTGTATTAAAGAAATTTGTAATGTGTATTGGTATTTTTAGTTGGAACAATATTTGTGGATAAAATAAAATTGGAAAAAAATATATCGTTCATTTGAACGTTGAAAACTTTTGGTAGATAATAAATTAAGGAAAAATACATCTTCGAGGAAGAAATTTTGCCTTTTCGTCTCCTGTTTGTATATTTTTATCGGCGTTGCTTATCCGCCTGAAGAAAAGCCATTCACATTTTTACGTGGGGATGAAATATTAAATTACGCTGCAATGCTTTGCTGCGTATTATACGTCGTGAATGTAGACCCTTGTTGCTTTATCAGCTTTAGCTTTAAATTCCTAGCCAACAACTGTTTCCTAATTCGAATTTAATTGGTCGAAATGGGACAATGTATATTCAAAAGAACATCAAAGTTGTCAACCATAATTGCCATTGTTTGGAACAATGCTTATTTTCTGCGGTTTTACGTGCATTCGAAATTTCGTGAAGTGCTCTCTGAAATCTGTATTATGAATTTTTCATTTCATTTTATTGTTCTTGTGCAAAGTGACGGTTTCAGTAAAGTTATATGAAATTTATGTACATTTTTTTTTTCTGTTGAAAATTGCCCTGTGAAATATTGCAATCTAAAAATTCTGTATGCTCTAGAGAATCACGACGTGAAGCATGAAATTTTCTACAAAAAGATTAATCGCTGGTGCGAATTTTGGTGCTGACATGAAACAAACGGTGTTAATAAGAGGTGCCAGCATTCTAGCGCAAGTTTAAAACGACGTCGCAAATATTCCGAGTTCAACGCTACTACTACCATTGCGTTGTACCAACCTAGGTAATATAATGCGGTTGAACCAGCGGAATATTGCGGAAGTTACTTCCGGGTTATTCCTTGGACTAAATAGGCCTAAAATAGAAATATTCCTCCTCTTGCATTATGGGGTTGCAATTATATTGAATATATAACATTTTTTATCCAATATATCCTTATAATATCCTTTTAATATATGATAGTAGAAATATCTGCAAATGACATTTTCAAAGTCAAAACCTGAAAAACCGATTTTACAAAAAAAATTGTTTGATACTATTTTGAAAATAGTTAGTCTGAGGAAAAATAGTTTCAAACAAAAGTTGTAGATTTTGGAAAAATACATCTTTTATCTCTGATACATTTTTCTTCTAAAAGCAGAGATCTCTTGAAATTCCTTAAAATCAGATAAAATCCCTTAAAATTCCTTGAAATTCCTTAGTCACTTAAAATTCCTTAAAATTCCAGGCACCGCCGGTTAAATTTCCGCTATTATTTGACATATTTCAAAGTAAACCAAAACGCTAATGCAAACTTGCCGCTGCGATACGTCTTCTTGACATAAATTCGTGTGTAAGATAAACATACATGGAATACATTTTAAATTCAACGTCAGTTTATTCCTGTAGAAATCAATTCAGAGCTCGCGATTCCAAACGTCAGGGGAAGAAAATGAAAAAAATAAAGAATGTAAACTAACTCAATAAGAGAAAAAGGTCAAACATAAAAGTACACACTACGCCGAAAACTAAAACTGGGAAAGGAAAATAATAGAAAAATCGAAAAAGAGAGAAGAAGGCGGAAAATCGACGTCGTGATAAACAATGGAACCTCGAAGATTGTAAGCAATGCTAGGAAAGTTTCTTTTCTTCTCGTCTTACGTTTCTCTTCCGAAGAACGGTTTGCAGCATTCAGAGAGTCCCTGGGGACTTGAGTTATTACATCCTCAACTGGCATGGCACTAGCAGAAACAAGGAGAAGACTGAACCAACGCAGCTACACTCGCAGAGTGGCACGTCGCCGCCATTGTATCAGCTCTTGTTTGGAGTTTTCCTCGAAAGTGGAAAAATAAATATTAACGGTTGCACTCTCCCGATATTAGAAGATCCTGTGGGACATACTGAGCGCGATTTGTCCTCGAATGCCTGGCAAACGTCGTCTCGCACATTTTTCCTCAACCGGAGGAAGAGGATCAATTTCTCTTTGCGGCAGCGAGTAGATCTTTGAGCATCCTTCCGAAGAATTGTCTCGACGATCTCCAAATTACGGTACTTTGGTGGTGTAATAGGCAAGAACTTCCGGGAAGATTTAAGGGGCTCATTTTTAAACTGTCGACTGGCCGAATTTATTATGGAGAAATATTTACTCTATTTGTATACATCCGCCAGAGCGTACATTTTTTATCGAATCAAAATTAGAATCTTCTAGGAAATTCAATTTATCCTTTATTTTAAACCTGAACTCTGTGAAATTGAAAACTTATCATTAAACCTTTTTCTGTTTTAGGTGAGGCGTCTTAAATTAAAGAAAATATATTGCTCATCTTTCATTTGGTCCAGAAAGTAAGTCCCTTAAAATATAGTGAGTATCTATGTATATTTAATGAAAGACGAAGACTATTTTCTTCCACAATTCCGGGTTGAAATATAACATTAAAACATGAGGCTTTATATTATCAAGTGAAAACATTTCGTGCAGCGAAAGCGTGTCACGTTCCTTGCTTTGAATTTGAATTTCCTTAGCTCAGGAAATGCAGGGTTAGATATATATTTTCGTCCAATTTTACCCCTCGAAAAAGTAATCTATGCCGCGTATCTCGCCCGCTATCACTTTGATAGTGCACGGAATGTAGCGAGCCAGATCATTTCAAAGGTGTACAGTGTGCATGAAAATAAAAAGCCTTTGATCTTGCATGCGCACAGAAAGCACAAAAATTGGGCAATCAACGAGCTGCCACCTTCAAATGAAAATAATCACAATATTTCAGTAAATCCGTAAGCTGCAAGTCAGATAAGAATTTTGTGGTGAATTAACCAAGTATTTATGAAATTTTTTTTTGCTTAAAAAATTCAGTTTAATGAACGACGAATTAGATTTAAAAGTTTCTTTAGTGAATAGAATATTACAGTTTTGTACTGAGTTAGTTAAATTATTTTTAGAAGACACTGATGTAAATAAGTCAAGATTGTTATACAGTTTTTGAGATGGTAACGAGAATTTTCTCTTTTTCTTTAGTTCGGTCGTTTATGAAACCTTAAACCTCCAACAGTTTTAAAGTTCTCCTTGTCAATTTTTTGACTCAAATAAAAATGGGCACTTTTATTTATGAAATATGCAACAGCTTGCCTCGAGCTTGTACACGTTTCTTTCGTTCGAAGTAACTGTTCTTTGCTTTTCTTATGTTCTTTCCTTGAAGGAATAGTTATTTCATAAAGTATTACTAACATGAAAAAGATACATTTTTAAAGGTAGAAAATCTTAACTGAACTTGCTCCAAACCCGTATCATCTTGAAAAAATGAGGCTCTTTCAATTCCAAAACAATTCCTCCTCGTCAGAGAAACTCATGAAAAATTGAAATCTCTTATAATCCTTTAATTTTAAATCCGTAAAATCCCTCACAATTTTTTCTAATCCTTACAGAAATTCCTTAATATACCAGAAAATGTCTGAAATGTCTTTATAGTCTTCCGAAATAGTTATAAATCTCTTAGAATCCGTTGAATAAACCAAAATTATTCTAAAAATTTTTAACTCACTGAAAATTGATTAAATCCCTTGTAATCCCTTGAAATTTGTTCTCTTAAAATATGTTAATAAATTTCAATTAAAGTATTAATAATCTGTCCCATTGATAATCTCGAATGAATGAATCCATTGAAGATTATTATATGCAATGATAAATCTTTCCTTTTACAAGTCTCTTTTTCTTTTTCTTCTCCCTTTTTTCTCTTTCGAGCACTCATTGACTGTTAAAAATCTTTATCCTTCTTTCATTTCTATTTTTCAATCACTCCGTCTTTCTCTGTCTGAAGCAAGTAGTGCATTCATCCCTCAACCAGCCTCTCAAGCTGATTGGGAAATTCGTATCCGCATTGGAATTGATTGCAGAGAAATAATATTGCTGTAAATCCCTAGGCACTCTTGTGCTTCTATAGTTCTATCGCTCTGTCTTTACTTGCGTCTCACTCCTCAAATCGTCCTTTATTTTCCTTCTTTAGCTCTCGTTGTTCCTCTCTGACTCTCCTCTCCATTTTTCCTCCTCTTTAGCAATCTCTTTTTCTTCTACGTTCCACCTCTGCCACTCCTTACAATTCAGTTCCGGGATAAAATTCTACGAGATCGAGGCTCGAGAGTGCTCTCCACGCAAACGAGCACGAATTCCAGGACAATCGCGGCACGTCGATTGCACCCGTGATAGTGCATAAGTACCCAACGACGATTCGTCCCTCAATGCAGAAACGAATTGAGAATACTAGTCCCGGGTCCTTATCATTCTTTTTCTTCAGTGAAAAATGCCAAATATTCTTTGAATCCGTTTTATTGACCTAGGAGTATTTTCATTGAATATCAAAGAAAATTAAATATTCTTGGAAAACTCCAAGTTCCAAAATTGTTGAATATAATGCTACAATTGAAAAGCAAGCATTCATTATTCAAGAAAAATAATTTTCGTATTCATTCATTCACTTTGTATAGTATTTTTTATAGTATTTTTTAAACTAAACTTTCTGTTTTTTTGATAGAAATTTTCCGAAAGTTTTCGAAAAAGAATGAAAAGCTCTATCAGAATTAGAAAGAAAAAGAAAAAGATAAATATCTATATTATAAAATATAAAAGTTTACAAAGTATCACACTTTAAAGAAATATGTGATTAATTTTTTAATGATTCACGTTTAAAATTAAACTTTAAAACTGCATTAAAAATTATTATGCCCTAAAAAGGAAGAAGTGAAACGCTTCTTTCAGGATTCTCCTTTCACCGCTAAATTGAACTCAAAAAGTATTGGAAAGTACTTCCTTCTTTTTCTTTTTAAATCAAATCTATAAAAGTTATACAGGTTTTTGTATTTCACACACAATTTTTTAGGAAGCACTCCGCTCCTTTGTCAATAGTTTTCTCGCAGGTGGTTGCTTTTTTCCAGGCGTTCATATCACAATCTAATATATTCAAATAATATCTCGAAAATGTTTTTATTTTTTCTTATAAATCCAGAAATGCAGTAAGTTATGCAGCTTTTTCTTTGCCAGGTCCAGTTTTTTTTTAAGAACACCTGATTTTTTTGGTAACAATTTTCTCGTAGATAGTTACTTTTTCTGGGCGTTCCTTTCGCATGTTTCTTGACATTTTAGTCCTGCCGTTCTATAAAATTTCTCTAGTGTTGCTTTAATAGACTTCATAGTTTATATATTTCTACCGAAGGAATTTAATGGAAACCGAAGACGCGATTCGTGCTCGAAGAGCGAAGAATAGATTTCCATTTCACAACATCAGAGCTTCTAGTATGGCACTACCAGCACACGGTTGATGTAATTTGTTGTTTATTAATAATTACTCAACCGGCTGACTACCGTCTTCATGGCACAGAAAATTATGCAGCAAGAGAAATTTTATACATGTCTTCATGTTTAATTTTCATTCACTGCCGTCGACATCGTTTATTACTGAATAGAACTTCTTCTTGCACTTTTTGCTTCCACATAAATAATACATTGCGATTTTGAAAATGTTCAAATAAACGAAATATTTTGAAAATCGACTTTCTGTGACAATTTCCTTTAAATTATATTTTAAATATCCCTCGTAATATTCACTTACATTTTTCTTATATGTAAAAAGTTACAGAAGTTATAAATTGTTGGGATCTGAAAAGTTACTTACTTAAAACGTCGTGTACTTAATGGACTTTCCTTCAAGGAATATAAAAAGTGTTGCACTTTGATTGCTCGTAAAACAGTTTTCTTAATGGCTTTCTTTCCTCTTTGAATAATACACTCTATATTCCGCTAGCGTTTATCTTGAACTCAACCCAGAAATTTAACTGTTACTCTATTAAAAAATTTGAAAAGTATTTAATTAAAAATTATTAAATTTCATTCAAAATATAAATGCAAATTCATGTGAAAACACATGTGAATAGTATTATCCGAAGTGTGCGAGTTTGTTGCGACTGTATTGGTCAATACTCGTTAGCGCGTATCTAATTAAAGCGTAATCAATTTCGTTGATTAATTACGGTCGTTCCATGCTCGAAGCAATTTAAAAATAGACGCGATAAAAGAAATTCATCGAGAGAAATAAATTAATTATTTGTGTGGTGGGATGAAATTTTGATGGAATGAGGAGGAATAAAGGCTCTTATTTATTTAAAAATAAGCCTTCTTTAGCATTTAAAGAACAATTAATAAATTATAAACAGTTCTCCCTTGAACTGCAGGATGTAATTAACTTTTACAAAAATTTAGCAGAAATTTTGTTTAAAAAAGAAAAAGAACCAATCCAAGAGTAAATTCTTTCATTTCCTGTCATCATTTTCTCAGTCTTATGTTTATGTCTATTGTTCTTATGTTTCTACTTTTCTTGCACTGAATGCTTCGTGGTTGGTTGGACTGCAGTTTTTGTCCTCAGCCCCATCCCACAATAATCACAAATATCGAAGGACTTGACCAGCTCGGCGATCGCACGGATTAATTTCTACTTTTTCCCTTGACATTGGATACGAATAAAGGCCAAATAATACGAACTTTTAACCTCGTCAGATCTCCTTTTTTATATTTAGATTAATCTTCAGTATCGATTTTACCAAACGCGGAAATATTGTGCAATTTGAAACTAATACTTGGAATTCTCATTTTAAAGTGGAATTGAAAATTGTCATTAGGCTCACGTACTTTAATAAAAAAATTCCTTATCTCCCTCTGCCAACTTTTTGATCCATTGTTTTCCTCGAGATTACGAGTCGAAATTCTCCTTTTTCTCTCTGATGATGATTATTACCATGAGAAAACGAGGGGATCAACTTTTCTTGCAGTCTTATGAATTTCAATAGCGTCAACTTGAGAAAGGGAGGCCGCAAAAGCCATTCCATACCGTCCGGCAATAAATTCATTCACCCCTGCGATCATTAATCATTTAGAATTCTGAAAAAAGAACTATCCAGAAACGAGACATCATCTTTTTAGAGTGGATCGATAGGTAAAGACGTATGAGTCGCGGGTCTATAGAGTCCGCTTCTAGGTCAAGTTTGAGATGGCTTCAATGCCTGAAGGTTGAGTTTCCGGCCTCGAGAAGGTTAGGGTGCACTGCTCGAAAAAAAAAAAACCCCCAGTGCCACTTCTCTTCGAATTTTTGTTTACCAAACCGCACTCAGCATACTTCCTTGATACCATGTCGAACAGCTTTTACCTTGTTTTCATTTCAGCAAGCTTGGATTCACACTTTTAGTACCCTCATTCAACTTTCACGGGGGAATTATTTCAGAACACGAATTCACACATTTTCCACAAATTTCCACCTCTTTGCACTCATATAAATTTCAACATTTAAAAAATTTTATTTTTTCGTCTTTGCGATTTCAAAATAACTCATACTGCAGAATTTTCTGACTTCCAAAGCCTTTTTCCTAACTCCTTTTTTAAAAGGCTGTTCAAAATTCTATTGATAAATTTTCCAACTTTATTTTCTGAACTTATTTTCAATTAATCTAAAATTTGGATTAATCTCTGAAAATTTATGGAAATTCAGTTTAGAGATAAATCTAGAAAGTTGTGAAGGTTGAAAATCTTATTTTATGAAGGTGGGTATCTAAAGGGCTGATTGAAATTCTGGAGAGGCGGTCGCGTTGGCTTTTTATCTTCTCAAAATCTCGGTTGGCGAAAAATAATTTCCTTGAAAAATCTGCTTCAAAGGGCTGAGAATTCAGAAATTTTCATTCAACTCAATCAAGAGCGTCTCTCTCACGTATGTCCCTTTTTATAATCTAGCAACCTGTCTTTTTTATCTCTCCTTACTCCGCAACTCCTGGTTCCGTTTAATTTCGGGAAAATCGTACCACGTCGAACGTCACGTTCGACCTCATTTCTCTAAAGCTTCAGGCATACGTATACCAACTTCCGCACCTACTGAGTAACATTCGGCAAGATATTTTGACATGGTCCGTGGGAGAAAAGCAGCTGTTCTTAACGCTCAACTTTAAAGTCAGACTTGCCCAAACTTCATCTCGATAAAAACGTAGGTTGAGGGAATGTTATACTAATGGTCGAAGCGAAACTATCGGAAAAGTACCAAAAAGCTAGCAAGAGATAAAGGTCGGTGTAAAAAAGAATAAAGACGGTGGTGGTAAATGATCCCTTAAAATTCTCGAGTAAATAAAAAAAGAAGAGAAAGATTTAGAAGAAGTTATTTTCTAGACTTTCAATTTTAAATAAAGTTAAGGGCCTGAAGATTCGAAAAGCGCATAGCCCCAATTTAACATAATTTAAAACTTTCTATATCCATGTATTTTTCTTATTACTTTTCCAACAGAGTTTCCCAAATCTCTTTTACAAACTTCTTTACCAATACAGTTTTTCAAACCCCTTTTTCCAAACCCGTTGTTTCAACCCCTTTTTCCAAATTTCCTTTACAAATTCCTTTTCTAACCCCCGTTTTCAAACTTCCTCTTCTAAGCCCTTTTTGCAACCCTTCTCCGATCTCCTTTTCTAGCTTACTAGCAAACCAACACGCGCGCTACGCGCACGATTATTTATTTTAAATCTTACAACTTCAAATCATTCAACAGTCAATCTCTCTCTTAACCTAAATCAGCGGAATTTCGCTATTTCAAATTTAGAGAGCAGGTTTTACGAAATTCAAAAGATTCTTAGGATTTTTAAAAGATTTCGCAGCATTTTAAGGGGTTTCAGGATATTTCGCGGAATTTTAAAGGAATTCATTAAA
>JAUESH010000015.1:13646628-13663426 GCA_032275165.1 Synergus magnus
AATTTTAGGCCCTTCAAATAAACATTTTTTCAATTTTAAGGCAAGTACGTTTGATTACATCAAATTTTGAAAAATGTTCAGAAATTTAAAGGGATTCTTCAAAATTTGTTTGAATTTTAGAGAATATTAAGGGATTTAACGATATTTTGTGGGATTTTAAGTAATTTTAAGGAATATCAAGTTATTTTACGAAATTTAAACTTTAATGGGATTTTAAAAAATGTACATTGCGATTTTATAAAAATTTATAATATTTCACGGAATTTTTAGTAATTCTATGTAATTTTACGAAATTTTTTTGGGTATTATTAAATTTTAAAGACTTTTAATGTTTTTACTGAGATTTCATGGCATTTTAAGGAATTTCAAGGAATTTTAAAACCTTTTTTGGAATTTTACGAAAAAATATCAGTGATAGAAATCAAATCTCCAAAGAAAAGTAAAAACAGAAGCATCATTACGAATCAACTTCATACTGCGAATGGAATGATGTAATTGCCGTTTGCAACGTTTATAAACGAAAACCAACATCTTTTAAACAAACAAAACAATAAATGCTCTCACGTCCGATTTTTCACTCGACTGTTTTTTACAAACCGCTGATTAAAAAAAAAATTCCAAGCACCCTCAAATGCTCTGTTCTCGGATTCATTTCTAAATTTACTAACAAATAATGATGTGTTATACCAAAAAAAGTTTCATCCCCATATCTGCCCCAGAAGACTGCTTAGTTTCACCCCCAAACTCTTTATAAGACAAAAATCATGTGTGGATGCGAACACTACGATAATTCTATAGCATGACGTCACTTTTTAATCCCTAGAGAGTAAAAAGTAGAAGTTTAGCCCCGTTTCATGGCCGTGAAAAACGGCTGAAATCATTCATGTGTTGTAAAAAATAAGTATATGATATACAATTTTGTAAGGGCGGAAAAACCAGGTGTCTTTTTGG
The DNA here is from genome assembly GCA_032275165.1 of Synergus magnus. NCBI lineage: Eukaryota > Metazoa > Arthropoda > Insecta > Hymenoptera > Cynipidae > Synergus > Synergus magnus. The sequence goes on from JAUESH010000015.1 coordinate 13,647,580, forward strand.
CTATTCTTTTTTCATATTAATCATCTTTTCTCATGTAATAAGCCAACGAGCTTAATAAAACGTGCGCTGTAATACATGAATCCTGGATGCAGTAGTTATTGCCGAGATGGATTATATCCGGACGCCGGATCGTAATTCGCGAAATGCCCGGCATGATAAAAAGAATTGTTATTCCCTTCATGAATCGCCGTTGATAATCCGGGAATTATGGAACAAAAGGAAAGAAAAGTCAAACGAGCCGTTTTTATGTGTCTTTACGTCGAATCATGGAAACTGAATCATTCCATAAGCTCTTTAGTCTTTTATCACCTTTTATAAAACGCTTTTCTGACTTTTGATAGACTTTCTGAAAGGTGGGAAATGTTATTCCATCTTATTCTTCTTTATTTTCATTTGCCTCTCAAATACAATTTAAGGAAGTGAGTTTCAAGTGACTAAAAAAGAAAGTCAAGAAGTAGAAAAAAAACCAGAAAAAAAACGTGATCTCTGAATGAAATGACATCAAAGCCTCTTTTCCGACCGAGTTTCAAGAGATAGCTAAAAATGCGCTTTTCCGCAATTTCCATTACTTGTAAATACGATACGAGTTTTTCGCCTATTTCTCGTTCACTTTCTGCCTCTGATACTGGATTTATTTGCGAGCGTATGCTATTTCAAGAGTACTATAGCGATGATAATGTGAGTTCGATGCATTGTGCTTCTGGCAAAACATGACTTTTTTCGGACTCAACTTTATTTTTCAATACCTGGGCTTTGTGAGGTGTTGAAACACCGTTCATGCATAGAGTAATTTTTTTTCTTTTTAGGGCGACTGTTTTTTTATCTCAGTTTATAAATTTGAAATATGGAGGGAAACTCAGTGATCGTTTTACAAATAGAGCAAGATCAAATTTTCTTCAAGAGTTCGTCGAATTTTCCGACTATAGTTTCTTTCAAGCACTTGAACTTAAATTCCCCCCCCCTCTAGGAGGGTTAGTTAAAAAGAGGAAGGAGTGGGATTTGGTTGGAAAGGGAGTTTTGGTTAAAAATGGGGAAGAGGGGGAATATAAGTTGGAAAGCGGAAAAGGAGTTTTGGTAGGAAAGGAGAGGGGGGTTTTCATTCGAAAGGATTTGCGAGGTTTTTTGGAGGGGTTCAGTTAGAAAGGCGAAGATGAATTTTTGTTAGAAAAGGGGAGGGGCTTTTTAGTTGGATAAGGGAGGGGAGATTTAGTTGAAAAGGGGAAATGGATTTGATTTTACACTTTTATATTCTTCATTTCCTTTTCATTGGAAGGGGAAGAGGCGTTTTGGTTGGAAAAGGAAGGGAGTTTTAGTAGAAAAGAGGAGAGGTTGGGATTTGGTTGGAAAGGAGAGGGGGTTTTAGTTGGAGAGGGGAAAGGGATTTGAAAATACATTTTCATATTTTGCACTTACTTTTCAAAGGAAAGGGGAGTTTTTATCTTTTTATCTTCCCCCTGCATTTTCATTCAAAAGGGTTTGGGTTTTTTTTGAGGGGGGGGATAATTAGAAAGGGGAAGATGAGTTGTGGTTGGAGTTATTAGGAAAGAGGAAATTAATTTTATTGTACATTCTTCATTTCCTTTTCATTGGAAGGGGGAAGAGGAGTTTTTGTCGGAAAATGGAAGAGCCGTTTTGGTGGGAAAGGGAAGAGGAGGGGGGTTAGATGGAAAGGCGAGGGGGTTTAAGTTGGAAAGTGGAAGCATTACTCTCTGACATAATTTTTTTATGATATAGAGATATGTTCCCTTTTTCTCTTCTAAATTCCTTTATAGTCAATCTCGCTGCTCTTTAAAGTCAGAGCGGTCATTAAGGGTCGAGAGAGACATTCATAGGGAATGAAGTTAATTGCAAGTTATCGATTTATTCCTGGCATAATGGCATAATGGCATAATGGATGACACTCACAAACCAGAAGCTATTGATTTCGGATTGAGGTAAAGGGTGGCAGCTTTTGTTGAGAAGATTATAGCGTTCTCTCTCGCAATGTTGACTGCTACCTCCTCTGCTGTCGGTAACTAGAAAGTTCCAACATTATCAAGTTTAACAAACCAACTCCTTAAATTAATCAGCTTTCATCGAAGGAACAGTGCGGTACCTCTAATCCTGTCATTTCTCCTTTAATATATAAAATTAAATGTCTATTTTTTTAGTCGTAGCCAAAATGAAGGAGGAAATGTAAATAGTAAAAGAAATGGTTTAAATTTTCCGTGCGAGACATTATTTTCTTCGGAAGTAACGCTATCAAAAATGCTCTCTGTAAAGGAAATAGTAGAATATATGAAGTTATGGGAATTCGTTTCTGATCGTTTCACCCTCGGGGTCCTGGTAATCGCATTTGAGCTGTGAAATATGGAAAATTGGCAATATTAAACCATCCCTCCGAATGCGAAAAAGGAAACAAGGATCACGAGCCCTGACACATTTTACATTTGAATTCACATTCAACGCCCCTCTGTACCGTTTTTAAACTTGATTTACTACTATAATATAATATAATATTATTCAAAGGGCACAACTTTCTACTGTTTTCATATATTTATCGAATCTTGTTCCCAAGATTTTAATCAATCGGAATATTGAATAAGTTAATTTACATTGACTAATTCTATTTTTGATTTTAATTCGTTTTCTCTTGTCTGTTGCAGGTAAATAAAGTGAAACTAATCTACTCTATTTTGTGACGAGTAAGTAAGATAAAAATCTCTTGCATGAATATTGTTCTCCCTTTTCAGAAAACTAAAAATTATTTAATATTCAAGATCATTAATTTGATCAAAATTGATTTCAATAATGAATATTTAAGTCTCTCCTTTATAAGAAAATATAATTTAGCGTTATATTACTTTCGAAGTTTATAATCACTTTAAGATTGAATCTAGATTAAACCCACTTTGAAACAAAGTTATATAACACTTTATAGACAACTACATTTTATCTCCGAAGGCTTTTAAAAAGTAGCTTTTACGATTAAAGGTGTGTTTAAAGAAAAAGAATAGATTAATGTATTTCAAAGGGTGATTTATGTTCGGCAATTAATTTTACTGAAATCCATGATAATAAAATTGTCAGAATCGTGAAAAATTAAAATTGCTATACACTTTCAGCGCACCTCTGCATAATCCGACTAAAATGACAATTAAACAAGTGAAATATAAACAAACTTAGCCACCGTGAACTGGTGTAAACAAAAACGTTAGTAAACATCTATAAGTACCGTACGGGTAATTCTGCCCTCTCGTACAACGTCATATATTTATTCAAGAAATCGATACCATGTCCTACAAGCCATTTTATGGTATACTTGTTTTGCGAAATCGCCAGCATTATGAATTAATATTTTAATGTCACATATTTTGACAGAAAAGCGAATCTGAGCAAAGAAAATATTTGATCACACCCCCTTCCCAGTTTAAAATGGTCAGGTGTGTGACCAAATGTTTTAGTTCGCTTTTATGACAACAAATCCTGCCTGTTAAAAATATTTCGTCACACCCCATCCCCATTTGGAAAGTGTTAGGGGTGTGACCAAAATGTTTCAAATTTTAAATTCGCTTTTTTGTAAAAAAAAGAATCCTATCTAGAGAAAAATATTTGGTTACATCCCCTTCCCTAATTGGAAAGTGTTCGGAGAGGACAACATATTTTCAAGATTCAGATTTTCTCAGAAATACTCAGAAAAATTCATTATAATAAAAAATCATTTTTCTGCTGGGATAAAATGGGATGAAATTCAATTTGAATAGATTGTTTTACGATTCAGTTAATTTTCCTCAAAGCATTTCATACTTACAGTATGTTCCACAAGAGCGTCGTCACGATTTCTAGAAAAAAAAAAGTATTATTTTAAATAAAAAAACATAGTTTTGAAGTACTCTCAAAGGACGAAGATGCTTTTATATATTCGATTGATTAATCGTAATCATTGTTGAATAAAGCCTAATTATATTGAAGCATGCTATCAACGAATCTTTCAAAGTACGTGAATTTGATTTTTTATGTGCTCTCGTTTACTGAGATATAAATTTACAATTCTGAAATAAATTGTACGTAAATTTGTAAAATGTTAGCTGTAAAACGCCACCTCAAAATTTTCAAAATGTTGAATAGATACGATTTTATCAAACATAATAGAAGAGAAGATTATTTTGCACCTTGTACTTTCACTTTTAAAACTCTAAATATTTACTCGAAATTCATGATTCACGAATTAAAAAAAAATGTTTAAGAATTATGTTTGCGATTAATCAATTAGATATATAAAAGCACGTTCGTCCTTTGAGAGTACTTTAAACCTATGTTTTTATTTCTTTAAAATAATACGTCTTTTTCCAGAACTCATATGACGAGATCTTGTGGAACATACTGTAAACGCCCCTGTCAACAATAAATGTAAATAATTGTATCAGGTGGCTAAAATTGAGATATAATCGCGAAAGAATTTCATAAACATTTATACGAATCATTCGTCCTTTTACATGCTATTGGGAACCGAAACGATCTCACTAAAGTAGAAATACTCAATATGCATGCCCTGAAATAGATGCCCTGACTGCCTTTCGCTATACACGTAGAATTCAGGTACTGTTGGTAAAATAGTTTTTATCACAAAATATTGCTTTTCATTGAAGTAAATGAGAGGAACTGTCTGAAAAATTTATTTTTCATAAAATAAATCGCGAGTAGTTCTTTGTGAATGGGATAAAGCTATATTTGAATGGAGGTTATTTTACAAATCAGTAAATCTTCCTCATTGAATGATTCCGCGTCGTCGGAGTGTTCGTTTGCGAAGCTCTGTGCCTGTCCAGGATGTTTCGATGTCATCCATGACAGTATGAGAAATCACTGCATCGCTGCATGTTGGCCGGATGAGGTACGAGCAATTTGGTCAACGCGGATAAATAGAGGATGACCGACTGGTGGACCGAGCAGTCTGGCCTGGTTTGAGTTTCCCAACATATATCCTATTAACTCGAAATGTTCGTAAACATATGCATACATCCACTTGAATTGAAAATATATATGATATGCATCGCGCAGTTCCATTATCGCGAATAATCTGACCAAAGTAATAACCGTGAAACTAAAATCAATGCTCAAAGATATCTTCCACTGTTAATTATTCGCTATATTGTTTAACGTTGATTTTACTCTAACGCAATCAAATCTAATTTTACACATTCTGAAAAATTGATTTATTACGGAATATCATGAAGAGGAAATAATTTCATTTTAACTGAATTTATATTCTCTCTTGAAGAGAAATAGATTCTTCCTGAAATTTGCAAGTTTTTAAATTAACGAAGAGGGAATTTGCATTTATTGTCCTTCTCGGATATTTATGTACCTTTCTGTCAGCGGAAATTGTTGCAGTAACTTTTCGTCGCCGCAATTGACTATAGAACAAACAATTTGGCCGAAAATTATTACGCTTTTGCCACCAATAATTGTTTTGGACTCTTCAAATTCTGCAAAACCGCAGAATCCATTTGCACAACAATTTATACATTCAAGTTTTGAAATAATAACAACATTGGTTTGCGAACCAATTAACTGAAAAAAAGTCCTTTAAATTTTAATAAAGTTATCAGCGTGTATAACAGTTATTCCATCTGCGGTTTCGCTCCCTCCTCCCCCATGATCATTGATCACTCAGAAATCTACGTGAGCATTTGCAATTGGAACAGGCAGTCTCTAAAATTAATTTCTAAGAAAATTGAATCATATGGAACATCTTCGAAGATGTAAGGGAGAGTTATGAGTAGACAGCAATCAAAGGCGTATATCGTTAATCACGGAAGAGAATAGTAGGGAATGATTCGACAAGGATTAAGCTGGCTGTCTGTGAAGCTCGTCGAGGCTCGGAAGCTCGTTGTTCGATCCGACGTGTTCGAGCTACCTGTCTGCTACACTGGGGAAAGCAGATTTATTAAAGTAGGGTTGCCGTGGTAAGCCCTCTGTCGATCCTAGACCGATTACGTCATTTACAATCGTCGGACAACGTCGCGTCAAGTTAATCGAGATAAGAATAGAATTCATTTCATGCCATTTTCCTTCCCTACTAGCAATAACATTCTTTTTAAGCCGAGCTTATACTCGAAAGATAGAATAAAACTCCTCTGATTGAGTACGATGCCGCCACTCTTTCAAAAATAGAAACTTTTTTGTTCTGACTGTACCCCTTGACCACGCATTTTTCCCTTGAGTGTACCCCTTGACCAGGCTGTTTGCCTTAACTGTACCACTTGACCACGCCTTTTTTTACTGGACCTCTTGACTACCTATTGATTGCGGCTTTTTGTTTTGATCATTCCCCTTAACCATGCCTTTTTATCTCGACTGTACCCATTAATCGCGCTTTTGCTTTAACCGTGCCTCTTAATCTTTTAATCTTTTAAGACTTTTAGTCTTACTGTAACTCTCGACCAATCATTTTCCATTGACCAAGCTTTTTTTCCTTTACTGTATCTCTTGACCATGTCTTAACTGTATTTTGTGTAGGCTAAACCTCTTAGCCACGTCTTTTGGTCTTGACTGTACCCCTTGACCACGGCTTATCCTCTTCCTTTTCCTTTAACCACACCTTTTGCCTTAAGTGTACCCCTTAAGGGGTAAAATCAACTTATTTTTGAAAAAAATGATATGATTTTCATACATTTTTTAGGAAAGGTAAACAATTATTTATTGAAAAATCAACAGTGGGATCATAAAGTATATATTCTAAGGTATTCGAAAAATGTATTTCATTCAAAAATATTTAAAATTAAACGAACTGTGTCTGTTTTCTGGAAACGTTATTTTATTATATACCTCACGGAAAAATATATGATGAAGAGCACTTCATTAATAAAAAAACACCTCTACTTTATGACTAATAACTGTCAAATTTAGGGATACTGATAGTTAAAACAAGTGAGTGTTTGTGTAGAACAGCAATATCTTTTATATTGCTATGTTCAGGCAGTTTCTTTATACATAATTCATGTAGATACATTGAAATTATATGAATACAAAATTACTACCGTAAATATTTATATATAAAATTCAGCAATGTGAATGATGAAAACAGGCGTTTGTTTTTTTGTACTTCAGTATCGGTATTTTAGGGATACGGTTGAATTTAAGAAGCTACATCTTGTATATACATTGCTATTCTACAGATATAAATGCACAATTTAAAGAGAAATTTTTTTCCGTGCTTGCGGTAACCACGATTACTTCAAAACAACTCATCCGAAATCAAAATGCAACGAGATTGAGTTAGTATATTTCGAAAATCATGTCATTTTTTCAAAAATAAGTAGACTTGACCCCTTAACCACATTTTTTACTCTTGACTGCACCTTTTGACTACACCTTTTTCTTTTGACTGTACCCTTTGACCACGCTTTTTTCTCATGACTGTACATCTTGACCCTGCCTTTTTCTCATGACTGTACCCCTTAACTCTGCCTTTTCCCTTGACCGCGTCTTTTTGCCTTGACTACCCCATTACCATGGACGTACATAATGAAAACAAATGAGTAATTTAATCCACGTCAAAACAGACTGGAAGCAAGATTGAAATTATTAATAAAGAAGATCTAAAAAACGTAAATCGGGGATTGGAGAGCGCTGAATCATTAGCGTGATAATAACGTAGAAATGAATCCCGCTGAAAACTCAAATCAAGCCAATTTGAATAATAGTCATTGTTCCACAATGAATTCTGCTGGATGCAAAATTATTGACGCCTTTTCGGTAGATCGAAGGTACATAAGAGCGAAGTTAGGGGAAAAAATGCTGACTGGAGCTATTTGAAGGCATAAGAAAGTCCAATCAGTTCAATAGTATTAATCAAGAGCGTATTCTTATCTTGTGAAGTAAAGCGAATGCACTGGAGTTGGAAGTGTGTATCAGAAGGAAAGAGAGGAGAATTCTTTTGCTGAACGGACGAGATTTATTGCAGGCTCGCATCCTACACCCCGCGTACCTGAACATGACAGAAACTCGATAAAATACTCGGGTAATAAACAGGGCAAACGCAAATTTATATATGGAACAGTCTATCAGGCTGCAACTGAACGAACCTTGTTAAACTATCGCAACGAAAGTTTTATGTACCTTCAAATTATAATGAAATGTACATCTCATCAACTTATGATTTCGACTGAGAGAAAAGTAACGTGGTGAAAAGAACTGGATTTTATTAATAAAAAATGTATTAATTAATTTTCAAACTAATTAAAACGCAGTTTTAACTTTAAATCAACGAACCTCATTACTTTTCTACAATTTAATTTAAATTCAGTTTCAAGCCACATGAAAATTTGCATCCCTGGCTTAGGTTTGAGTGGTTTTGAAGTTGAATTTAATTACAAATTCTTGCGTGTTTGTCTTCCTTCTTGAATTTTTCCCGTTGCAGAGAACTGATTTGAAATCTCAAGTGTCACGTCTGGATCTTCTGCGACAGAGTCGTTAAAACTTTCCAAGGCGTATATTTGCGCCGTAATTCTTTCAGTAGAAAAGACCAAGCTTGGGTAAAAAGAAAAGAGGCAGGGAATCAGTAAAAGAGTGAATACGAGAACTCGACAATGTTGCACGCATTATCCTCCGAGACTTCGTGCCTGAAAGCTAGCGTGCTACTTTTCTTCATTTTTCGTAATTGTCTGTTTCTGTTTCTCTCTTGATTTTTTTTTTAAATCGGTCTGCAGCACACACTTTCTTCTGTCCTTTTCTCTTCCTACTTACGAGTACACTTCGTGACTACCACCGCAGTATATACAATAATCTCGATAACGATGCTGCGGAAAAAATGTCAAGATGGCTGACGTAAGCATCGACGTTGGAATGAGAGTTCGGCCTGGTTGCACATGTGCGGAAATAAAAGGAACAACAGGGAAGTGGGATGGGAAGGAACAGTAATTTTGAGATGAAAAAAGCACGAAAGATGTGTAGAAAATAAACGAGGCGAAAACCATTGCGGACAAATGGTGTTTTCATCTTGTCAATACAAAAATTGACTCTGCAGGAAAGAAACTTGAATGCCGCACGTTTTATTTAAATTGACACACTTAATAAAATTTCGGTTAAACAATTATGTCGATGAAAATGTTGAAATCATGTACTGCTTAAAAGTCAGGATTTTTAATTATTTCAAGGGATTTCACGAGATTTCATAAGACTTTAAGAGGTTTCAATAGATTAGATGTATTTTTAAGGAAAAAAATTATTCAAAATCAAATTATTTCAAAAGAATAAATATAAACGTGGCACAAAGCGGATAAAATATGCGACCAGAAAGGTTTGAAATGTGTAAAATTTTGCATAAGTCAAAAGATCGGAGATTCAAAAGTTTGTAAAGAATGATTTTAAAAATCTTTGGTAAATTCTCAGGTGTGTAATAAAAGGTGCGGTAAGAACGAAAATAAAGCGAGCTCCTTTCGTGTGAAAAATGAGGAGTCTCCATCTTATCGTGAGTCTAGGATGAGCTTAGAGAATCCCCAGTGGGGATCATCCCAAAAAACTAAGCCTGGTGGTGACGGTGAATCCCGCATCGAGAAAATTCCTTCGACTTATCGTTAGAAGCTCCTAATACAGACCGCGCATTGGGAACCCGAAATCGTTTCAAACTATCAACTAGAAGAATAATTTATCAAAAGAGAAAACTATTACCTCGCTCTAATAAATACCTATCACCAAAATTATAATTAAAAATTGAAAACACTTTAATTAATGAATAAAGTGCGACACTTTTTAATAAGTAAATTTTTCTTTTTGCTTATATCATTTTTATAGGTCTCATCATCTTTGCTTATAAATTACAGTTTTCGTATTCAGAATTTTATCCGTTGCACTTATTCGAGAGAAAGAGAAAAGTTTCGCGAGGTATCAGGAGAGAAAGGTATCCATGCGAAGCCCAGTAAAAATTGGATATGTCGCGGTTAATGGGATAGGGGTAACTCGTCGAGGAACGATTTACGATTCGCAATTTTTTTTTACCTCTCTTTCTCCCCTTTTACCCTATTTTAATGTGAAAGTTCACACCGCCTATAACGTCGCTGTAACGAGTATTTATTAGGTCAGAACTTTATTGCAAAAGTTTTTGGCAATCTTTGGGATTCCCTGAATTAAATAGCGCACCTCAGGTATGAAAAGTGGGTATGAAAAAATCAAATTAGGAAGCGGACTACTGTGTTTGAATACGAGGAAAATGTGAGGCGAAATGTGTCACAGCTTTACTGATTTATGTGTGAGAATATTTAAAGCTCAACTCGGATTCCAAGAGAATTTTAACTGCAGAGTAATGCTAAATTTTATGATTTGTTATGCGAAACGGCTCTTGGGATGTTAATTCAAATCAAGTATTATAAAGAAATTCTAGTAATGATTATGATGAGCCGGAATAAAATTAATGATTAATGAAAAAGGATATTCCATGCTTATATTAGTAATAAAATACAAAAACTGCCGGAAATTTTGTTTAATTTCCTTCTCGAAGAATCCTGAAGTAAAAGCCTCTAATAAACGTGACAAGGGTCGTTTGAAGACGCAATCTGTGAAGCAATATACTCTTAATGTAGCCATTATAAAAATTCCATACAAAGTAGAGAGTCATGCATAGCTCTTAAAGATGCAGTTAAGATGATCTCGTCGTAGAGATCCAGAATGTTCATCCTGAAATAGGTTGTTATCGTAGTAACGGTAGTTGTCGTCAACCTAATGAGATCAGCCAATGGAAATAGATACAATGGCGTTTCGCTACAATTGGGTAAAATAGGATATCAGAATGTACGCTTCGTTGCTTGTATTGACCACCCAGACTCATTGAACGGCCCACTCTTGAAATTATGTGAAGTGCCTCCAAAGCCTTTAATATCGATCTTATCTCATTTCAAGGAGCATTCAAAGTACTTGTGTAAATTGCACTAATTGTGTTATTCCTTAATTATTTCTTCATTGAAGTAACCCTATAACTTACAGAAACCAACATTTCCTACAATATTCTCCATAGATATTAATTAGTATTTTTTATGTAACTAGATCAAAGAATTATCTCTTCCTTTTCTTTGATGAAGAAGCAACTAATTTTTAGAATTTTCTTCTTGCGATTGACAGTAATTTGAAGAAAGTTTTCTGAATCATGGGTTTTTTTAGAGAAGGATTGAAGCTGAAGATTTATTTAATGAAAGCCGACTATTGAAATGTGTTTTATGGAATCTTTAAGAGTAACTCGGCTATAAAAATGGTAGTTAATCGAAAAATAATGATTGCTCTGTTCTTGACGTAAGAACGTGATAACAATTAATCACCTCAAGCTCAGCATCGCACTGTCATTGGTTTATAGTGCTCGTATAACTACGACTGTCGTACCCAAAGATCCTTATGGCCATTCTTCCAGGTATGGCAACAGCAATAGGAGGAGAAGTCGTAAAAGATAAGTAGTGCCTACACGCACATGTATTCTTCCGCTCTCTAAAACTTCTCCATCTCCGTATACTAAACTAGCTGAGATAAAACTAAACAGTAATTTTTTTCTTTTTTTGTTGCATTTTTAAAGCAGTTCTTATTTTTTTATGCATTCTTCAAGATTGTCAGATATGTTGGATTTTCCCTTAGATTAAATTTTATCCTTGGAACTAAAAATTTAAGCAACTAAAAATTTAAGTAACTATTTCTTTCGATCCGTTTTTCCTTTCATTAAGAGCAAAAGCCATTGGATACACAGGGCAAGATCAACTTAATTTTCTTTAAGTGTGCTTCAATTGAATTCGAATAAAGCTTTCGAGAAATAGAAACAGGATTTGAACAAAGAATTCACACTTCCCGGGAAACCTTTGAGATCTCATTTAATTTGTTTTATCTTCCATTCAAAAGTTCCTCTTATTTATGAGAATCGAATCCAATCTTCAAAGACTTGAAAATCCATCTAAAGATCGAGACCAGTCTTCGAGAAAGGAGATTTATTTCTTTTACTAAGTTACAATGTGAGATTAATTTACTTAATAAAGAAACTTTCGACTTCTTATAAAGCCCTTTTACCACGTATTTGTATGGTATTATGGTCGAAAAATACAGAAATAATATAGCCTCAGAGAGTGCTCTTGAAAGGTGTCGCAAAGATCTTCCGAGAATAGATAGAGTGAAAAACAAAAAAAAAACGGAAAAAGAAGAAAGGAAAATAAAGCCATCGACGAGGTGGCTGGTCGTAGTCACCAGACAGTGTATCCTCCGCTTTCTTCTATTTTATCATTTTTTTTTCTCTTTTTCTTCTTGAACCTCTCGTCCTGGTTTGTATCAGTTCGACACGAGCCAGACGATATCGGCGTGTTCGACTTGTTCTGGACCAAAAAGGAAACCCGAAATCGGAAGTAGCACACGAAGTAGCACGGAGCTTCAAGTTCTGAGAAAACATCGCAGAGATGCAATCCAGGATAGGTATTTCGAGTAGTCAACATTTTGAAGGATATAAATCGAAATCGCTTTGAGATTTCATTGTTTACTCTTCCACTGTTAACGGAAAAGTTCCTCGTGTTTCAGAAAACGGAAGAGATTTTATAAATTAAATACATTAAATATTTTCCTAACCAATAATCATCAATTTCATCAATTTTCTATAATTAATTATAGAATGTTATCTAAATGGTATGTATGCGGCATGTTATCTAAATTATAATTTAGAATTTCAGTTACAAATAATTTGCGATATGCATTTGCATATAAATTCTTTACTGGCTAAATTGCATAATTATAACGATTATTGTGAATATATTTCACATTGAACGAATACTAAACTTGTATTCAAAATCGTTTCATTGAAAATAATTGCAACATACGACATTCCATTTTAAAAACATTTCATTTCACATTTCGATTTAATTAAAACCCATTCGTTATCCATTAAAAGCAAATTTAATTTGCTTTTCATATATGTATGTTAAACGTCCTTTTTAAAGAAGGAACTGAAAACTTCATTTTAGATACGCATTTTAATGAATATTTTGGTATAACAAATAGGGTTCGATTTTAGCCACGTTCAATCATCAGACCTCGGAATTTTCATCAGCAGTTTTGCGGCCTTTGAGTAATCAGAAGCTGAGATTCGAAACCCATATTTAACTATCTATATGGAGGGCACTCGGGCCAACAAACTGGCAGAAGCATTAATGAAATTACCACTTGCTATTTGAAATAATCCGTAGGCAGGTAACTAGCAAGTTTTCATGCATACATTTTTTTTCACCCGCTTCTTGCGCGTTAAAGATATGCACGATATTCGTGCTTGCACTGTGCGTGTGCAATTGTGCATATAGAGAATACAGGAATCCATATTTCTATATTAAAGGTATAACAGGGAGGTCGAATTTTCGAGGGACGTTCACCCCATGCTATCTCAACGATTATCTTTAACCTATTTTGCCCACAGCTATCTGCACGATCGCTTCAGTAAAACAAACGACTATCGATAAAGCTCGTTTCATTTATGATACTACTCGAGTGCAGCTAGTTCAAACACGTTTTTGACTAAATGATCGTTTACCTTCAAAATTGTTATATTTATGCATTTTTATTCGGGAATATACTTGTATTCCCTCTATTTTGCCCTAAAAAATTCTAACTTTTACACAAAATCAATTTTTTATCTATTGGAATTAAAAAATTTATCTTTTACACTACTGTCGGAAATTGTCGGTACGCCTGTTTTTTAGCAGTTGCTTAAAGTTTTCTAATTTTCATAATATTTAATTGAACAATTTTTCTTCAAAATAGTACCAAAGCTAATAAAATTATGCGTCTAATAAGTCAAAGGGGAAGTTCAAATCTCTATTTTATAAAAATATATTGCCAAAAAACCTCAAATTTCGATGTTTACAAAAATGTTAATAACTCTGAAAATATTAATTATTTTTAAAAGCGCTTGGTCTCATTTTAAAGATAAATTTTCATAGTTTTTGTACACGCTGTTCAAATATTTTTAAAATTATTTTCCTAACTTCTACCATAGGCTCAAACTTGTACGGAAAAATCGTAAAAATTGAGGTATCCATAGTTATTTACAAGAATTTAAAGAAAATCAAAATATCCATATTTTAATCAAATGTAGTATAATATATTAAAATATTCATTTTTATTTTTTTTTATCTACGTATGGAGCACAATCTTCATTTGAAAATTGACGAGATTTTCCGTACAAGTTTGAGCCTAGGGCAGAAGCTAAGAAAATAATTTCAAAAATATCTGAATAGCGTACAAAAAAGCTATGAAAATTTATCTTTAAAATGAGACCAAGGCCTTTTAAAAATAATAAATACTTTCTGAGTTATTAACATTTTTTAAAACATCGAAATTTGAGGTTTTTTTGGCAATATATATCTTTTTATAAAATATATATTTTAACATCCCCTTTGGCTTATTAAACGCAGAATTTTATTATCTTTCGTACTATTTTAGAGAAAAATTTTTCAATTAAATATTATAAAAATTAGAGAACTTTAACTAAAAAACAGACGTACCGACAATTTCCGACGGTAGTGTATGATCTATATATTTTTTTCCTCAAGCCATTATTTTTCGAGAAAAATAAGATAATACCACACACAATAGTTGATTCCATTTACCCCTCCATTTTCATACCATCAGCGAGTCTTTATTTCGGGTATTTAAATTTGAAAGAATTCGGAAACAGATTTTAATTATAACTATTAAAAATTCAAGAATTCTAAATGTAAACACTTAACATTTCTCTAAAAACAATTTCTAAGTACACTCATTTAAGAAAAAAATAATTTACATATTTTATACATAACACAATAATGGGGTCTGCGTGAGAAATAGATATTTGAAAACACGATATATTTTCCTTGTTCTTAGATTAATTAGTGGACTTAATTATGATAATAATTTAGATTTGTTTCATTTTTTCACCAAATGGAACAATAGAAATGCCCTGAAATCACGGAAAATAAAAACCTCTTTAATACTTCCGAGCTACTTTTTATCTTCACTACTCCTTTTTGTTTGTCCTTGTCACTTATGTATTTGCTCACTTGCAACAGATTATGCCTGGATAAAACTCGTTATAAAAAGTGCGCAAAAAATGTGCCTAGGGGAGAGAATTGAGGGATATGAGTGACGAAGGTGAAAGGAAAACCCATAGGAACGCAATAACCGTTGGATATTTTTCAACCCGATCATTCTCAGGTTATTAATTTCCATACTTTCTGCAGAAACTTGATCCATTTTTAATTAAAATATAGTGTTGGGCCAAATAAAGCGTCGATGAAAAATTACACTCGCATTTTTTTCGAGAAATATTTATCTTAATTATCAATATAAAGCTTTTATGAATAAAAACGTCAATTCACCGGAAGAATCAATATTGCACATAAAATAATTTCGAAAATAATTCATCTTTTTGATATGAAATTCCAGGAAATTTGATTACAGAATTAATTTCATTGGTGAATTCCCGATTAAAAGGGACTGCAAGCGATTATTTTTGAAAACCTTTGAGATGAATGATAATTCGATACAATTTAAGCATCTAGTTACTGAAAATATTGTTTTTATTTCAAGTAAAAGTAAATGGAAAATATAATATTCTCTATTTTTAACTGAAACAAAGTGTACATTTACATTTTGATTGAAATGCAGATGCAATTAGAAATTGAAGTGGAGCAAAATAGAATACTGTAATTTATCAATGGGAAGATTTGTAGTCGAAGTGCATTCTAATTCTCAACACGTTTCGTATTACCTGTCACAAAAGTTCGTTACTTTTACTTCGCTATTTTCTCGATCCCTTGGTGTAACCCGTGCATAGTTATCGGAAGACACGCGAGTACAAAATTTACAGATTACAAATTTCTAG
>JAUESH010000015.1:13663526-13696041 GCA_032275165.1 Synergus magnus
TAAAGCGCTTTTAAAAATAATATATATTTTCGTTATTAACATTTTTGAAAACATTGAAATTTGAGGTTTTTTGACAATATGTTTTTATATAGACATATTGGCTTCCCCTTCAGCTTATTAGACGCAGAATTTAATTAACTTTCATACTATGCTGGAGAAAACAGTTCGCAATTTAATATTATAAAAATTAGAGCAGTTTAAGCAACTGCAAAAAACAGACCTACCGACAATTTCCGAAGGTAGTGGGTATAGTTTCACTTAATTTCTCTCGTTAGAAATGTGAGTAAGGTTAACTAGTTCATGAAACCAATGGCAACCACTTTAGTTCAATCACTTCGTCAACTGTGGCTAACCGAGGAAACAAGTGAAAAACCCAATTGATTCTCTCCGTAATCTTTAGTCGACCATTGTAGTCCATTAGACATTTTCTACCTCCTAACTTTTAATCTATTTTCCCCAATTGCATTTGATAGTGACAAGAAATATACTCTTAATTCAAGGTTGTTCAAAATGTTCATATTAAATCATTTAAATCAAATACTAACTGCTACTTTTATTGTTCTAATTAGAGTTTTACAAATCTGGGTATATTCTCTTTAAAAGATTATAATGTTGAATAATTAGACGCGTGAGTGAATGTAAATGTTCTCAGTTTACGTTAAAAATGAAGGAAGCATATTCAGATTATTCAGTCTGTGAGGAACATCAGTAAGACTTTCTAAAACCGCAGCATTTAATTAAGGAACGAATTAAATTTCTACTGAGAGCCTTGGTGGTGAGGTACTTACGAGATCTTTATCTTCGTGAGATAAATGACAGGAAATAAGAGAAATAAATTCCCAGTAGTATGCTGATGCTCTCTATATAACGGTTTGCACATCCTTAGGGATGTTTCGGCCCATGGGAACATTAAACCGTCATTTTGGTTGCCAGTTGGCACCTTCCCAAGTGGAGACTATTGATGCAGGTTGTTCAAAAGGAGACGAAACTAAGACTTTTTGGGGCTCTTTCAGAAAAGACATTTCTATATTAGATGCATAAAAACATTTTATTTTTATTATTCAATTGTAATTATGTAATTTTACAACATGCAATCGTTGAATAATAATTTACTTTATTTTTGGAATGTTTCAGGTAAGAATACAGAAAATACATCTCTATAGTCTACATGAGTGAGTAAGATAATGATCTTTTTAGATTACTAAATTAATTAGCTAGGATACTATAATTTATCTTAAATTATATAGATTGAACTTTCAAGAGTAAATTATTATCTTGAGTTCCATAAATGTTCCATTTCAATCTGCATGCGATTGAATTGTATGGAGAAGTAATTGTAAGCAGTAGTTGAAGATATTTGGGTAGGATAATGAATTACCATCTATCTTGAACGTCCTGGGAAGGGTGGGTGAATATCTAGTTTTAGAAAAGGAGGGTGAAGAGAAGGGAGAGATGGAGAGATACTGTGAGATTGAAACTATTAAGTAGATGTTTCCTCCTTGTTGCTCATACATACTACAGGGTCAGAAAATACGCTTAAGTAACCCACACTGCAGAATAGGGCAATAGGGGAATTCCCAACTTGAAGTGTACCAGAACAATAGAAACTATATACAGCAAGAAACGATAAATCTAAGCCTCTGTATTTTGTACATTCGGTTAGATTCAGTCCATAAATTTACTTCTTAGCTTCCCTACCTTCTGAGATAAAAACTTATCTTTAACAATCCAGTAATAAAATCTAATTTATCAAGTACTAAGGGCCGAGAGAGTATAAAAAATTCTGCAACGTCTATTATTTATCGCTATGTTTCATAACATACATTTTTTTTATTCATAAATCACTTTTGTAACTTCCTTTTTCATCCACTTTTCCCACCCACTTTTCGCAACCACCTTTCCAAAATCCTTTTTCTGTCCTGCTTTTCCAACTTTATTTACCAACTCCTTTTTCTACCCTACTTTTCCCACTTCATTTGCCAAACTTTTTTACAGTCCACTTTTCTACCTTTTCCAACCCAATTTTTCAATTCCCTTTTAAATGCCCGTTTTCCCACCTTTCCAGAACAGAAAATAAGAACCAAATTTTTATTTGCCGATAAATAAATTAAAACTTCTAGAATTAAATGAAATAATGTTTTTAAATTCACTTACAATTAAAATTGAGAGCTCTAAAAGTTATTCAAAAATTTTTTTGTATAAATTTATAACTGTTTATGATTATTTGTAAGACCATATATTTTGTAGAGCTTTATTAAGGAAATGCTGAATCCGATAGGATTTTTTTCGAAATTTTTGTGAAAGAAAAATGAATTTGAATCTTCAGAATACCTTTTCAAATCTCTCCCCTTTCACTAATTGAAAAAGCTTAGAGGCGGGAGGTTATAAAATATTTTCAAATTTCATATTCGCTTTTCTATCAAAAACATTCATTTTTCTCGCAAAAATGTTGAAATTCATATTCGAGAAGTTTTTTTTCTTACTTTATTCACTAAACGTATGCATGCTAGAAATTGATGAAACTCTTAGCAAAGACATTTAGGGTTCAAAAATAGGTCACGTCAAAATTTCTTACTTGAAAAGTATGAGTAAGTGAAACTGATGCATAAATAAGGAGAACATGAAAAGCGACAATTTCGTTGAAGACTAAAGGGGAAGGTTTCATACTTTCATACATGAAATTTCTAATAACGAAATGGAGTTTCAACTGGAAACTGGTGACCCTCTCCAAACGGTAAAAACTTAGAGCAGGGAGTTCCTTAATTGTTTTAATTCAATTAAGAGGGCGTCTTTCGTATATTTTCATTAACTTAAGAGGTCCGCACAAAAGGAGACCTATCGAAGTGAAACTAACTTTTCCACGCCGTTTCATTCATGTAATGAGAAACACTCGATGCGTCGAAAGACCTAAGGTGTCCAATGTCCACAGCAGTAAGTAACACCAATTTTATCGTGCCAGGCGACTCACAGAATTGCATTTGTAATGGTGATTCTTTTACCTTCAACCGTAGTCTCTTGGTCAAAACATCACTCAGGAATTTCAGAATCAATTTGTTATTCAGGCTTTCCTTCTTTCACCACCTTCATGTTTTTCATTGGCGCGAACTGCTGAGGGCTCTTCTTATTTCTTAATGTGATGGAGAGCCTGGTTTCTGCAAAATCATTGAAAAGGAAGAAAAGGGAAAAGATAGAATAGGATGGGAAAGGAAAAGGACGAAAAGGATGGAAAAGGAAAAAGATGGAAACGGATAAAAAGAGATAAGAGAGCGGGAAGTAAAATACTGTACAACTGTTCTTTTTTGTTGGGTGCTTTCACATCCAGTGATTCAGCTCACATTCCTTGCAAACCCAGCTCTTAGGTTAGTTGGATTTAAATTAAAAGTCGGTAAGTTTCCTTTCCGCATACATTCCCAGTTTGTAAATCCGCTTTTACTTTATCCAGTCCTTAGAATTGTGGGCATGAATTTTTAAACGCTCAAGGAAGAACGAAAGCACGATTGTTTACGAATACAGATAACTCGACTGCTGTTATGGAAATACGCATTAACTGGGCTGTAAAACTCTTTTTTGAAATTAATTCCACAAGAGATTTAGTAGCAAGGTTGAGCATTTTAATATAGTAACTCGAAGGCAATTTTTGCAGAAGATAATTTCAAGGAAGTTTGTGTCTTTAATTACTGAACATGTCTTCCGACTTTGTACACGAATTTAGCGGCACCTAATTGGAAACGTGCACCATTATCTGCACTTGGTTCTGTAATCTTAACCTTACCAAATTTATTCATGCTCCAATAATTTGGCATCTTCTTCTAAAGATTCTAAAAGAAAATACACTAAAAATCTTGAAAATAACTTTCCTTCGTAGAATTCCACAAATTGCAAGTGCAGGTACTGGTCGTAAAGTACAAATGTAAAAGTATTGATTGTTTCAATCATTTTACGGCAATGGACAGATTTGTAAAATCAGAGTGTAGCACACACAATAAAGAGGATAGTAAGAAGAAATAGAGGTTTACGAGTCCGTTTTATGGCAATTCGAAATAGCAGTGGACTTCAAAGTAAGGAGTAAAAATAACAGTGAAACGAAAAGATATTTTACTACCTAGTTATTTATGTGATGTACGATTCGAGACAGCGATTGTGTTTTTATTTTTAAATCCTAAGCTATGAGAGAATAAAATGAATAGTCACTTCTATTGGTTTACAATAAAACATTGCTTGAAAAGTGATCTTCTAGATCCAAGTACTAGAACCAAATGCATAAGTATTCTTCACCACATGATAAATTGATAATTTCGAAGAAACTTTATTGGTCCTATAATTTATAATATAATTTATATAATTACTGTGATGACAGTTGGTCCGTTTAGACAACGAAACCCAAATTTAGCTTAACGACGAAGCGCTGCATATTGGGCCACGCCTATTTGAAGTACACGAAGCGAACTGCTTCGTGGAGTAGAATGCTTATTTGCAATTTACATGGCAAGAGCAACTACTACAATAATAAAGAAAGTACATTGTATTCCGAATATGAATTTTACGAACTGAAGGGCATTCGCGTTTTTGTTAACATTTTTCATAGTTTCGCGTTGAGCTTGCAATTAAATATGTCTACTGTAATAAAAAATATGTATTGATCACTCTTCAGAATTGATTACACTTTATAGCTGGTTCAGTAATTCACAGATAAAGCAGATATTTTCTAATTTACAATATAATTACCATTATGCTGTCTGACAGGAGTAATGCTGTTACTACTTCTAAGTAGTATAGCCTGAGTGGAAGCAGACAATCAGTTTGTGCTTTACAATCTAATATTTCCAAAGATCTTAACTCTGCTTCTAGAAATTACAAACTTTCCGAGTTTAGTGACAACTTAGTCAAGTTAGCTAATCGTTTATATACGTATAAGTTTAAACTTTGTTTCGGTAGCGTTCCTTCCAAATTTAGCGGCTTAGAGTTCCCCTTCAAGTAAAGCGAAATGTCCTTAAATAATGTTAAAAATCAAGGAGAAGATGCGATTCGGTTAGGGGTTGCAATTTGTTCAAGCTACAAGTTTTCCGATTTTAGGTCTTCCTTTCTTCATTTCTCTTAGAATCGAAAAGCTAGCATGTGCTTGGAAATCGAGTCGGTATAAAAGGGACTTCCGGCAGCTCACAAAAACCAATATAAATGCAAAGGCGTTTTAGTTCGATGTGCACGAGCCAGGGTTAAAAGGAGCCTGATTGATATTCCACTCAGGATATCCGAAAACCGGCGGATGTGACGATCGCATCATCGGATTAGAATGAGAGATTCTATCTCGGTTGGATGAGCTAGGATTCCTTTCGCGCGAACTCAGTCCATTAATCGAACCTTTGAATCCACATTATCGATTTCACCTGATTTACGATACTTATTTGCTATATTTGCCTTGAAACAATGATTGTTTGCTACTGATTTTCGGGACCGCATTTATAGGATTTGGAATTAATATCCAGAAGCAATATGTCATCCTGTACTCTACTATCTCCAAAAAAGTTATTCTGTTTTACATTTTGGAAAAAAGTTGAGGGGTTTACATGCAATAACCGATTATAGAACTCTAGCCCTCGATTTTGTTGGCCCCTGAGTGCTTTTAAAAAATGCTTCGAATTTTAATTTTTAAAGCATATATTTAAATAGGAATTTTAATTGCACATATTTTTTTCCTTATAAAGAAAAGTTGCAGCTCTTTTAGTTAATAATTTTTTTTTTCATCACGTCATAAAAATTGGACATTGATACTTTTCAGCGCTTGAGGAGTCGAGTGAATTTTGAGCTAGAAAAAATTCCAGCGGCAAAGTTGTTCAATGTTGTACTTTAATTCTCATCAGATGAAAGAACACATAAGCACAGTTTTTTTTACTATCATCATTTTTCAATAAGCTTAAAAAGTAAAATAGTTTTTTCTATCTATTTTGAAAACTAGAAGAGCTACAACATTTTTCATAAATAAAAAAAGATGCGCAATTAAATTTCCTATTTAAATATATACTTCAAAAATTCAAATTGGAAACATAAACACTCGATAAACACTCGCAGCTACTGCGACCAGTACTGCTACTAGTTTAAAAATATTCATTTGTAAAGACTTGTAATTAAAACTCTTTCATTCGTTAGGCTTCGAAAAATCCAAACAATCATTTAAATATATAAGTATACTTTGAATACGTTGAACCTTAAATGACCATTTTTTTATTCCTTAAACACTGAATATATTTTCTAAGATATTTGCCACTAAAAATTCTCTGATTTTGATTATAATTTTCACGTTATCATAATATTAAAATGAAGATAATTCTAAAATCTGACTGTGGTAATTTAAATTGATGCTACGTGGTCTGAATTAGTATAAGAGAATTTTCCTAAAAGTATTAACAAAAGGGTTCTAGGAAATTTAATTCTCCAAGCTCTCAGGTTTTCAAATTATCCACGCGGATGCACCCAGAAAACAGTTTCTTTGAATTAAAGAAACATTTTTTGATACACGGTCAAAGAAAAAATTTCTTTTAATTAAAAAAAGTTTTTTTGATTCAAAGAAATTTTCTTTAATATGAAGAAATATTTTTTTTTAATTAAAGAAAATTTCTTTGAATCAAAAAAACTTTTTTTAATTAAAAGAAATTTTTTTTTGACCATATATCAAAGAAATGTTTCTTTGATTCAAAGAAACTGTTTTCTGGGTGTGTACTTCGGTTATAGTGACTTGAAAATTCACAAAGTATAGTATTTTCATATCCCTTGCTTTTGTACTAGCTCACTAGACTTCTTTTACTTCTCTCCAGCTTTCGTAATGTAAAAGCTCATACGCTCAGCTTGCAGAAGATAACACACTCTAGTAGAAACGTGTGTGTCTGGTTTCGCCGGCGGGACAGAGTTAGCAGAACATAATACAGTAGTAACATGTTGTTTTTTTTTATTTTATTTTTATTTCTGAAATTTATGGTAACTGCCATTGAGATAACCCAGGAACGTGCTTTTCCTGCGGGCTACACCTGGCGTATATTATACTATGATTTAGTCACAGCTTCAATCTATACGTGGAAGTTACCTCTGAATTGATTGTATATTTTAACAATTGAAAAACTTTGACGTATATTTTTCGGAAAATAGGGGCAATAATTTTACAATATACTGAGTTTGGATATTAATTTAATTTAAAACCAGAATTTCATTTTTGAAATAGAAATTTCGATTTCTTTTTAGAAATATAGATGCTTTCCAGTATAAGCGAAAAAATAAGCTTTTTCGTCTTCAGAAATTCAATAAAATGTCTTGTTGCATTTGCTAGATGACTCGAACCATTTCTGAGATATTGGTTCTTTGGTAATAAAAAAAATTTATTGGAAAAACCATAAAGTATTACGTAAAACTTTTTAAGATAAGCAAGATATGTCTGTCACTCTCCTAATTTAAAAGGGGCAGGGGGCATGCCAAAATATTTGCAAGTTTCATACTCACTTTTCTAGCACCAGATTCTGTTTTGAAAATATTTAGTCACACCCCCGCCTCCACATTCCCACTCCTAATTGGAAATGGTTAGGAGTGTGACAAAGATTGTCAAGTTTCAGATTCGACTTTCTGGCAAAGTCGATTTTGTAAACAAATATTTAGTCACACCCCTACCCCCCTAATTAGAAATTGTGTGGGGGTGTGGCCAAATAATTAAGTTTCAGATTCGCTTTTGTGGCAAAAATCTCTATCAGAATTAGAAAGAAAAAGAAAAAGATAAATATCTATATTATAAATTATAAATCTATCTATGTTACCTATATTATCTATCTATAAATGTCTATATCAATAGTTTACAAAGTATCACACAAAGGTGAAACTTTAAAATTTTGTTTTAAAATTTTAGTAAATGGTACCCTTATTATGATTTTGAGTTTAAATTTGTTAAATTTTAAATATTTTAATTTTTAATCTTAGAAGCTTATTAGAATTTTTAAGTAGCAAGTTACCAATTCATTTAATCATGTCAAAAGATCCTATCGCAATTCGCATTAAAGATTTATTTAACACAGAAGAATAAGTAACGTAATTTTTATATTCAAAAATCGATATCTCGAAAAATAATTAAGATATCAATTTGTCAGTTTTAGATTGTATTTTGCGACAAATTGCAGATATAATTCAGAATTAATTAATTCCTTCATGGCATGACTTTCTCAAAATGATTGCTGATATTTGAAATTTGGATGTGTTTGTATTAAGCAATTTTAAGAGGTTAAATCGTGGTTGTGACCAACAGATAATTAAACCTTTCAGCCTTTTGTGGGAGAATTCATCGAATGTATAGGCATGTGCATTTCGATTATTCAAGACCTCTCAAAAACGAGCGAATCAAATACCTTTAACGGGAATTGCGGTCTGGCCGTTTTGAGATTGAGTAACGGCGCTTTAAGAGAGAAAAAGTAGTAGAATTTTCCTTCATTTTTACTAGACCCATTTCTATATAGCTCAAGTCTTTCTTTATTCGGAACCTCACAAAAGAAAAAAGTTTCCAGTTCCATAAAATAAATTCCACCATTTTTATCGAATTTATCCTTTCAATGGGAATAAAAGCTTTTTGAATTTAGAACTTATTTTCAGACTGTTATTCTACATGAAATTCAAACCCTTCATGATCCACAATAGGAGAATTACGCAAAAAAAAAGTTTATTTAGCTAACAACCGTTTTAATGATTCACTTTTGATAGCCTGCGTAAGCCCGGGATACTTTTTCGCGCGAAAGGAAAGATTCAAAAACTTCTAGTTGAGCTTTGGCCTCATTAGTCGTAAGGGAGATTATATCAAGCTCATAAGTTTGTTTTCCGCCTCGAAATGAAAACTTAAGCCTTAAAAGGGATCGACAATTATAGTGTCATTAAGACCGCTCGTAGATGGATAAATATCCCCTGGAGCTGTTAAGCCATTAAAACCCACGTGTTTAAAATTTTTTATTGCGTTTATAAACCATCCATCTATAGTATACACTATAAACGTAAATCACTATCTTATCGCAAAGTCTACTTTCTTCGATCAAAGTTATTACAGTGATGATATAATGAAAAGGTGATTATGAATGAACTTCAAATAAAAACAGGTCTTATAAATGTCAAGTTTGTACTAATGAAAAATATACCCCATATTTTACGAGAGCTAATAATTTTGCTGATTTACAATTCTAAATATGATCAAGAGATGTAGCAAGATAATGAAATTCTTTGTCACTTTAAATTTGGATGAGAAGCGAAAAATTTAGAATTCTTTCTAATTTAAAGCTATAGCACCATGAATAACTAAAATTGATATTATTTTGATGTGCATCGATTATTATCCATAAACAATTTATTATATTAAAATACACCTTTTTTATAGTGACATTCTTTCAATTAATAATATTTTACTTTTTAATATTTATCCTTCTTTCACATCTCAACTCGCAGAACATCAAATTTAATTCAAGGTGCGATTACTGTGGTTTAGGGGAAGTAGAAAGCTATGTTTACATGAATATTTGTGGTTCCGTAATAAAGTGGAGTGTCGAGTAGCGAAGAAAAATGGTAGCTTGATGCATTTTTCATTTTTTTCCCTCGATTTTTTTTCATGTTTGTCCCGTCGGAAGCAGCTTGCGTGCAGGTAAATTGGTCCATGAGGAGATTTCGCGGGTTATCAAGAACTTTGACTAGCAGCTTTCTGAAAGCACTGCCGAAACGAATTAATCACCAGGACTCGACCTCACAGCAACTTTTTTCCATCTCCTCTTCATCCCAATACGCTCTGTTTTTCTCTACGTTTTTTTTTTTTTTGTTATTTCTGTGCGAAAAATTCCCACAGGTCTCGGTCATCACGAGAAACACGCGTGTTCCCGTCCTCATGATGACAAATTACACTGACGAAATTACACTGGTGGTAACGAGCTGCAGCCGCCACTCCCGATTTTCATGGCATTATTCACGCAACTGTTGGCTTACCGCCTTACTTTATTGTCCAGTTAAACAAAACAACAATTATTAATGACAACTAAAGTCGATATACAAAAAGACTAAGAATTTTTTGCAATTAGTTCTTCCTGCTTTCAAAATGAATTTTTAAATTCAGAAGAGTTTAATTAACGAGGATTCATCATTAGATACAGATTATATTTACTTTAATCTCACTCCCAATAAAGCTCTTGCTTATTTATTTAATGCACATTAAATGAAATCGTGTTAGAGAATTTGCAACCAGTCACACATGTATTTAATTAACTTAATGGAAAATCGGATATCGTTAATACATTGAAAGCAGATAGCAAATTTTCAATTATTGTTATATTGCAATTAACTAACAAGAGTACTTTAAAGCGATTATTAGAAAATTTGATGTATAAGTTACAAATTGCCAATTATATTAATTACTCATTGTATCATCGCCATGTTACTTTGACTAATTTTCATTTATTTTTGCAATTTTGAAAACTTAATATCTGAAACATTAAAATACTGTCACACCCCTTCCCCCAATTGGAAAGGGTTTGGGTGTGTGACCAAATATTTAAGTTTCATATTCTTTTTCTGACCATGAATTCTATCTGGCAAAAAATATTTGGTCACCCCCCCCCAAATTTGACAGGGATAGGGGTATAACCAAATATTTAACCTTCATTTTAATTTTTTGTAAAAAAAAATGATATTTGAAAAATATTTGGTCACGTCCTTCCTTACTCTCTTCTCTAATTAGAAAGGGTTAGGGGTGTGACTAAATATTTAATTTTCAGGTTCGATTTTCGTGCAAATAAAATCCTAACTGTCAATAAAATATGTGGTTACATTCCCTCCCCTAAATAGAAAGAGTTAGGGGGTGCGACCAAACATTTAACTTTCAGATTCGCTTTTTGGGCAAAAAACCTAACTGGTAAAAACATTTGGACACACTGCGTCCCCATTTCGAAAGGGGTTGGAGGTGTGACCAAAACTTTCTACAATTTGCATTAAAAATTGATGTAATTATTTCTAGTTCCTCAAAGTTTCAATTAACCTTGAAATTATAACGAAAATCCCAATTATTAATTTGGTGAAAAGTTACAGAACATTGTTTTGCTTTTACGCGTCAACTTGACATACGCGATTTATCTCAAAAAAGACAAAAGTAGAGTTTGTGCGCAATCTCGAGGATTTGTGAGATGTAAATTGTTTGGAAATGAGACGGAAAGTAGTAGAAATGCTAAATTTTAATTCCCACTTGGAATCGGGAAAAAGAATAATATTAACAGTTTGCATGCCATGTTTCATGGTGACGAAACACGGCAGGACGACAGCTCGACGAGCGAAACTTCCGGTGCGTGCGAGCGGAAGTGGCAGGAAAACGTTTTGCGTCACTGTCTCGATTCTTGATGTACTTGCATAACATGCAAGAGCATTATGAAATTTTGGCATTATCGTTACGACTCGCATTACGCGTGATAAATTTATTATGTCCCTGCAACCGCATAGCTGTCTCTACTATTGAGTGTGGTCCGCTTCTAAGTGGACTAGGTAATAATAATTCGATTAAATGGATTATTCAAAATTAACGGTGAATGGGAAAATGAATCTTTCGATTCAATTAGTTCTTTACCAAAATTTCTATCATCTCTCTAATAAAAATGATATAATTTTATTTTAAAAAAGAATTGAAATTTGAATTGAAAATTAGGGATGCAAATTGGAATGAATTTGAGAACACTTTCGCATGAATAAGAGATGCATTTTCACACTGATAAAAATGTAACAGAGCATCATTTTTTACAACTTTTAAAAAGACCTTCTGAGGTAATTTCGATTGGAGATAGGGTTATGCCTTCGATATATCACACTAGTCAAGCGTAAAAACCAGGTCACTGACCAAGGAGAAGAATGTAAACCGTGTTCACCAGTTAAACTTCTTCTACCTCATTTGATCACAAAATTGGACCTTTACTCTTACTACCTTCCAGTTCAAGTAAACAGGTTCCAGATGGCATCAAGAATGCTATAAATCCCTTTCAAAGTGCACGTTAAAATAAGAAATTCAAATTTACCGACCATCATTTTTCAAACCATATTTATCACATTTAAAACATATTTTATAGTATTACCAAATTTGTAGTTGCGCAATTCTAAAGCAAATATTTGTACGTTTGAAGGCTAACAGAAGGGATTGAGTCGATCGATGAGGATGTGGAGTTGCTAGTTTTAAAAATCACGAGTCGCAGGTGAGCTGCCGGTTTTTCACGAACTCTCCGTTTTTCACTGCTTTTCACATTTAATCCTTTTTTCGTCTGTATAAATGTACGTTACGTATATCCGTTGTTCATCGCAGAGTCGAGAACCGCAAGAGAATCCCATGAATTTTCCATGGATAAGTAGACCTAGAATACGAAAAGACATTTCTCAAATTCTTTTTGTAGATTTATAATGCTTATTAATGAAAATGCTCTAATTAGCTCTCCTTTCAGTCTAAAAATCTATAAACTTTCAGTTAATCAAGAAATTAGTCTTCTCTCTTGTGTGCTTTTCTGTTTACTGTGCTCAATTATAGAAGTCGATTTATAGACGTCGTAAGGCGAAACGCACAAAGAAAGCCGAGTTATTGGATTAATCTGCTCTTAAATCTAACAAGTCTTTTCACTAATTCCAATCTTCCTTGTCCATCTTTCTTTCGAGCTACTTTCTCAGTACAAGAAAATCCATTTGCTGATACCTTGACTTGGATAATCAAGGAATAAACAAAGCTTAAATGCGCACAAAAAGTAGTGAAATGCATTCAAAGAAAGGAAATGAAGCATTTTTCATAAAGTGTTTTCATTCTTTATACGGTTCCATAATACAATTATTGTAGACAACCAGTATTATACTGAATCTTTTTCTCTTATTTATGCTCTCTTCAAACAATGTGCTTTTTAATATTTTCTAGATTAATCATTTTCATCAGACTTATTCTGAAATCCAATCGAGTTAAAGTTTTTTTGCGATCAGCAGAAGAGCTCGTGAGTACAATTTCTCTTTCCAGTTCAGAAAACTTTGAACGAAAAGCTCCCTCATGACTTGACACAAAACACGTCCGAAAATACCGGTAAAATATTTTCCGGAGGTACAAAAAGATAGGAAACATATGTACACTCGCAAAGGTAGGATATATGTAAGTCTGCTATTGGGTTTTCTTCCCTTTGCTGCACTAGGGATTCAAAGTTCCCTTCACCTGTTCTTTTCTAGTTTCCATTATTATTTGTTTTTCGGTTTAGTTCCAGTTTATTTTCTTTCGATTTTATATTTATCGATACGTAATCATGCTTTTCCAATCGAACGTGAACTGCAAAGTAAATATTATCTTTGATTTCCCCAATCTAGGTCCTCTTTAATCCCTGAGTAACTCAGATAACAAATTTGGTAGCTTGTGAAGAATTATAAAATTGTTTCATCTTTTAAAGAGGTAAATAGGTTTAGTAATTTAGATATTACTCAATTTATTGTTGTTTACTTGTTTTCTAATTATTCATGAAATATTTTTGAAAAACATTCGTTACTGAAGAATTTACAGCACATGCACATAAGAAATATTACTCATTCTCGTGAAATTCCCTTTGCCAATCTTTCAAATTTCAAAGAAACAGACTGACGGTCCTGATAGGTCTTCCCACAAGAGATTACGACACAGTTACATAGTAAGAGCATTAGGTACGGCTTCTTAGTCGAATCCACGACTTGACTTCTTCATACTTTTACTCATGAATAAATTTCAGAATCACAATAAACATATTTTCCTCAACATCTTAATAATATATCTTTTCCGTAAATTTTCATATTTTTCAAAATTCAAATTTGCATACTTTTTCACTTATAAAACGAAAAAAAAAAAATTTTATTTATATAGTTTGTATGCAGGGAAGAAATTCAAACAAAAATCTTTAAAGTAGATAAACAAAAGACTACCATTAATCTTCACTTAAAAGTGGACAATTTTGAATTTTGAGCTTTCTCTCAATCTGCCCTTAAATCTCGAATAGAAGGATAAACGATAGGGTCTAAAAGCCATGAGTTGAAGCCTTGAATTTGATTCCCTTGAAGGAATGCCTGCGTGCACAAACTAAAGTTGATGTTTGCTTGAAGTGAGCATGATTAATGGAGCTCGGTTTGACGTGGTTTGATACCTTAGTCAAACTGCAAACTCATCAAACCTACTTCCGTCCTTCCACGTGACTAACACCTCACAATTTACAATGCAACGATCTCTGTCTACGTCATTTGTCGATTACGAAAAGATTAACGAATTAAAGCCGAACCGAGGTTCACTGCTGACACATCAATTTATGAAAGTTTGTAGGGGTGTGAATACAATGCTGTCGGGTAAAAAGTCAGTAGCAAGTTCCGCCCCCCCATATTATAATTTAAAACATTAAATTAAAAGAAAGGATCCATTAAACAAATTACAAATTAACAAAATAGGAAAACTCTAAATTACATAAACCCTCTTTTTCAAGTACTTTTTCCAACCTCCTTTTACAAAACCTTCTTCCCTAACCCTTTTTTATGATTAAGTAGTTTTTAAAAATTTTGTTTTCCATGCTTATTTTCAAGCTCCTTTTCCAAGCATCTTTTCCAACTCCTCTTCAAAGAACTTTTTACAAAATTCCCTTTTCCCAGCACCTTGTGAAAAACTCCTTTTCCAAACATTTTTTATAAAACCAGCTTTCCCAAACTCTTGTTCCAAGCACGTTTTACAAAACCTCCTTTTTTCCAAGAACCTTTTGAAAATCCCCCTTTTCAAGTACTTTTTCTTACCTCCTTTTACAAAACCTTCTTCTCTAAACATCTTTTCTAAGTAGTTTTTAAAAATTCTCTTTTCCATGTTCATTTTCAAGTTTTTTTTCCAAGCACTTTTTCCAACTCTTTTTCAAAAAACTTTTTACAAAACTCAATTTTCCAAGCACCTTTTACAAAATGTTCTTCTGTAATCCTTTTTTGTAAGTAGTTTTTTAAAATTTTCTTTTCCAAGCTCATGTTTTTCAAGCACTTTTTCCAAGAATTTTTTCCGAAATCCCTTTTTCCCCAGGACCTTATGAAAAAACCCCTTTCCAAGGACCTTTTACAAAATCTTCTTCTCTAACCCTTTTTTCTTACAAGTGTCTGCCTCCGATTTGATTCGTTATGAAGTATGTTTTAGAGCACTAAAAAATAAGATACACGTATTTTTTATACGTGACCAAATTCATATTTAGGGGATGCAGTCGCCCATCAAAGTTTTCGTATAATTACTTGAGAAATATAATTTTCAAATTAATCATTTAAAAGGCAGTGTAAACTATGTTTAGACTTAAATTATGTTATTAGATTACAGAAAAATATTTATTTTTCAATCATCATCCCCTTAAACGGGAGGTTAACTACTCCCTGTGGCTAACATACACAAAAATTACTGATTTTCACCCAAGTTAAATTTTATTTTTGATTGATTAATGAAGTAGTATAAAAATACAAGAAGCTATATTTTTTTAAACTTCGGTTCATGTTCAAAGAGAGTATACTATCCTTAACGTAAAATTTTAATTTTAATTGTAACAGTTGCAGTTGAATGGTCGGCAGAATGCGATTTTTTCTATTTCCATAATGTTTTCTGTCATTAAGATAATTTTTCATTACAACCATTCAACTGCAACTGTATGTTAGCCACAGGAGGTAGTTAACCCCCGTTTAAGGGGATGATGGTTAAAAACTCAATATTTTACTGCAACCTAATAACATAACTTAAGTCTAAACAAAGTTTACACTGACTTTTAAATGATTAATTTCACTGAAAATCATATTTCTGAAGTAATTATTATAAACTTTAAACGAGTTCAAGCACGTTTTACAAAACCTCCTACTTAAACCCTCTTTTCAAGCACCTTTTAAAAAACCCCCTTCCTAGCCCTTTTTTCCAAGTACCTTTTTAACCCCCTTTCGTCATTCCCCTCCACATCATATTAAGTGGTGTGGCAATATATTTTAAAATTTAAAGTAACGATGTTCCGTTAGATTTTTTTGAATAGCATTGCAAAAAAATCCCACCCCCTATTGGAAAAGGAATGGGGATGAATAACTTCAAGTGCGACTCGTTTTTCTCGCAAAAAATTTTATTGTAATTCGCATTAAAAATTTCTTGCCACAGACATCGTACTCTCCCCCTGGTTTTATATTATAATTCGAAGTTGTCCGAAAAAAAAAGGAAAACGAGCTAGTTTAAAAAATGTAAATAAGGTATACATTTAATAAACCGTCAACAACTTGAACCCAATTATCGTGAATTGTAATGAGAATTGCAGAGATCGTGAGTAAAAAGAGTGAAACTAAAGTTTGAAACAGAAAGCGGATAATTATACTGCAGTTGGAGAATAAACACAAAGAGAGGTGGAAGGGGACCTGAAGAGTGGAATAAAAGGGGTGGCGATAGAAGGGGTTCAGTTATATGGACCGTCCAGTGATTCGGGCCATTTCTATCTTGCCCCTTGTTGCGTTTCGCCCTCATCCTGCACACAATATGGGACAAATATTTTCATATTGTCCCACGAGACACACATAACCAACTACTCGACTATAGGTATTCGTTTCAAAGTGGTTTCATTTTGTGCAGAAATAAAACGTGGCGCGAACGCGAAACTCGAGCGAGTTTCATAGCTCTCTGCACTGTTTTCATGCTGCAGATATACGTGCCAGAGTGTTGGGAAATGCAGCTTAATGTGCTTGCACGTTCAGTTAGTCTGGCCACACGTGAGAGAGAATCAGAGGATAATCTTAAGTACGGGAAACAGTGTTAAAGCACCTTTTCAAGGGGAATGGATGCACTTTATAGACCGGGAATTTAGAGCCTGGATCGTGTGTATTTTTATTAAAAAGGAGAAAATGGGAGCGTGATCCGCAATTTAGATTCACAGATGTAGTGCGAGAAAAATATGGAAATACGAAAATAGCTGGATTTGACTTTATTTTGAGTTACGGTGCTTTTCGACATTTCCTGTTCGATATGGTAATCCTGACGGATGTTTTATTAACTTATTTGGCTCTGACTTATCTTCTCCGCGACACTTTTATTCATTACTTTCATTTAGTACTAATAACATCAAAATTTTTTATAGAATTGAAACTTCTAAACATTTTTTTAGATAGTTAAGAATTATATTTAACCAACAGAAATTTACCCGACGTTGTCCGCGATTTTAAGGTATTTCAAGTGACTTTAAAGAATTTTATACAGACTTTAAAGGACTTTAAGGGCATGTTTTAATTATCATAAGAGCAAATTTAGTTTCTCCAAGACATCTTAAAGAATTTCATGAGATTTTAAGTGATTTAAAAAAATTTCTAGAGTTTTTAGAAGGGTTAAAAAGACTTTCAAGGATTTAAAAATTTTTTGAGGAATTTTGAGGGATTTCAAAAGAATTCAAAAGAGTTTAAAGATGTTCAAGAGATTTCAAGAAATTTCAAGGAATATCAAGAGATTTGAAATGATTTTAATAAATTCCAAGGGATTCCGAAACATTTTAAACGATATCAAAAATTTTTAAAGCATTTTAAGGGATTTAAAAAAATGAACAAAAATTTGTAAGCAATTTCAGAATATCTTTAAAAAATCATCAAGACATACAGACATTCAGCTTTATATACATATATATGTATATTAAAATTTTTAAAGCTATTACAACACTTTTAATTCATTAAAATTAACAGTATGTTGACAATATCTTTCTATAGAATTATCGAAGAAGCAAAAACAGATGGACTGTAATAGTGATTTTTGTGTAGTACGTGAAAATAATTGCATAAAATTAAATTAGAGGAAGTTTGAAATAATTGAAGCAATCTAAAATTTAAATCTGAAATAATCTCAAAAATGAGAATGGCGCAATTTTGCATGTTCTCTGGAGCAAATATACATGATCATAATTATGGAAACAAGCAACTGCATTCATCTCAGTTCAGTGCATTTAAACGTATATAACTATTAGGATAAGTGTAACACATGGCAGGAATATCCATTATCCACACACATTGCATATCATACAATTAAATCTTAACACGTGTAGAGGTTTTCGCTATCAACATTATGCGAACTGGCATTAAATTCTCGTACTGTGCAAGGAGGTACGAAGGTTTTATTACGAGATTCCGCTCTCGGGCGAATGCTAACGAGAAAGAGGAAAACTGGCAGGGTGCAGGGCATCAGGATGTAAAGGCTGGAGTCTCGAAATTGCAATCTCAGCGGGTAATGTAGAGCCGACGGGAGGAATTTCCCGTCGACCATACGGGCTCCTTTTTTGGGTCACCTGGTGCGGAATATGAGGTTAATTTGATTTTTATCCCGCGTGATATCCGTCTCCTCTCTCTTTCTTCACCCATCGTTCTCACTTTTTTTGTTTTTACCAAAACAGTGCACTTTTGTTACCGTTTTCAAATCCTAAAGCATCTGTGCCATTCAATATTACTCTGCAGCCAATTTATTTAAGTGCAACGGCACATATTGGAAGCTAAAATGAAAGTACCAATCAAATTTCGCTTTCTGAAGTTCACGTACTTGATTACCAAACTACTCGGATAAAACTGCTATGGTTGTCAAAACCACAGAAATAGCAAAATATGGTACAAGTACAATTTTTGGTTGATACAAGTATTTCATAATAGTTGCCTCAGCCACAAATTAGCAGTTTTGCCATATATACATATTACTATTTCTGTGGTTGTGACAACCAGAGTTTTTTGTGTGTAGAATATACCGTTCAATATATTTATAAAATATATTATATTTTCATTTATTTATCAGTAAATTACAATCATTATTAAAATCTGATATTTTCCATTACGGGGAGGTTAAAAGTGGTAAGAGGGGTTTAGAAAAAGGATTTGGAAAAGAGTGTAGGAAAAGGGGGTTTTATACAAGGTTCTTGTAAAAAGAGGTTGGAAAATGTATTTGGAAAAGGAACAACGAAAATGTGGTTGAAAAAGCGGGTTTAAGGAGTTAGGCCACTCTAGCGGCGGAAAAAATAAAAATATTTTGAGAATTTTTTTTAGCGGAACCATGAAATAAATCAAAATTCCGATGTTAAAATTTCTATAATTGGGAAAATTTTCCCGGTAAAGAACACTCGATAAAGCAAATGTAATGGACTAATGGTTAGAAGGATGTAAAAGCGAGCTTTAGTCAGTGACAGGGGTGACGGGAAATTAAGTCTTGTACGCGAAGAGCGGGGAAAGAAAAAGGATTACATTGCCAGACATTAAATTAGAGTTCGTTAGATCGGATTAAAAGCGAGCTTATTAGATCTTCATGGCCTGAAGGGGGTTAAAAGCTTTCTCGAAAGAGGCGCAAAGGCTTCCTCGAAATAAAAAAATTTCAGTTCCCATGCAGGTGGGTATGTTACTCAGAGTTAGAAAAGAAGAAGGTTAATAGGGAAGCAATTTAGCAGGACCAAAGAGCTCGCTGAGAAAGAGAAAAAGGGTAAGCACTTATTCGTGGACTGAATGCGGTCAATTGCAGTTTTGCAAGATCGATTTGCAGTTCCAAAGTGTAATGGTATTTCGCCCGATCTGATATTGGAAATCAGGAAACGCGAAGCCATATAGAATATTTCTCTGCAGGACCATAAAATCTTAGATTTGAAACCGTTTTATATACAATTTTCCGATGTATTGAGAAGAAATAAAGCAATTCTATTTTAAAAACAAGGCAACTTCTGAGATAGAAGATAACTATTTAGATAATAATACATTTGGTAAATTCCCCAACTATAAAGGGAGGCTTCATGTCCTGCATGTTTAATTCATAATGTATCTACAAAGGTTGTAAACAGTACTATACTTCCACTAAGGTCCTTTTACGTCTAGAGCATAATCAAAACTTCCATTGCGCTCTTCTAAAAATATAAAAATTTTGAAACACTGTTCCTCGCTTATGGCAATTTTATGCTAAGCATTAAACTTGCTCAAGCTCGTTTATATGAATACATACCTCTGGCAATAAAATCTAATCTCAAATACAAATCCATCACAATACAGGAACATTACAGCTCATGCTAGCTATGAACAGTCCACGTATCATCTAAACTTCCATTTTCCAAATGCGTATTCGTAGGATTATAGGCCTATTTTAGTTGCCATTACTTCAAACACAACTGTTCATAGTTGTTGACTCATTAGAGATAAATTTTCTCAATAAAATATCGCATAGAGCGCACCAGATTTGTGCTACATATTCAGCATGCTTTAGAGATATACTTATTATGTGGGCTTTATGTCCACAGTCGAAAGCAATGATTCGCAGAGGAAATATAAATTAGCTCGCTAATCAACGTATTATAGTGTGCTTTTCTGTATTTTATGTTTTTTTTAATGGTTTATTGCATTTTCTGCGTTGGATGAAACAATGAAAAGTAAAATATTTGATGCATAAACTTACGAATTTGAATTAACCCCGTTTCTCCAGAGAAGAAATAATCATACAAAGATGCATAAAAATATATGAAGTACTATATCATTAACTTTAAAAAATACAACTGAAAATCTAGACTCTAGTTCTAAAGAACTAGAACAGCACTGAGCAACACAATTCACGTTACACCTTCAAAGGACGACCGGTAATAATATTTCACGTCCTTTTGTTCCCTAGTAGGATTTACATTTTCTCTCGTGCTATAAAGCAAAAGGTGAGGATGAGCCAAAGACGAGTCTTTTGGGGTATGTAGAAGGAGAGAGAAGATAGTGGAGATGAGTATAGGGGGTGGAACCCAGTAAAATCGGTTCTTTGAGAATAAATTTGACGGTTTTACCGAAGCTTGAACACCTCTAGCAAGGATTTCCTCAGTCTTGCTAAGTCTGCTGGACTTTTTCGTCCTTGGAAACTGGGACGGGCTTGAACTTTCCACACTCCTTCTTGTGGTTTTCTTTGCTCGAGGAAATCGAGATAGAAAGGAAAATGGGAATTGGAAGGAGCGGAAGAAGTTGAAATCATTGGCTACGATCCAAAAATCGTTCGCTTCGTGAATCGCACTGCACGGTGTTAAAATTTATGTCCTGTATATAGCATGCATTCAAGGCTTTACTATTCACTGAAAGTCAATACTCATTCATTTTTTAGTATCAGAACTTATTGTTCGAATTAGTAGATAAATTCCGAAAAGAATCAGGTTTTCATCGTGATTTTCCTTTAAAAGACAGATTTTATCTAGGTGATGTGATATCTCTCCCAAACTATTACTTCATAACTACTCGTGACTTTATCTCAACTTTGCATCTCGGAAATATTGAACGAAAAATTGTTTAATACAACTTGACCTAAACCAATATCTACTAAAGTTGCTAGGTTCTTGGACTAACCAGAGTTCACTAACAATTATCCGTGTTAGAAACTTAGAGAATGCTGTATCGTGAAAATACAGAGATATTATATCTATAGACAGAGCCCTGGAAGGCGTTTCAACGAGCGAACGTTTCACCCACGGAAATTGCCAAAATCAGCTATTAGCCTGGAGGCTGAGACCGACCAGTCGCTAACTCTGTTGATCGTCCTCGATATCGATATTCCAGATTGCTCGTCTGCTTTCTCAGCGCCAAAGGAAACCACCAGGAAAACTTTGGTTACGGCTCGACCTGTAATGAATGAACCTATGAACCGAGAGGGAGTAACGTCACTTCAAACTATGGCGTTCATAGCTGCTAAACTCCGCTTATACTCGGATGCAATTTAACCCTGGAGGGTGAGTTGACAACTACGTAGCCAGAATTTCAAACTGACCAAAAGGTCACTGGGTTGACAGACAAATAGTAATGTTCATACATTTATTTTCCAACTGACGTACTGATCTCTAATAATGCATTTGAACGCTTTGTGTGAGATTTGTTGTAAAATCATTGTAAAACCATTTTCTAATACGTTTTTTCCAAGCCTATAGAAAGTCTCGATAATTCAAAATATCTAATCTTGAAAATTTATGTCTGTCGTTTAAATAATGGTTGTAAATTTTCAAGATGAACAGTTTTGAATATAATTAGTATAATATAATTAAGTTTCGTAAGTGTAAGTAGCACCTTGGAAGTTGATTCCCAGTGGATAATAAACGTGATTAATTCAATTTGGAAACTCAAAATTCTTGTTATATTGAATTTTCCAATACACTGCACGTTTGGCAGACTTATTACGAACTCGTCGCTTGAAGCGACAATTAATTATCTTCTAATTGACGCGCTGCCCGGCATTGTTTGAAGTTAACCTGAGTATACAGCGAAGATTCAATTCAGCGTCAAGCGAGAACTTTGAAAAGCCAAAGTTGAACGCATCCCCAGTGGGATCGAAGCATTCAAGATGAGTCTGGGGTCTCAGAAGCTCTTGCCAATTGAGATTAGATTCGACAAAATTTGTAGTTCAAGTTGATGCTACAACAACAATTTCGAGTTAAATCTATAGTATTCATGTATACAAGACGGATTGTACTTAAACTTCCTCAGAATTGGTTGGTTTCATTCTTTAAATTTACGATGAATTAGTTAATTCATCCTAAACCTGAAAATGCACCCGGTGAGAACAGTAGCGCATAAAGATTCATGCTTAAGATCTCCCTATGGCTGTAAGCTACCCAAAGACACTCTAAGGATCATTCATTGTACTCCCAAAGTGTATTTACAATATGACGAAACTTGTAATCCTAATTATCTCAATTTCTATCATTTCTAATTACAAATTTTATTTTTTAATACGATGAGAAAATAAATCTCGATAATTCACAGTTAGTAACATTCAAGTATTTATTAATCTGATTTTTGTACTAATTGTGAGTTATGATTATAGATTTGAATAAATACCCAACCCAATGTAAATAAATAAGGAAAAGGAATAACGAAAATGCGATTGTAAAAGGGGTTTTAAAGAATGAGGTTTGAAACGGGTGGGCGAAGGGAGTTTCGTCAAAAAGGTGCTTGGAAAAGGGGGTTTTGTAAAATTTGTTATGAAAAAGACAGAATGTAACAAGAAGTTGGAAAAAGAATTTTGTAAAAGGTGCATGGAAAAATAGGTTGGAACAGATGTTTGGAAAAAGGTGTTTAGCGTAAAAGGTGCTCTGAAAAAAAGGTTGGAAAAGGTACTGGTTATGGTTTTGTGAAAAGTCATTGGAAAAGGGGGTTTCGTAAAAGGTACTTGGAAAAAGGGGTTTTTGTAAAAGGCGCTTCGAAGAAGAAGTTGCAAAAGGTACTGAGAAAAGCTGGTTCCGTAAAAGGTGCTGGGAAAACAAGTTTGGAAAAGGAGATTGGAAAAGGTGTTTTGAAAATGGTTCATGGAAAAATAGATTGGAAAATATACTTGAAAAAGGGGGTTTTTGTAAAAGCTGCTGGGAAAAAGAGGTTGAAAAGGTACTGGGAATATATGGTTTTTTATGAAACGCTATTGAAAAAGAGGGTTTTATACAAGGTGCTTAGAAAAGTAGGTTTTCAATAGGTGCTTGAAAAATAAGGTTGAAAAACGTACTTGGAAAAGCTGGTTTTGTAAAAGGTGCTTGAAAAAGGTTTTTAATAGATGGTTGGAAAAGAAGGTTGGAAAAAAGGTACTTGGAAAAGCTAGATTCGTAAGAGGTACTTGCACAAGGAGATTTTCAATAGGTGCTTGGAAAAGAAAGTTGGAAAAAGTAGTTGGAAAAGGTATTTGGATAAGGTGGTTGGAAAAGATACTTAAAAAAGAAGGGTTTTATAAAAGGTTGGAAAAGGGGTTTTTTAAAATAGT
Organism: Synergus magnus; assembly: GCA_032275165.1. NCBI lineage: Eukaryota > Metazoa > Arthropoda > Insecta > Hymenoptera > Cynipidae > Synergus > Synergus magnus. The sequence goes on from JAUESH010000015.1 coordinate 13,687,267, forward strand.
GTTTGGAAGAAGAGGTTGGAAAAGGTTTTCAATTGGTGCTTGGAAAAGAAGGTTGCAATAGTTACTTGGAAAAGGAGGTTTTCAATAGGTGCTTGGAAAGGAAGGTTGGAAAAAGAAAATTGGAAAAGATACTTGGAATAGAAGGTGAGAAAAGGGGGTCAATAGGTCTGTGGTAGAGAAGGCTAGAAAAGGTGTTTTGAAAATGGTACTTGGAAAAGATGCTTGGAAAAGAGGGTTTTGAAAAGTAGGATGGAAAGGCAATTTTAAAAAACAAGGTTTTGGTAAATGGTATAAATTAAAGAAATTTGTAAAGAGTGCTTGGGAAAAGATTGTCTGAATTTGCGATGATTTGAAGCCGAATATCTCACTTTGTTTCAAGAAGGAATTTTCTTTGAAGAAGGTCTTCTTAACTTTGATCATTCGCGTACGATTGTACATGCTCTACATTGAATTCGTAGGTTGAACACGTCTTCACGTCGTGCTTCGAAATGTCTGGTGCAAATAGAGACTCATACACATGCGAATCCTCGTTATACGTTCAGGGTTAACGTCATCGAGTCAAGACGTGACTTGAATTCATCAGAAACAATCTGACCCTACAATCGAACCCTTATCAAATCAAATTTTGTTCCCATAGTGTGAAACAGTGAATCCGAAATATTAATGTAGAATACTGATTTCCTTATTCTAGTTCAAACTCTTGAATACATAAGTCGTCAAATTTTTCAGAATTCACATTCAGGCTCTCGTAAAATGATAGATTTCTGCATTTTTATTAAAAAATTGAACGGTGTATTTTATACAAAAATAAAAATAGAATTGTATTGAAAACTTGCCTTTTTTATATTTGTTTCTCTATTCCAGGAAACAGTTCCACCAAAAATGAAATGTTGAAACAAGCTCTGCCTTTCTTTATTTTATTTTATTTTTTTTATAAAGCGTAAATTCGTAACGAAGCATCAATTTTATTTTGTAATAACGATTTCTCAATTCGAAATGCTTTCTTACATTTAAATTAAAAAAAAAAAAAAAAAAGATTCTCATACACTTTGGAGTATTTAAGTATCACAATACGAATTAGCTTAAAAAAATACAAACTTCTTAATTACTTCTCTTAAAATAAATATTAGAACTTTTTCAGGCTCGCACCACTTTTCAGTCGCTTTTCGTTGATTTATATCACGTTGCTCTAATCCCTAAAAGTAAATTGCTTGTCCCGTTACTTTTAAACTGGTTATTAAAAAGTACTTTGAAGGAATTACAGCTTCTTCTAGTTTTCTTGTAGCTATATATTTCGCGCAGCGGTTAACCGGCGTTTATTTGATGTTCTCTGAGGTGAAAAATTGAAAATCGCAGAATGCTCTTAGGGCAAGACCCAGGCGATAAGATGACTTTCGTCAGTTAAGTGGGTTCAATCGGCCAGGAGGTCTGGCATTTTTCGAGCGGACAGAGCGCGAGCTTTTGTTATCTTCCTCCTTTTTCAGCCTTACATTTGCACTGCTTTCACCTATCTTTTGCTTCTCTACGCCAATTTTGCACGCCTCGCTGGACTTCTCCTCGTTCACGAGAGATGTCGAAAGATATTTCGCGGAAGGGGCAATTTGAAACTTGACGCTAACCAATCATTTGACAACGCTGATGAGAATTTGCTCTAAATTGAAAAAAATTATTCGAAAAATTCGATCGGCATAAATCCGAACCACTCCGAGCCTATTAAAAATCATTCTGAGACTAATCCGAAGTAAATTCGAATTCCATGCGAGTAAACTTGTAAAACATTTTAAAAAATTGTCGGTTTAGCGTTGGATTTATTCGGATTCATGCCGACTGACTCAAAAGGAAAACTTGCTTCGGATTCATTCGGATCGATTTTGAATGACAGGATTATAAAATGATTGACTAAAATTTAAATAGTTAACCAACGAATGCTTAGATCTGTTTACATCCTAAAATTGACTAGAAAATTAGATGATGAAGGCTACAAAAGGAGAATTGGTTATAAAACTCTTCTCGGATTATCGGAACTCAATATCAGGATTTTAAGTTTCGATTTGAGTTCCAGGAGCGTCTTATTGAATCAGCAACTGCGATTGACTTTATCAAAAGAAGAAAGTAGGACCTAGATTTGAGCTTATTTCTTAGATCTCTGAAAATTAGAGAGTAATCAGGAACTTTGGTCCTTTATTATAAAAACAAGTTTACAATGGGATGTACTCGATGGGTACACAATGATGTCTCGAGATAAAGTCTTTGTATCGATAAATTGATTTCCCCGTAACTCCAGCAAGCCTCCACTACGTGTGTCACCGTCCATAAAAGTTCCAATCGTGCTCGGATAAAAGCAGCTTCACTATGCGACGTTTCTGTGATTCGGTGGGCATGCAAGCACGCATATATATGCAGAATGCACGTGTATATGCATCTACACAGACATAATCGTGAAAATATATACGATATTGCGGCACGGAATATAGCGCGAGTGGCACAACGTGTCGAAATGGAAAATCGAATAGGGGAAATACGGAAGCGAGGCAGAGATAATAGGGGACGAGATCTAGCCAGCAATAGCTCGTCAATCGTCAATGCGTTATAGCTACAAGCATTGAATCTCTTTTGAAATTTCGTCAATTTCATCAAATACGATACCTATGTCTATCTCGTCTAATAGAGATCGTTTGAGGTCATAGTTGATTTTAAAACCTTTAGGTATTTGATTTTAAACACCAGTGCTAAAACCGTATATTTCCAATCATACGTTTTATATGGAATATAGAGTATTTTTTATTTACAATAATCTTGACAATTTTTGAAAAATCTCGTATCAGATAATCCATTTCGTGAAGAAGTTAAGCTAAATTCAACTCTGTGAAAACTAATATTACCACCGAAAAATATACCTTTTTGACATTTTTAAAAAATCTATTGAGTTCTTTCGAATTATTTGAAATTATTTCTTTGGAATTCTTTAGATGCATTTTGATTTCTTTGAATTGTCGAACTCAGATATAATGTATATCAAAAGTTTGTCTATACGTTTTTAATAAATGTATTTTAGATTATAAATATTTAATACGTGCTCTTTTCTCTGTTTTAGGTGAGTTCTCCTTCACTATAGAGAATTATTGGGAACTTGGAAATTCCAAGAAGAATGGTAAGTAAAAGACTTAAATAAAGCTGAATGAAATATGCGTAAGGATTAACTCTACGAATAACCAGCGATTTCATGCTTCACTCTTTAAAATATGAAATTCAAAGCCGAAAAGATAATTCTTCTTTCACTTTCCTCGAATATTTCTCTAGAAGGCAGTTTTGCCTTCTTCCGGTGGCGAATCTCACGTTCCGCTTGTTTTCCCGTCAGTTTCCAGTTTGGCTCGTGATATGTTTCGACGAACGACCCATTTCCGACTCGGTAGCTCAATTTCGGTTAAAAAATCTGCGCACAAAGGAGCAAATCACAGCAAACCTTTCCCATTTCTTTTTGGTCTGCAGAGAGGCTTGCCAATGGAAGCCGCGGAAAGAAAATAGGATTTATGTGTGCGTCGCCTGCGGAAAGCATCACCCACCGACGGATTTTTCTCATGTGTGGACTCATTCTACACACTACACACATATGCGAAAGCCTCCTTCCTTCTTTCTTTCCTTGCCTTATGCTACACCCGCGCGGCTAGCATATCACGTTTCCGCAGGAGTGAACGAAACCGCCTTAAATGCTCACCTAACGAAACCTTCCACAACGTAATGCAGAACATAGTAGGTAACCACCTTCTGGAATAAATGTAGCGAGTACGTGCGCTGGCCGTTAACGCGCGATAGGATTATACGCGTCGAGTGTAAGGAATTCTTTATTGTGTATGAGAGCCTGCGAATCGGTAGATAACATATAACTTCCCTTATATGAGCATCTAGACCTGCTAGTCATCTTGAAAAGTAACGGGGCATTTTTCATTTGCATTTCACTCTTCACCGCATTATCGATATCTCCTATCAATTTTGTCCAACTTTTTTCTTCCACGCATTACATCAAATTTAAGCTCAGTTGGCGAACTGGAAAGAAGAAAGTAAAAAAGATTGGGGTCATTTCCAATAGGTTGAACATTTCTCGAGTTTCATTATAAAAGCCTGTTTAATTTTATTATAATAGTAAAATATTTAATTGCTGTGTAAGTTTCCATCGAGACACATTTTTTGCTGGATAAAAAATATTTTCCTCTCACAGCCAAATATTTTTTTTGCATTTGTCGCTTGCATGGCTCAATACATGAACAATGCGCCTGTCAACACAAAATTGTCTTTCCATTCCTGTTATCAGAATTTCAAAACAAGTAGTTTATCTGCCAAAGTCATGCGATGCGTTTCGAAAATGAAAAAGTGAACTGCCTCTTCTGAATTATGTTATATTTCGAAACAGTGTTATTTAAAAAATATGACATTTTCGGTGTATTTGAAAGTAAATCGAGATATTTCATGAATTTCCGAAATATCGAATTGCTTGCAACTCACGCTGTTAAATTTTACCTTACTGTCGAATTTCAGGTATGAATGATTGACATAACTTACTTATTTGAATTCTCTCCACTCTCTATTTATACTTTGGTATTTTATTCAACAATGCTTTTCTCCACGCTCTTCGTACCATTAATTTTATTCCTCAGCATTTTTATTCATCGAATTACCTCTTGACTCGTCTATCCTAATTGGAATCGACTCTTTCTTTCCCTCTTCCGTTTTTCTACCTTGCAAACATTTTTCAGGAAGATCCTCGAGAATCAGAGGACAGATCCTGATCCTCTCATTCTAACAAGAAAAAACGATAAATGATTTTCGGCGAGAGGTCGATTTCGGTCTATATTTATGCAGACAATATTTACTTTGCAGACTATGACCAATAAGCGATATTAAATCAGCCAAGTTTACAGAAATCTGAAAAAGTTTCGACATCACTGACAATTCTTGAGTTTGAAAACACTACCGGGACTCGAAACACAAATTTTATTGACTTTCTATTTGTTTCCACGTTTTTGACTCTATTCTCTGACGTCATCAATTCCATCAAGAATCTCCTGAACTCGAAAAATTTGAAAACTAAAGAGTGCACATTTTTCCGAATCTACCATGCATTTTAAATTTCCCATTGTCAGATTTTTATTCATAATTCTGCAAATTTTAGATGAATTTTCAATTTTAAACAAAAGATTATCATCCATCCTGTATATTCAGTTGAAAAAATAAGTGTATACTCTACTTTCCAGCAGAATTTTTTACAATTTTGGTACGTACCAGAAGTTTTGAATGTTCAAATGAACAAAATATTTTTTCCCGATTCTATTTTATCCAGAAATATTGTTCCGGCTAAAAATTAAAATAGGAATTATAAGTCTTTTTCATACAGAATTATTTTCAATACAAATGAATCAATGTTTTAAAACTGTTTCTGGTTTAAAATACAATCAATAGAAAAATTCGTTTATTTGAACATTCAGAACTTTTCAAGCATATTTTGATTTATTTCATCATATTTTAATTAGTAATGTTGTTCTTTCAAAGACGCACTTCTCCCCATTGCCTGCCCCCTCCACACAATCAGCTACTCCTCGCCCCTCCTTACCATAGTTCACCCCCTCATATCTTTCATATATCTTTCCTCCTGCTCAACACTTCTTTCTTTCTCTCTCCTTCGAAATCACCTCCTCCTCGCCCCTCTTACTATTCATACAATTATTTACCCCTCTGCCCCTTACCATCCCGCCTCACCCCTTTACCATTTTCCATGTATCCTGCTTTCCTATCGCCTCTCTTCCTTTTCTCCCCCTCGAGTTACCGCATCCTCTACCCCTCATCCCTTTAACTGTTCATCCAATTATTTACCCCTCCGACCCCTTACAATCCGGGCTCGCCGCTTTACTATTTTCCATATATTCTGTCTCCCTCTCACCCCTTTTCCCCACACCCGGCCTCTACCCCTTCACAAAATTATCTACCCCTCCGCCCGTCACCATCTAGACTCACCTGCATTCTTCCTCAATCTCACCCCTCTTCCTTCTCTCCACATATTCATCACCTCCTCTTCCCCTCATCCTTTACCCCTTCACCTAATCATCTACCCCTCCACTCCTCTTCTGTGATACTGATTTTTGTTACGAAATTTTTCTTTGTCGCGATTTTCAGTTTTTATTAGACAAAGATTTTTCCCAGAAATCTTAGGGGTCGTCCATAAACTACACTATCAATTTAGGGGGAGAAGGGGGTCGCACCAAACCTACGGTTTGTATCGGGTACACGGAAAAAAATAATGAAGAGCGCTTCATTAATAAAAAACACCTCTAATTTATGAATAATAACTGTGAAAACTAGGGATACTGCTCGTTAAAACCAATGAATGTTTGTGTAGAACAGCAATATCTTTTATATTGCTATGTTCAGGCAGTTTCTTTATGCATAATACATACATTGCTATTCTACAGATATAAATGCACAATTTAAAGAAAAATTTTTTTCCGTGTAAGAGGGGAGTTCAGTCAAAGTAACGTTACAAGTTAACCTTTTACAGCAATTTTTTTTTCTAAAAGTACATATGGTAACGTTTACTACGTTGCCAGATGATATATGTTAAAGAAGTGTTTGCGAATTTTGTAGATTAACTGTCACATAAAATTCAATTAGGCACATTTCAATACTTATTCTGAAATCACCTTCTTATTTTAATTCTTGATAATATAGACATTATTAATATAGACATATTGGCAACTTAACTCCCTGTAAACACATAAAAAGCAGAATAAACGTAAAGTTTAAGGGGAGTCACTTTCGGGGGGGTGGGGTGGGGGGTCAAAATTAAAACCACGGTTTTTAAGGAAGAGGTGAGGTGGGGTAAAATGGCCCGAACTTGGTAACGTAGTTTATGGACGATCCCTTTTACTACGAAATAAAAAAAAATATTTAAAGGTTTGGATCATTATAAGATACAACTTCCTATCTTTTTCAAAAATGCAATTGCTTTCTACAAACCTATAACATAGTTCTCTCTACAAATAATTAAATTGCAAATCTCTTAGTTGGAATTCTCGAAATGCTGAAAATCAAAGCAATTAATTCGAAGTATAATTCGTAGCATGATATTATACTTGTAAAGCACCAATCGACTTTAATAAAATCATCCTAGAAATTCATATAAAATTCGTATTCGCTGATATAAAAATTCATTGCGAGAGTCAGGGGGGTGCTCTCATTCGCGAATTGGATTCGTGGAATTAAGAGTACGCTTCCGGGAAATGTGGCTCGCTTCCTGAATGCAGAAGATCCCCTCGAAATTCGAACTGTTTGCATTGTTTCCGGGTCATCAAGAAGACGCCCTTCAAACGTGATACCATTCAAGTTCTCACTCTAATGTTCGCTCCTTCTGGGTCGAACTGCAAATAAAATCGACGCTCGCCAGAAATCTCGGTCGATCCGAAATCTGCGCTGAAACGAAGCGAATTAATTTTCACCGTTCGCGCAGACTAGATGCGGATTAACAATTAACGATCGACCGAAAATACTGACGCTATTTGTCTGTGTGTAGTAGGGGCGAGAATTGTGTTGGAACAAATACGTATAGGGGAATCCGCACTCCACCACCCTGTCACCATCGACATCCGCAGTGCCGTGGTTGGCATCTAGCCAATTGTAGGTGGTACCCCTGGCCCAGAGATACCGGCTCGCTTAGTCCACATTTTCTACGGCGTCTTTATCGTGGATTTCCACTGTAATGTCCCCTAAGTCGACTTTATAGCAGAAATGTTTCATCCTCTAATATATATCTCCAGCGAAATTAAAAGAGAAGTAGGTTTCCAATTCTGAACTCAAAAACGCGTGAAGATAAAATTACTTTTCGTGCCTCAGTGCATTCTAAAATAATATTCTCATGCTTTTATTCAATTTTACGACAGTGAAGTTTAATTTCTCATCCACTTCTCTAACCCCTTTTACCCAATTTCAACTTTTTCAAACCCACTTTTCCAACCTCCTTTAATTAGCAACACAGTTTTCCAAATCCCCTTTTTCAAACTTCCATATTTCCAAACACTTTCTTCAACCTGCTGTACTCATTTTCCGAAGCCCTTTTCCAACCTTCTTTTTCAACTACATTTCCAAACATCTCTAAGTCCCTTTTCCAAACCCCTTTTCCAAACTTCCTTATTTCCAATCCCCTTTTCCAAACTTCCATATTTTCAAACCCCTTTTCTAAACCCGTTCTATAAAAACTTTTTCCTAAATTCTTTTACGATATTTCCACGTTTACAGCCCCCTTTTTCAAAAATCTTTTTCAAATCTCTTTTTACGAACTTCCACATTTCCAAACCCTTTCTCCAACCCCCTGTACTTAAATTCCGTATTTTCAAACTCCTTTTCCGAAGCCCTTTTTCAACCTCCCTTTTCCAACTACATTTTCGAACCTCTTTTTGCAACCCCCTTCTCTAAAAACTTTTCCTTACAATTTTTTTTACGAATTTCAACATTTCCAGGTACCTTTTTCAAAAATCTTTTCCAAAATATTTTTCAAACCATTTTTACGAACTTCTTTTCTAAAAGGAGATTTTATAAAGATGCTGCGATTATGTCCGGGAAGTTGACACCGCCATTTTGATAATGAAATGGGGTATTGAAGAGTTTTCCATGTCAAAACCATACATCGGGTAAAGATAAGGAATTTCCAAAATTTTCCACACTTAATTTTTTATAAAAATTTAAAAGAAGTCTATATTTATACATGGGAAAATTAACATATTTTTGACATAC
>JAUESH010000015.1:13716586-13733352 GCA_032275165.1 Synergus magnus
TTCGAAGGTAGTCGTAAAATTTTAAAGGATTTCACGAGATTTTTCTAATTTTTAAAAGATTTTGTAGAATTTTTAAGGATTTCATGGAATTTGATGAGATTTCTAAGGATTTTAAGAGATTTTAAATGTTAAGAAATTCTATGAGGTTTTTAGGAATTTTTAGACATTTTTGCGAATTTTATCTTGGATTTCAAGAGATTCATGATTTTAATAGTTTTTGTGGATTTTTAAGGGATTTTAAGAGGTTTCTGGGAGTTTTACGAAATCCTAACGAATTTTAATAAGGGATTTCGAAGGTTTTCGTGAAATTTTTTATGCGCCATTAGTTTGTTTTTCTTCTTTCAACTTCAAGTCATTCAAAATCCAATCAGGTTTACAACAACAATGTATGCGAGATTTTCGAAACATTTCGTTACACAACTTTTTTAAGATAGGATATATATATATATATATATTATCGTTTATCAGCCATTCACCAGTTTTTTTATCAACAATTTCCAGTATTAAAAACGAAAATTCTTCACATCATTTTCTGCATAATATAATGATAGGCAATTTTTATGTTTAAACACTTATTTAAACATCGGTTAATTAGAACATTAGGCATAGCATTCATCAATATTTGTTACTTAATATGGAATTAGAATGATTTTTATAGTAAGTGCTATATTGAGAGTCTCTCTGAAAAAATAAATAATAACGGCCTCTGAGAGATTCAGCTAGCGTCAGGTTTGCAAGTTTGCAACGAATTTCGCTGACAAGGTATATACTCCATAAAAGATAGTCTCACAACACGTACATTATGATGATATGCAATATATCTCTTTTTTGCAAATGTTTCATTTAAAAATATTTTACTCTCATAAATCTACATTTTTAATTCTGCATTAAATTTCATAAATTACATCATGCATAACATAAATTTTTCGATATTTTCCGAGCGCTTTGAAATTTCCATTAAATACGCTAGCAAGAATTCTCTGAAATTATAAAGAGTAAAAAGAAGTATTGTAAAACGATGCTTCGATGCATTCCATCAAACCTAGTAGAGACTTCGCCGTAGAGTGTGCACGTTTTGAAATAAACTTTTTAGGAGCTTTCAAAGGTCAGGGGCTTCAATACACATTAAGTTTCGTTTGAGCGACACACGAACACTTTTAATGCTTGTTATTGAGTATGCAATTCAAGCTCGACCTGCATTATAAATACATTAAAATTCATACCCAATACATTTACGGCTCATTTTCGCTTCACTTTTTCTTTTGTATACCAGTTTTACTTCACATTCTCCTTAATATTCCCAACACGTTTCACGAGAGAGAAATTCCGAAATATTTAAAGTTTAGATTATTCTTCTGTATGAATTATTATGTGCTTAATTCAACTGGTAAATTAACGAATTGCTTATCATTATTCAATAACAAGTAAATATTTTCACTTCTTATTCAGAATCTATGGGTCTGGAAAGCACATTGCAGCAGGTGCATCCATTTAGAATCGCCATCTTGTTGCGAATTCTCGCTTTCCATATTACGGCATTAGAGTAATAGCCAAACCAGCGAATAGTTTAGACTCAGTTTGTGCTCAGCAGGGAAAATATCGACCTCTGCCCACCTCTGTATACTTCGCCACTTGGCTGGTTAATAAGGACATCGGAGGATCTCGTAAATGAGTGCAGAAAGCTTTACTGTATTACAAGATTAACAGACCTATTCCTAAGGGCTCCCTCTCTCTTTATCTCTCGGTGCCACACCTTTGCTTCCAACATTCTCTTCTCTAACACCTTTACTTCCCTTCCATTCATTCACCCTTTCCAAGTCATATGACATTTGATGTCGTTAAAGGTATTAAACCGCAACTACCGCACATTTACCTCCTCAAAGTGCACTTACCTTGTTTAATGTGCCTTCAAACCGAACTAGAGTCCTATATTACGTTATGGTTTCCACAATTAATTTCTCATGTGATTGTCGGGGTGAATTAAAATGAAATCACTTCGAAAGACGTGGGTACATGAAATGTATGACACCTCTTTAGCTCTCTATTTATCGTTGGATGATAATAATTGTTCCGTTTGCACTCAGCGAACTAATTAACTGCATTCCCAGTGCGCATTTTCATTTACTGTTGGTATATCTCGAATGCTCTGGACTAATTAATTGGTCGATGAGAGATTACAAAAAGCGACGACATAGGAAGTACGTGAGTTAATCATTTCGGACAATGCCTGGATGAGATCGGTGACGCCTGAAGCAGAATTGAATTGATTTGTCCAATCGTAATAATGAAGCATTATTGATAGATACGGTACTCGAGAGCTGTCGATTATGGGTAATGAATCGTCGTCATAGAGGAAGTGCTCGTCGACACTGACGCGAGATCGAGTTTGAGGTTTTCGTATGCCCGACGGCCATAGACAAACGGGATTATCATCAACGCTTCCTATGTTATCACCTCTCTAATAGAGGATACTGTACTTGAGCCCTTACAGCTTTCATATTCTACCTTTATGGGAAATAATATTTCCACAGCTCATATCATTTGTTTCTTGAGGTACTTCCAAGAAGTTAAGAATTTATACCAAACTTTGAAATTCATAAAGTAATTTACTTGTGTAACCTTATTTATAAAAAAAAAACAAAGTTATGTTAAGAATTGTCTGACAGTAATTGACCTATACTACTTGAAACTCCTTATAACTAACTCCAAATGATTCACACTACTTAATGTTAAGCACGGTTGACTTAAAATGACTTATACTACTTGCCAATCTCTATAACATATTTCAAACAACCTGTACTACTAGATATTCATTACGACTGACTTTCAATGATTTGCTACTTGACAATACTTGCGGCTGACTTAAAATTATGCATACTACTTATCAATTGTTATGGCTGACTTAAATGACCTTTACTACTTGAAAATCCTTACGGCAGTCTTCAATGACGTTTACTTCTTGAGATTCATTGTGGCTGACTTAAGATTACTTATACTACTTGATATTTATTTCGAGTGGCTTAAAATAATTTCTACTACTTTCTAATAATTACAGCTTTCTTAAAATTATCTATTTTAATAGTTGACCATCCTTATGTCTAACTTAAAAATACGTATACTACTTAATATTCTTTGGCTGGCTTAAAATCAACTATACTATTTGATATTAATCAGGGCTGGCCTAAATGACTTATACTACTTGATATCTATATCGGCTGACTTGAAATGGCAGTTACTACTTGCTACCCCTTGCATCACCCATTTCTGACTAAAAATTCATTATACTACTTGATACTTCTCATGGCTGACTCAATCCTGATTTTTCTACTTAAAATCTCGAATTTAAAGCGGTATTTTTTTAAAAATAAAAGTATAACTGCGCCGTATTCTGAAGTGAATTATTTAACCGTGATTTCCAAACCAAAAATTAAATTTTTTGTTAAAATTGTTAGGATTATAGAACTAAAAGGATTTGAATAATAACGTAGGATTTAACAAACCCTTGTGTTTATTGTTATAGAAGCTTTTCACGAGAATTAATAACGTTAATAATTAAAATTTGTAATGTAGTGATTCTGTATAAATTGTGAATATTGGATGCCATGTCACACTGAGCTTCAAATAGTTCAAAGCATTTAGATTTGTGCCTAAGAAAATGGTGAAAAGTTGATTTTTTGCCATTTTCAAAATTTTCAAAGTCATTTAAACCTATTTAAGAAGTGATGAATGGCATCGTGGCTTACAGGGCACAAATCTACATGCTTTGAAGGCCTAAATCTTTCTTTACCAAACTTTCAGGAAATCTTTTTAGGTCCAAATAGAAACTTTTATACCCTACCCGAACTCAGAATAACGACATTTTTTTTCGATACGCCCCATTATGCACGCTAAATGCGCTTCTGATCTGTAAAAAGCACAAGAAATGATTTTCCGATATTTCCCAAAAACGAGCAGTTAGGATTTTCATTCAAACGGATTTTGAAATTGTAGACACGTACGAACAAATCCCCGCCTTCAATTTTTGTGGACATTTTTTTTATACCTGTCGCAACTTGAAGCTCAGTGTGACGTGCCACGTCATACGTCGAGCGCGAATGAACCAGTGAGGTTTCACTCCGAGTTATGTACCACGAAAGAAAATAACCTTCACATGCAGATTGCACAAGTTGTCCTAGTTTTCCGATACGCCTTTTTCATCTGTAAGACTCTTTTCGTCACCACAAGAGTCTCCACTGCGACCTGCTTCCACCCTAACTATGTCCTCTAAAAAAAAGCTCGTTCCCTCTCATTCAGAAAAATTTGTAAATTAAGATTCCACTTCTCGCAGACATCAAAGAACAATAGTAGGATCTTCAAAATTTTAAAATGGGAGCAGAGTCTCGTGCAGCTTTCAATATCTTCAGCTTTTAATGAGACAGAGCTATTTTTTCTCTAGTTGAAATTACTCTCGTTGAATTTAAAAAAGAATGATTTGTGAAGGAGCAGATGATTTCTGCCTCTGATCTTTCCCACATTTTCTAGATTTCTGCATTCTTCCAGCAGCAACACTTTATCAGTATAAAGCTTGCAGACATACTATAAATAACGATTCATCCAGAAATATTTCAATTCTCGCACGCGAAAGCGCGGCTGCACGAACTAAAGCAATCGGTCTATGTCATTGGGTGGAATATCGCGTGCCATTCGATCTCGCACATTAACCTTTCGACCGAGCTTATCCTCAATGGGCAATAGAAGCGAATAGGAATAGAGAATCTGGGAACGTTACGATTCGAAAGCTCGACCCTACCGGTCAGGATTTACATACTTTCCTCGAATATCTGAGCCATTCGCACGAGAATCCTCCATTTCTCATCACAGATTCGCTACAATCCTTGTCTTTAGAGGAGAAATCACGAGAGAGTTGTAATTTTATTCCACTTCCTATTGAGCGCCCTACTCGCTCGTAATTACTGCAGAACACGTGTTAAGTCTGAATTAACTTCGAGGAATATATTCTACTCTGAAGCTGAATGTGTAGAGTTTAAATATGCAATCTTTCTAAATAAAAGTAGTAGGAACAATGTATTGAAACTCAACACTTTTCCATCAGAAAAGTAAAAGAAAATAGACATCACTCCTGTATTTTTCGCCACATATCTGAATCTAAATCCATCATTCAGTAGAAAAGTAAACTTTTCACAACGATAGAGAATCGTGATGAACGAGAAAGTATAATCTGACCCAGTGCAATCTCTTGCACAATTCAACGAAAAATGTTTGCACATCATTCGAAACAGAGTTCTTAAAAAGTGACCGAGCTCTGATATGTCTGACCATTTGTCTTGCTCCACTACTGAAGCAGACAGTAACTGTGCAAAAGGTGAATCTCCCATATTATTCCGACCTGAAATCGTACATACATCGTACATCAACGTTACGAAGGTTGATATTCGAACCCATTTCTAATTTACGTTCTCGCAATCCATCCAGTCGTTAAAAATGCGCTCGCGGGCAATCTATCTTCCTCGTGAAACAAAGAGAAACGTTCCTACAATGTGACGGCGTCAAGACAAGGGCACAGTTGTAAAATGTCGCAGAGGAAAAAGTTTTATACATCATTGCCCATGCAATGCTGATGGATTGCATTCCACGCAAAATATTTTTTAAAAAAGCTATACTCTACGTTAAGAAATAGAAGAAAAAATCAAATTTAGAAATCGAAATCAAAAGAGCCTATCTATAAAAAATCCAATCTGGTAAAAATATTTAGTCACACCCCGTCCCCTATTTTGAAAAGGTTAGGGGGTGTGGAAAAATTATTTTGAAGATTAAGATTCCCTTTTCTAGTAAAAGAAATATTTGCTCACACCTTTCCCCCTAATTGGAAGGAACTTTGAGGTATAACAAAATATTTTCAAGTATTAGATTTGTGTTTTTACATAAAATCTTTTGGAATACGTATTAAAAATTTGTCGCCATGGATATGCAACTAGAGAAAGAATTTTAATCATTTTTCAAGAAGAAATATGAATTCGATTGATAATACGATTTTGAATATGATAGATTGACACTAGATTGACACGTTGTAGAAAAAATATGAAAAATTTCAAGTCTTTCTCTCGCAAGCAACATTTATCGAAGAGGAATCGAAAGGAATAGCTGAACACGACGGAACCCAGATAATAAGATTGATGCTTCGCACTTTAGAGAGAATGGGGTGCTCCAAGCTCAAGCCGGCAAGTTCGATGTCTGTTTGCATTAACGACGGACACCAAGCCGATGTTTTATGCATGAGGAGAAAAAAGTCTAGACAATTTGTTCTTGCCCCTTGGCACAACCAAACCTCGATTCCTTCCATCTTCGTCTTTTTCCTCTTCGTCTTCGTTCTTTTCTTCTACTCATTCTTTTCCTTTCCCGCGTCTGCATTCTGGATTAAACTAAAACGGATGCGAAAAGAAAGACGATGCTGACCCACCTTGAACCACAATATGCTAATCCGCAAATGGAATTCGCCACTCGCTCGTATCAATTTCGTGCTTGTTCCCCGGAAAGCGATTCAGCACCGGAAACGTTGTAGTTCTACACAAACACTCTCGAAAAAATCCAATAATATAACTATCAGAATCTCCACCGATAATGCAAGTCTAAATGCTTTTGTAAAATACGAAATTCTACTTGAAAGTTTAACTGCAATTTTAGGAATAAAAATTTCAGGTTTACTGCAATAATATTTTCACAAAAAAATTGAAAGTTTAGGTACATTGAAATTTCTCAAAAAAAATTTTTCGAGAATTACGTAGGGAAATATTGGCAAGGAACAATATTTTTCAACATTTTCTTAAATTACCAATATCTTCGAAATTATTCTAAATTTTTTAAGTTTCAATGCTTAAGCCATTTGATAATATTAAATTTAATTATCATTTATTAAGACAGGAACCGTTTTTCACGGTTAGCCCTTTGCTAAATCTGTAAAAAGGTATCATAAATTCAAATAAGAGTCTAAAATTTTAGAAACTGTATTAAAAAAGACTCCAATTTGAAATTTTTAGAAAATCTCAATATACCTAAACTTTCAGCAGAAAGTGTAGAAAACGATCGGGATTTAAAAAGAATTGTCGAGTCAATTAGTTGCAATTAAAAGGTTGTTCGCGATAATAAAAACTACATAGTGATTAAAAAGAAATTAGCTTTAAATAAGTGCTCGTTAGTCGGGAGATTGATTGATTAGTCGATAATTCTCCTTCGGCGTCGCGCCAACGCAAAAATAATGACCCTCTCTCAAGTATCGTCTTTTTTTTCCTTTTTTATCATTTTATAAAGCGATCCCAAGTAGGTAGCGGGGTGATATAAAGTTTCTCGTGCATAAGTTAGCTAGATCGCGTGTAAAGCCGTTCCAACATGCAACACTCGATAGATCGCGAGGAAAATGATTACCTTCCCCAAGCCAGCCGATTATAAACCCAGAAATGCCTATTTCGCGATATAAAACGCCGGATACGCCGCGCTGAGGCTGCAAAACGATATAATTAAACACAACTTCCCTAGTAAACTTTTGTCAGCTAATGCCATTAAAAGCGCAATTAACGTCCCATAATTAACATCGTTAATAATTTACACTTTCCTAAATGTGTTTGTGGTCGTGATTGTGACGACTTGCTGCATTTCCTCCAAGAAAATCCCAAATTAAGTGTGGTTGCATATTAACGTGAGTCGTCTACTTATTATAAGCATGCATAATTTAGAGCAGAACTTCAATCATTAGATACACATATAGATATTCGGGATGTGCCAAATTTTCGAAAAGTAATTTTGCACAGCTCTAATACATGTATAGAGAATATTTAGTCTTTTGTCCTTTCTTCTAATATTTAGAATACTTTAGATTAGTTTCTAGTTTTATATTTATCTCATTTGTACTTTTTTATTGCATTTCTATATTTTATATTATTAATATTAAGATTATTTACAACTTATATTTAAGCTTAGAATGAATTTGGTAAGTATCAGATGGAGGATAGAGAATGAAATATCATATGCAAAATGTTTAATTAGAATTTTATATATACACTCTTTGTTGAATATTTTTAGAAATTGCATTAAAGGTATGACGTCCATTCAAAATTTTTGAGAAATTTAAATGTAATATTAACGTTTATGAATAATTTCGTCTAGAGTGATTACTTAATAAAATGTTCTGCAAGTTTTTGTGGACTATATTTTCTCAAATTAGACACAGTGCTCTGCATTATTTCGTTTGTAGGAATAATGAGTTAATTACAAAGCACAGGAGTTAAACTAGTCAGAAAAAGAGACGACTGAGTCTCTTTGCCTCTCTTTCTGCGTTTTTTTTTCTTGGCACTACAACCACTCAGTTACGAGGACAAGGCGAAATGAGCCCGCATACTTCCAAACTCACTAAATTTTTAAAACGGCTGCCTTCGTCTCCCGGATTTCCATCTATCTATCTTCCTCTTGGTTTTCCTTTTGCCAAGCCATCATGAAATTGCGCACTAAAATGTGACAAACTACGAATGCATACACTACTTTGCATCCTGTTAGTATTGATATAAATATATATTTAGCAGTGTTTATTTATTAAATAGAAAAGGTACCATACATTTTTTTTAAGTCGGGATAACCGCATTTAAAATATTATAAAGAGAAACTCCTTCCCGACCTGGTGCTTTCCATTAATTTAATCGCTTTAATTTTTTTGTCGTGTGCATTCCTGCGTATGATTTTGAACAAGCCACTGCGGTGAGTTTTTTTCTCTCTTTCCCTTCTTTAAATCAGATGGTAACCTGGATTTTAAGCGCATTAACTAAAAAATCACTGTGCACTTATATACAAGAAGAGAAAACTGAAAAAGGAAACCGGATTCTCTTGAGTTACGAGCTCACAATCCATGCATCAAATCCCAAATGAACCTCTTCTCATCTCCAACAAAGCCCTTTTGCCGACTTTTCCCAAGCTTCTTCCTTTTTTGTTATTTTTCACAAAAAAAATTTTTGCATTTGAAATAAAAACTCAGCTTTGAGGCATTCTTAATAACAGAGTTTAGCAAATATTTTCTTTCCAAATCGGTAACAGAAATTTTAATTAAAACTTTTCGCATTCAAAATGGAATGTTCTAAATTTTTTATTACATTCATGTATTTGTCTGCGGGGAAAATTCACTGGGAATATCAATAAAATTAGCAATGCGGAAAAGAGTTTTCTCGTTTAATCAAAAAAGGACATCAATCAAAAAAGGATGCAAGGATTCACTTTAAAAAATTTCAATTTTGAGTGCTGGTTTCGACAGAAATCGAATTTCTTCTGCTTCTTGGAAAATTGCATTCCGTCGAAAAATTTAATCAACAGAGGAATTCAAATTTTCTCTACCGGACTCGCGTAAATATGCCGACCAGGTCCAAACAAATCTTTAAACGAACTTCTTCTCGTTTTATTCGCACCACTGGTGAGCTTGATGGAGAAAAGATTCGATCTGCATTTTAACGGGGATTTATAAGCATCGTTGCTGCACACTAACGGTAAAAGGATTGCGAGAGAGAAAGAGGTGTTAAGGGAGACTAGGGTGAGGGGTGGCTTATAAGAGAGCACTAATAGGAGGTAACAGTAGACAATCTACCATCCAATCACCAATCTAGATGATGCACCTGACGCTGTTACAAGTTTACGCAGATTTGCCATCCAGTGCGAAACTCATCTCCGCCTTATTGCGAATACAGATTAGCTTTCATGCTTTATATAAACCTCCTCCTTAGCACGCTATATTCCGTTAATAATCCTGGCATACTCCATTGGAATATTTGAAATATTCCAATGAAATATTGCTACAATATTCTGGTAATACAGAAATGTCCGGTGTTTGGAATAATCCAATGGAATATTGCTGGAATATTTAATTAAAAGATTCCAGAATTTAAATAAAGTTAAAGCAACTTTAGCATTACTAGCAGAAATTTACTCGGCGTTGCCCGGAATTTTAACAGATTTCAAATTGGATTTTAAAAGTATTTTAAGGGATTTCATAGAGACTTTAAAGGTTTTTAAGGAATTTCAAGGAATTTGAAGAGATTTCAAGATATCTTAACTGATTTTTAAAAATTGATGACAATACCTTTTAAAATTTCTAGAAATTTTCACGGCATGAATTCTTTTGAATTGAGTTTGAAATCACGTGAAAATTATTCAATTCTATTGAATTCCTTCAGTTCTTCTAAATTTTTTTGATCCCCTTTATATTCCTTTGAATTCTTAAATTTTTAACTTCATCCAACTTGACATGTGAAAGTAATTTGAAAGTAATTGTTATTTACATCAGGAATCAATATCTAGTTGACCTAGATTTTTTGTGATTAATATCGCAAGTGAAGTCGATCCGCGTCTTGCAAAATAAAGACGTCAGTTTATATCTTTCGTAAAGAAGAAATCGATAAACTATAAACTACAAGGCGGGTCAGAGAAATAAGATATATTCAGGGAAAAGAGTCAAAAATACAAGAAAATTCTTCCCGAAAGTGGTTCTTAGTTTTTCCATTTTCCCCCAAATCGAAGAATCCAATCGTATTATCCAAAATTGCTTTTATTAAATTGATAAAGTAGAATTGGAATATATCCATGTCTGACCATGCGAGTCTTTTTCTACTGACTAATCTTCCTTCCCTTCAGTTCATTTTTATACTTATTTTTCTTTTGTCCTTTTCAAATGCATTGATCGAACTCGTGACAATCGGATTTAAACGTTCACGTTTGACGCATATGCCACCATTTTATTTCATCTGCGACACGCTAAAAGAATACAATGATCCATCAAATTTTAAAAATCGATAATATGGAGAATTTTAAGATTCTTACACCGTTCTGATGATTCAAATATACATTCCTCATTCCCATTAGCATCCATTCTGTATCAATTTCCTGAGTTAACTATCTATGGACTTTAGATTTCCCTCAAAGTTTTGATCTACCCAATTTCTCTTCTTCCTTCCCCTACACTGGGGCTCGTGACAATTCCATTGCTTCTGGAATTAGTCTAACAAAGAGGCTTAAGCCTTCCTCATCCAAACCTTTCTTCAAATTTAATTATTCCTCACTTGTTATATATTCAGAATAATTAATTTTACCTCATACTTAAATAATTTTGGTGGTTCAAAAATTTAACTGCCGTTTACAACGTTTATAAACGAAAATACAACAGTAGATTCCATCATCTACAAATAAAAATAATTTACCAAAAATTTATATTTTCGTTTATAAAAAATTAGACCTTTTCGTTTATAAACGTTGCAAACGGCAGTTACATGTTTAAAATTGAACTAAAAATGTGCATCTTCCATAGCCAATCGTATTGGAGTGCACTTAAAATTTAAAATCATCTGTAAATATAGTATCTAAAATGTTAAAATAATTTCAAGGCATTTAACTTCTAAGGTTTTCGTCAATAGTTAAGCGCTTTACAAAATGCTTTTCAAACGACCTGATAACGAAGAATATATATAAAATGGAAGTCACTGGAAAGGGATGAATAAAGACATAAGTTTGCACCATTTGCTGAGCTTGCAAAATTCACGAGAACATATTCCAGTCCAGAAACGACTTTTAAAGTCCTCCGGGGACAGAGTCGGTCTTTCTGTCCCTCCATCGATAGCAGCCACTATTTTCTCTGGGACTATTATTCTGATAAAGAACTTCCTCTTGGAAATAATACAACATATGTAATATCTATTCAGAGAATTTGTTTAGAATGTTTAGAGAATATTCTCTTAAATTCCCTCTTTGATTATCACAAAACGTTAATTAATCTGGAGTTAGTTCAATTAAAAATTTTAGAACGTAATTCATGTTCTATTTCTAGTAGAGTGCTCATTAATAGTTCAAGAAGAAAGTGATTTACAGGACTTTCTAAGTGCTCAAATATTCGTTCGGCAAAATTTCATTTCTCTTGGAGGCAGACAACTTTTAAGGAAATTATTGGATGATTCCATGGTCTCTCGCGATGGTACTTACCCGGATTCTCTTTCTTCTCTTCAGTTCCAACACTCGTCCAACTATCTCTGAAATCCTGTTAAATATTGAATCCTGTGAAATAATTCATGAATTCAAAATAGAACCATTTCAAAAAGCTCTCCTCATGTTTGATGAACACACTTGATAAAGTAACATTTCCTGAAAGTTTGCTCGATTACACAATCTTGATGGAAGAAATCATCTCTCTGATCCTCAAAACTAAAAAATGGTAACATTTTTCTTCATATTAAAAAACTACCCCTAAATGAAAAAGTGGTAACCCTCCCCATGTTCTTTTTTTATATTTTCAGCCCCTTTCACTCAAGGACAAAGAGAAAATTAAAGAAAAAAGGTCACTTGCAAAAAATTCCTGAGAATTTAAACATCTCTGGTTAAGAAAGATGCATTCTTTTCTCAAACAGATCCTTTTTTTTGGAATCTCTTCTCTCAGACAAAGCTTTTTCATCTCTTATTCGTCTTTCCTGCACATACGGAGAATTTTTGAGAAGCGTATTTCAGATTCCACCTGCAATTAATTATTTCGACTAGCATTTAAAGATCGAGGACAGCGGAAGGAAAAGGGTGGAATAAAAGTAAAAGAAAGGATAGATTTTCCTCTGGCACGTGGATTATTCCAATTAGCGTTGCAGAATTATTTCTGGGGAAAAAAATAGGAAACCAAGATAAAAAAAATATGTAAGAGACAGGCCCAACCGAGTTCTCCGGAATTGCGGCTTGAACTTCCGTAAATTCAATTGCACGCCTGATTAATGATCCTCGAGGGTTGACGACCCCTCGGCATCCTTTCGCGATTGCTTTTCCCTCCTTTCATTGTTTCGAGTACAGCCTTTCACCCCCCCCCCCTGAAATCCCCTGGTGCATCCTGTCTCTGTTCATCAGAGCCTTTTACTGCTAGGGATCAGGGTGCAGTTATTTTATTCTTACTAGAAATATCGTTCACATTTCTCTCGCTCTCTCTCCCTTTTCCGAATTACCTCGTAATGCTTAATCCGGAAAAATCCTTACTAATTCTTATTAATTAGTGCTAGTCGAGTATTTAGTCTGGTAATTAAAAGCTAACTCTGAAAATATGGAAGGTATTGCGAAACTGAAGGTGAACTGAAGGGATTATTTTTAAGAAGGAAATGGAGAAGAGAAATTGAATTTAATAAGAAATACTTGTCTTTAAAATCATTTCAAATCCCTTGAAATACTTTCAAGTATTTTGAAATTAAATCCTTTTAATCCTTTGAAATACCTCAAAATCTCTTGAAATCCCTTGAAACTATTGTTCTCACAATTTTCAATTTCAATCAAAAAATAAAATAACATCTACTTTAGCTTGAAAATTGGTTGATAAAAGGATTAAGGAAAAGCAATTTTATTAACTATTATTCATGAGAAACTATTTTGTAATGTCCAGGAATAGTTTTCTCACGATTAAAATGCCCACCCTATTAAATTTAATTTCTTAAATATTGCTCAGCATTGAAGACATGTTCATTGCATAGAAAATTCCATTTAAGTCGCTATGGAATGTTATACAAATATTTTCGGGAGCTTAAAAGAACGAAATTAAAAGGTTATAAAAAAACATACTGTTTGAAATCCGCCCCAATTCCGTAACTTCTCTCATTTTGTTCACGAGAGAAATCCAGAAACATTTTTCAGGTTTCCTAAATAAAACAATTTTTACAAGTGAAACAATTTTTTGTAATTTTCACACCACTGAAAGTTTACTCATCGAAAGTTTTTAATGAATCAGCTGAATTTTCATCAGTTAAAGCATGCTTTATTCCGAACCTAGGATTTAAGCTCTTAAGCTGATAAGTCTACTCATTTATTCAATTCTTTTAATCCTTTCGTACCGTAGTATTTTAGTCCTGCTAAGAAAATTACATTTTCTCATTACATTACAAAGTTTTCTTTCATAAATTGTTAATAATAATGTATATACATTTTTTTACAAAAACTGAAGTGTTGGAAGCTTTTGAAATTTGCATGTTTATTAATACTTCTTTTGATCCTGATAGTATGCAGGCACCTTGCAATCATTTCGTGCAATTATACGTTGTATGACTCTTGGCCTAAATGTCAACAAGCATGCAATATATTCTTTCAGCATGACTACCTTTAGTTTTTCCTTACTTTTTAGTTTTAGTTTAAAGATTCTCTACTCTTACAATTTCATCCAGGTTCAAATTATGTACCATAATAATTTCTCTCGAAAATATTGAATAATTTTGTATTCTCCTAGATAATATAAACCAGCTGTGAAGTTGTATATCAACTTTTGTGTTCATTCAATGAGCACTTTGCTTCTTGGAGGCAAAAATGATCAGAAGTTTTGAACGTTCATATGAACGAAATATTTTTCCCCAATTCCATTTTATCCAGAAATATTGTTCCCACTAAAAATAACAATAGGGATTACAAGTTTCTTTCATACAGAATTAGTTTCAATGGAAATGATTCAATATTTTAAAACTGTTATTAGTTTAAAATATAATCAATAAAAAAATTCGTTCATTTGAACGTTCAGAACTTTTCAGGCATAGGAATCTTTCTTTTTCGTACATTAATTTTGACATCCGGACAATTTTTCAGGACATGATATTAGATATATTCCCCTTGAAATATAGTCAAAAAATCTTTTTTTGGAAACTGGATTTTCTCACCACTACAAAGCTTCCTCTACGAGGAAGCAAAATATGTCTGACTCTAACATTCTTGATCTACTTAGCAATATTTCTCTCGAAAAGTCCATATATATGAAGAAAAAATTTAATATCCTCCTTCACTATAAAAAAATGTTTAACTTTCATAGAGGTAATATAATAACTCGATTAAACAGTTCGCATGAACCTTTACTAACTCACAGGAAGGAGAAAAATCCGGAAGGAAGAGACACTACCACGTCTACCTAACTTAGGTTTCAAAGTACTCTCGGGAAAAGCGGTATGTAAATCTCAGAAAGCAAACAGAAGGGAGGAAATGAGAAGGGTAAAACGTAAATTAATTTCTCTGATGCATTAGAGCCACACAAAATCTTTCATATGAATTCGATATAAGAGGTAAAAAGATGTTATGTCATATTTTCATAATTCCTATACTTATGAAATTAAATAAAAATCTAAAAAAGTTCCTTCTCAATACTGTCCAAATTTTTATTTCCATCTTTCAATCATTGAATAAGCTCGAGAGAATTTTTATGGGAAGGTCAATGTTCTCTATTTGGATTCGCGAAATTCCTCTGCTTTCCCGCAGGATAAATTTAGGTGATGAATGTAAAAAGTTCCTCGGGAAATTTTTTAAACGTATTTGCCCAAGTGCAGCTGTGACCGACTCGCATACTTTCAACATTCGAGTAACGAGCCACAAATGTAGACGCAAACTGGAATTCCCATTTCTTTCAGTAAGTAACAGCCATACCAGTAGCTGAGGACGCAAACCCGCTTAATCTTTCAGCAAACTAATAAAACTTCGTTAAACCTCCCGAAGTCGCGGCGATTCCGTCGGGACGAGACGAATACGCAAAGAAAGAAAAATCGAGCAGAAACTCCTTGTTTTGTTTACAGGCAATTTCAAATCATCAGAGATGTGGGGCAATTTTATTACTCGCTGAAAATATATTCCTTTGACAAGGATAAACTCTATTTATGCATCGAAATATCTCGTTTAAAAGTTTAATCGAGTTTCAGCAATGTTTAAATCGAGAACAGTTCGAGAATTAGAAATAACTAATCGATTAAACGTGTTGGGATTTTGTTATTTCTGAAAGTTATTTCATTTAGTAGGCATTACTTTTCCCAACCAGTTTTGCAATCCTTTTTGAAATTAATTAATTTAATCTAGAATAAAAAGCTTAACATTTAAATCATATAAATACTAAAATTTGTTTTCTTACAGAAAAAGGCTACTTTTTTAATCGCTTTAATGATCGAAGCGTCTAAAGAACGTCGATAGTTTAATGAAACAAATTTTGTTCGAATCTTCCAATTGGAAAGTGCTACTTAGTGTCAATTAATATTAAAATTTGAGCTTCTTAAACTCTCGGCAGCCTTGGAAATGAGGTCAATAAAGACCAAGGCCTGTGCTAAGACCTAAGTCTAAGCAGCAGAGACACTTAAGTACATTAGAGTAACGATGCTCTGGTTATAGTAAAATCTATTTGTTAGACAATTCCCCCAGGATAAATCAAACCTTCCTAGCTAATTTCGCAGTTATCGAACAAACTAGTCGCTATATAGCCTGGCAGGAAGCAAAAGAGAGTTTCAGGAGATGAGAGAAACGAGTAGAACGTTAAAGGTTGAGTAAGGTCATTACTGGGTCTATCCCAAGGGGTGGCGCCTATTAGTAACAGCTTAAGTCGAAAGACTGAATAAGCGAATATAGAAGAGGATAAGATGGTGCCAAAATTACGATCTAAACTTAGGAACCGTATTCTCATATTTAGAGTATTGGGAAACCGTATATTACAATCTGTCACCCATTTTTTAAATAAAAAAAGTATATACACGCAAAAAATTAGTTATCGAAATTTTCTTTGACTGTCATTGACTTTCGGATAGGACAAAGTTTTCCAAATATTTCATTAACGTTTTTTAAAAACTGAAATACTTTTCACCCGTATAGTAGGTAAATGTCCACATAACAGGGAACATTCCCAAGGAGCGTTCAGGGAATATTCATCTCTCTCAATCTGAATTAGTTAAATTTTACTAATTAATAGTAGTTTCTTACTAATTCAAATGATGCGAAATCGTTTA
>JAUESH010000015.1:13768637-13789741 GCA_032275165.1 Synergus magnus
AATCCGGTCAATCCGAATTAATCAGAATTAATCCGAACTTTCAATCCGAATAAATCCGGTCAATCCGAATGAATCCGAATTTTTTGGAATCATTTGGATTGACCGGAAAATCATTTGGATTTAACGTTCGGTTTAATTCGGATTGACCGGATTCATTCGGATTACAAGTTCGGATTGATTTTGAATGAGCCTCGAATTAATTCAGATTGAAGACTTCCTTCGGATTAGATCGGTATGAAACTGTTTGGTTCGGATACAAATTCCGGAATGATTCAGAAAATTTCGTATTGGTTCAGAATGAATTTCAATCTAAAGCTTTTGCTAGGGTTTTCTCTTTCTTGGACCATTTTCCTCATATTTAAACCGAATAAAGAATAACGTCATTTTTTTATTCATTTCAGAACTGAAGAACACGATAGAAACGCAGGTGAACGAAATCAAGACACAAATCGAAAGTAAATGCAGCCTCCAATGAGTCCACCCCAAGATGCGGTCGGCCAAGATGGCGTCGTCAGTCATCAAGATCGCGTCCGTCTCTCTGTCCCTACAACCAGCAAACGAAAATAACAAACGCAGCTGTACGTGTTTAGGATCGATGGACGCTACTAAATCCAAAAGAAAAAAGCAGGACACCTTCGGCTTTTCTACATCATTTTCAGGTCGCAAAGTCAAGCCAGAAGTGAAGAGGCCGATAACAGCTTAGAAAAGAACTATATAACAATATATAGGTATCTCGAGCCCGTGTTCTTTGTGATCCTCGTTGAAGCGATTAAATCTCGAGCTAAAAGACAAAATAAGAAAAACCAAAAGGAAAATATCTCGTGATTATCAACAAGTCTGGTGTTTCCCTTCAACGAGAATTCCAGATCCAGCAACAATTCAACGAGAGTAGCGTTCTAATCAATTTTTCGCCACTCCCAAATTCCTTCATCGGTCTCTCAGAATTTGCAAAAAAAAAGCAAAGACAAGAAATTCAAGAAATACGAGGAAAAAAGTTTTGAAAGAGAGTAAACTCGTGCCTTCGAACCAAATCTCCTGTAAATTACACGAAATTCCCAAATCGGAATTCGAAAGCTAAGGAAAAATCAAAAGAATAAGAAAATCGAAGAACTTAAATAAAGAAGAGGCAAAGGAATAAGCGATCTGAGTACGTTCGTGCGCGAAGGGGTAGAAATCGGAGAGGCAATTGGAGAAAAGGTGAAAAAAGAAAGATTGTCGGAGGAAACAAAGGATATTTCCTTGAAACAAAGACTGCTACTGCATGCTTATAAATTGCCGCAGGGAAATAGCGAGAAAATGGCACGAAGAAAGGATTCGATTCGAGGGGGTGAAAAAGTGCAAATGAAAAATATCGAGGGACCGAGGGAACGAGAAAGGAGTAATCCAGTTCGTAGGATAGGACGGGAATTCATTGGGGGACGGAGATCATAATTAAAATATACAAAAGAAAATAAACGAGGCTTGTAAAACTAGTGCTCAGCTTAGATCCGCGTCCAGGGAAAAATTCATTTGCGCTCCGCCTTTCCCGAAAAGTATAAATAACCCAGAAACGATTACAAAAACGGAATCGATTTTCTTTCACGGAAATATTTGACGACAATAAAAAAAATAGAGTCTGCTTCGCGTGGCGCAAATGAATCAATTCGAGCTTCCTGGCTGCGTTTTGCATGAGAGATTGAGCGATTTTGGCCCGAAAGTTGAGTGAACAATTAAAAAAAAAAGAAAGTCGAAGGCACACATTATCGACGTGATTGAGTGGTGGAAAGTGGAAAAAAAAGTATCTAAGATGTAAGTTTCTAGTGAAATTACGATTAGCTGAACTACATTAGCGAAGTTATGTAGTTGCTAGACACACGTGCGACGGCTGTTTCAATAATTAATTAATTAACTATTACTCTAGCGCAGAAGGTTAAGGTTAACGCATTTGTATTTAGGGAGATTTCGTAAACTGGAATCTCGAGCTGTAGTCGATGGAGAAAAAGGACGATGACACTTTAAGGACGATCTAAGAACGCGGTAGTTTTTGCTCTCCATTCGGTTCGATTTCACCACGTGCTCGATCTTGTCGACGCACGGAGAATAAAAGCAAATAAAAAAAAAACGCGAAAGAGTAAGGAAAACGAGAAATTTCCTAGAATCACAGTGATATCGTATATAAGGCCGTAGGTACTAGTAAAACTAATTGTTGACATTTATTATTGAAATTTCGGTGTGAAATGCAGCACCGTTACTTTGTTGTGTTTTGTGCGCGAACACGAGTATCCCACGGATCAAGTAGAATTTTTAAAGAAATTCATTTTGAATTTTCGGGGTTTTTATAATATAGTGATACTTAAAGTGTACATATGTGTCGTTAAACATGCTATTGGGTCCCGGATTTCACTTCCTTTTAATCACTGGAACGCTTCGGTCTGGTTCGAACTATTCGTCTCCGACCTAACGTTGGTGCACATTACTGCGCAGCTCGAACTCTTTTTCGGGTAATAGAAGGGAATGAAATCCGGGGTTTGTATTATTCTCTGCTTCGCCGTGCGACGATGACGAGGCCGTTACGTGGTACACGCACCGATGTATTTGTTGAAGTTATTATAGATTATAGTTTAATGTTATATTCCGGTGCGTGAACTATGTCGGACGATGGTCGAGAGCACCAACTGCCGGCAGGTGATGCATGCCTTATATAATATCTACAATATTATACATTATACCTTTCGCGTATACCGCAAGTCGTAAAAGAACAAGATTGTCACCAGAGTCGAACACCCTGTAATTTCAATTCAGGTTTGATACTTTCGTGATAAAAATTACAAAATTATTCCACTTTGAAGAGCATAAAAGTCATCTTTTTGCAATCACGGGATTGTTTAGATTAAAATTCGAAATTATATAGTCGATTTTACTTTTATAAAAGAAAAATAAGTTGACAAATCTGAAAATTACAAGGGACAGAGAGATAGCGAATTCAAGTTATAGCGTACCGCATTACGACGAAATAAGCGAGATTAATTTACGTGTGCATAGGGCAAACTGTAAATGAGAAAAAAATGTGTGTGCAAGTGGAGAAAATGAGTGAGTAAATGAAATTAGAGTAAATCAATGTAAACCCGTTTTTGTATAGTCGAAGGAGAAATTGTATTTTTTCATTTTTCACATTCTTCGTAGCCATGTTTTCGAAGGCTCTTGACTGTGACCCTCTCCTTCCACTGGTCGATTACTCTACTTGCTTCTTTCTAAACCACAAATCTCGTGTCTCAGCGCAGAATTTTCTTCTTTTCTGCCTCGAAAATCTCAGACCATTCATCCAAATTCCGTGACATGGCGACCTACTTTCTCCAGAATACGACTCTTGTCAACTGTATTTTAATGCCAACATTCTGTCGATTATTCGTACCAAATTCCAAGCCAAATGATAGAACATTATCAACTGCAGTTGGCAAATTCTTTGACTCAAATAAAATTTTAATTCAGGTCAAAACTTTTATAAAACACTTGAAAAGAGATATAGTTTACTCATTAATGTCGAAGCTTTCAATGTGATGTGTAGTAAAAAATCATTACACGACTCTAAAATCTTTTACTGAAAAAGTTTCTGCGGATACTCTTTTAGAGCAATTACTTAACACTCGAACTCAACAAAGCACGGATAAATCGCTATTCTTGTTTTCCTCTAAAGTTAAAGAAGCACTTGTTACCTAAAGAAACTTTCGAATTACGAACCGATACCCGATTCTTTTTTAGTAAGAAAAAAAGTTTCAAAAATTCGTCCAGCCTTTCTTTCTCGGTTGTTTATTCGCGCAAAAACAAACCTGAGAAAGTTTCTTCTCAGAATGCTTCCTCCGACTTCACCACCAGTTCTTCGCGAACTTTTGGGAGCTTTAAAGCTCATCCGGATACCAACTTTGCGAAAAGATTCAGTTTGCAACTTCTTGGGAAATACCTCTTCCTTCCTTCAGAACCGTCTCTGTTTAGCGTTAGTTTGCCAGAAACGTAACCGTGATGAAAGGGTATGATAACTTTAAATTCCTTTGAAGAAACTCGGATATCAGATCACCTTACTTTTAATTATTCCACTCATCAACGATTTTTTCCAAGACTTTCATTGATTCCTCGTCTGTGAAACTTTTCCAAACAAGAATAGCGAATTCTCTGTACTAAAAACTACACCAGTCAAAAACTCGAAGGCTCTGAAACTCTGAAAAATAGAGATTTGGAAAGAAAAGAGACCCTTTTGAACAGAAATTTTCCTATGGGTTTGTTTTTTCCGAAATGTAAACAAATTAGAACAAAAAAGTAAAGTTTGAAAAAAAATAGGGAGTGTCAATTTAATAGAGAAAGAAATTGAAGATCCTGTGAAAATTTCTGATGAAAAAGCGAGTCTTTGTGAAAAGGAACCACTTTTAATCAACTCTCTACTACAACACAAAGTGTTTAATCAATCTGCTAGTCTCTCGTCTCTCGGTGTTGCATGCCTGTCTATGTGCTTGTCAATGTCGATGTTCTCAATTCTCTCGACGCGAAACAGTTTTGGGTCAGAAGATCTCGAAAGTTATCCGATAAAGTCGACCAGCAGTCGCGCTAAGTAATAAAAAACGTTCCTCAAATACAAAAGAAACGAAAATATAAAACGTCGCTTGCGATGTCCACTGGGCACATCTCGTCATATCAATAGTCTCGTAAAGATAGAACTCCTACAAAATGTCTCACGTACCAATCAGCACGAAAGTAATGAAGAAGAGAATCAAAAGATATATTTTAATATGGATAAAGAACGAAGTTTATCCGTCACGATGAGCCGATTCCTGCACCTAATCTTAATTCCTCTTTGTAAAAAGATTAATAAATTGTATGCTTATAACCAAAACTGATGAAAGTTACAGATATGAATGTTGATAGGTGAAGAGATCGGCTCAACGAACGATAGTTAAGATAATGCGCGGATAACTTACGAGAGACCGGATTTGCCGGATTGCGCTCTTTCTCTCTCTATGATCAATTTTCTATGGTAAGATCTTTAGACAAAAACGCTTTAATCGTACCTTTGGGAAAGGGAGACTCCTAAAGTCCCCCTTTCTTCTCCCTTCCGGTTTCAAATTTTTTCTCATCCGAAAGCTAAAATTTCTCTGAAATTTTAATTTCAAACCTCTTTCTCTCTGTATTCCCGTCCATCAAATTCCCATCACCCTAATTACAATATCCGCGAACAATTAATTATCCAAACACGATAAACTTGAAGTCAATTACTCAATTATAATCCGAGGCTGTACATTTAATTAGAAAAAAAACTCTGTGTAAAGGACCGCCCCTATCTCGCATTTATCGATAGACACTATGGATTTCAATATATCAATATTGTTAATAATGTACGTATGTAACAAACTAAAGCAAGCAAGCTACAACAAATTATAACAGACCAAAAGCTCGAGTTCGAATCTTGCAAAAGGGTGGAAATCGATAACCCCGAATTTAAATAAATCTGTCATTTTGCCAGGTTCAAAGTTGCGCTGAATTTTCACTTGGAAAATTTTGAAAGCTTTGTCTTTTTGAAGAATTTCATTTTGGAGAATTGGAATAGAGACTCTCGAAATTTTCGAAGTGTGAATCTGACTATCCTCTTTCCTCATTAACCTTTCGATCTTGATTACATGCCCTAAATACCAGTAGTTTATCTCCTCTCTCCTCTTTGCTCACACCTTCGATGTTTCTACGTGCATGTAACTATCTGTAGCCCACTGTTGCAGTTACGCTCATTGTCGATATTGTTAGAGGGACAAATTTAGATAAATTCTAAGACGATAGAACGCTATTTTCAAAAAGAGAGACCCAGAGAAGCTTCGAGTAAAATTATTAAGAAGACAATACTCTTCGTTTTGTAAAACGAACAATCAAAACTCCTCGATGCCCTTCTGTTGGCGAATGGCGACGAAACAGTTTTAAGAAAGCTTAGGTTCTTTGAATTGTGATAAGTAATATTATAATTATTTTCTACTACAACATATTTATCTCTATAATTATCTATCAGTCTAAGTTACAGAGGCCATCCTGATATCCACAAATCTCTTGAAAAAAATTGCATCTCTTTTTTATCAATTTAACTCTCAAAACCAAGTCCAGCCGGGACAAAATTTTTAATGCGGATTTCAAGAGGATTTTTGCGAGGAAAAATAATCTAAAACGTTTGGAAAATATTTGGAAAGGTTTAGGGGTTGTGACAAAATATTTTTTTGTCTGATAAAATATTTCTTCATACCCCACAATTCTTTCCAATTAGGGGAGAGGTTTTACCAAAGTGTTTTGCATTTAAGATTTTTTTAGAAAGCGAATCTAAA
Source organism: Synergus magnus (assembly GCA_032275165.1). NCBI lineage: Eukaryota > Metazoa > Arthropoda > Insecta > Hymenoptera > Cynipidae > Synergus > Synergus magnus. The sequence goes on from JAUESH010000015.1 coordinate 13,774,964, forward strand.
ACTAAAAAACGGTCACACCCGTACCCCTTTCCTATCAGAGAAGGGGACGTGGCCAGAATATTTTTAGATAACATTATTTAACAGAAAAGCGACTCTAAAGCATGCAAATTTTGGTTACTCTCCTTTTCTGGTGAAAAATCTGATTGGAATCAGCATTGAAAATTGTTCTTTCACTAAAAATTTGCATTCCCACTTGCAATTAAGAGAATAGAAGAGAGTTGAAACATTTTTAAAAATATTTTATTAAATGAAGCTGTTCATTCCTTTTAATATAAATAATATTTATGGAATAATTACTCTTAATCTAAGTCTAATTTATATTATTTCACTACAGTAGAGCCTTGGCTGTATTTACTTCTATTCGTTAAATTGATTTAACGAGACTCGTTTCGTCAGAAATCAGTCATCGAATCGCTGCAGACAAATACGATAGTGTGATAAAAAGCAAGAGATCAGAAAACCGGGCTCGTTACGGTACATTTATCTAAATTTATGTCCGCAAGGTGTCTTCTCTTCGCTCTAAAAAAAAACGTTCATAGCGAATTATAAACCGTAGCCGTGACTCTCGTCTATATTTTACATATAAATGTTGTAAATAAATGTGCAATGCGTTCACACGCGCTTGAAATACTCTTAGCAATGTACTTGACATGTGGAAAACAAAAGTTTTCAATGTCATTGCTGTTGTTGTTACTGCTGATTAATGTCGTATGTCGTTGTTGTTTCTTGATATTCAGTATTTCTACTAATATGTCTCTTATTACTCACAAAAATAATCGCAAAATTAGATCCTGGTTGTTAAAACAATTGATTTTCTTACAAAAATGATTTTCTATAACTATCTCAATTAAATAGAAAAGAGATATTTTTATACAGACATTTTTGTTTAAATTTACTCTAAAACGAGAAGATTTCAACTCCCAGGATCAAAAAATCTCTGTATGGCTCCTTTTTATTTAAGTATTCCTCTTAAGCTCTCTCCTTATTCGCAAACAGAAACTCTAAAAAGCCGTGGAATTTGGGTGAGCAGAATATTCTCGACGTTTTCTCTCTCGACATTTACTTTTCTTTCGTCACGCATTTATTCAAATGACGAAACACAAACTGAAAAAATAAGCATCAGCTCTTTCATCAGTTTGTAAAATGTTGTTATTCTGCAATCATCGTCACATTTATAAAAGAGGAAAATATGAATTCTTTACTTTCCAAAAAAAAAAAGGAAACCTCTCTTAGACTTAAAGAAATTAAATTTATGTGTGATCAATTTTCTGACTACAGCCACCCTAAGCCAGTGCGCGGCAATGTGGCCCGTGATATCGAAAAAAACTGCGATTACTCAATTCTCGTAGATTACAGAAGAGGGAAAGGCTTCTTTGAATTTACAATTCATTTGGTAGATGAAAAATCGACCTGTTCGAGCGGGTGGCAGCTTAATCTAATGATACTTAAGGGTGTTGGGTCCAAGTTCCATTCAAAAAATTCGATCTCTTCATTTTATTCAACAAAAATCATAACTAGATATTTTTTCGCTCTATACTGATTTTTAAATCGTACTGATTTTTCAAGTAGAATTGTATGTATAAAGCGAAAAACTATGTAATTATAACACCTGTTAAGTAAAATGAAGAAATCGAATTTTTACGATAGAATTTAGATCCAAAGCTATTAGTATCTAATGACACTTAATCAACCTTGCTTTAAAAATAGATTAGTCGATTAATCTCAAAAATAAAAGTGCGTTACGTTTTTGAGAACTTTATGAAAAAACGTTTAACGTTTAAGAAAATTCTAACGTTTAATGAAAAGGTGTTCTTCAATGTAAATAGTTCTCACGATGTATAGAGTATCCGTACATAGAGAGAATTGCACCAAATATAATTGATTGAAATTAGATAATTCTGAAACTCAATAAATAAGAAGAAAAAGAACCACAAAAATCTCACTTCTCGAGGAAGCCAATGTTTATTATTTTTAATTAGGCAAATATAATAGGAGGGAAATTGCAAGCCATTTTTTTACGAAAATTGAAATAAAATGGCTTTCTCAAGTTGTCGCGATTAGATCTTCAGTACTCTAATGACTATTCAGAGACAACGACACAACGCATTATAAGGTAATAATGATAACGATTCTTATTGACATTATTATTACGAATATGATAAACATGAATGACGAAGCCGAAAAGCGTTCGTTCATTATTATAAATATTATATATAAAAGCAGTATACATATATATAGTGAGGTATGGAAAGTTAGTTAAGTGAGATAAGGATGCCAAGGGAGAAGTAATTAGAACCTAGATCTGTAATGGTGAGAAAAGATAGCTTGGCCCAAAGGAACGCGTGTGTGAAAGAGAGAAATTTTATGATTGGACAATTTTTCAAACCATCGAAAAACAAATATTTATTTACATGTCATTTATTTACCCTCGAGCGGACTAGTGCGATTTTTAGGATTATTGAAGGTGAAAGGCTCTTTGTTACGATTTTTCAAAGGACATCAATAATTTTAGTATACACAATTTTCAATTCTTAAAATATGCAACTCTCGTGAAATTTCTCAAATTGCTTAACAAACAAAACTCGAATATTGAACGAATATAATTTTAGGATTAAAATGTGAAGAAAAAAAGACGCAACGTACGCATCTTTTATTTATAATTTGCAAACTTTGCGTAATTATATCGAGAACAAGGGCGATAAAAAAAAAAAAACATTTTTATGAACTACTTTTTTCATACTTAATATTATTTAAAAGCTTATCAATTTTTGTTTATAAATCTTCGACTAGTTCCAATCTAAACTCTCGACGAAAATTGACAAGAGAAATGCGATAACAGAAAATACATGAAGGGAAAAGAAATGTTCTGGTCTCTCGCGAGTCCAAAAATCGCACGAAACTTGCTCAGAAATTAGTGAAAAATGTGTGTAATAAATTTGTGAAAAAGCACCTCCTTAGAAGCACTCCCTGCCTCCCGAAATTGAAAACAGATTATGAGAAAAATTCGAATACAAAATGAAAATCCCCATGTATAAAGTAGTGCGTGCGTAGTAATAACATGTAGTAAAAAAAATTGTACTGGTACATGAACGAGTTTGTTGTTGAACATAATATATTATTATGTAAGATTAAAAGGAAAAACCGACGAAGATGACGATGATAATATTATATTGTTGTTAGATATATATTATATAAATATACATATATAAATATATATATTGATATAAAAAGAAAATAATCTAGAGTCGAGTAAGTGATCACAAATATATACATACACACGTTAACACGCGGACACGCTTATATGCATCTAAAAAAAATACACGATACGTAGAAGCGCCCTAAAAAGAGGGTTACAAATACATAAAGACACGCCCCTGGGCATGGTTTCGAGATTTTCTCAACTTGTTACCAATTACCAATAAAAAGTAAATTTCTCTCGATTTTTATATTTTTATTCTTCTACAAATTTTCAGATGAATTCTGAGAATTCGGAAAAATGAAGTAAAAAAACACTTTGGCAAAATAGATCTTTTAAAATCGATAAAATATTTAATTATTTTTGTCATTGAGAAAATTCGGAGAAACTTTGTTTAAAAAAACAAATGAAATTATGAGTTCGAAAGAGATGAAAGTGTAAAAAAGGTGGTGCTTTCTTTTCAAGAAAAGAGATTAGAATCTTGAGATGTGTGTAGAAATCTGAAAATAAGTTTTTAATTAATCTATTAAGAATGAATTGAGAAGTAGACGAACGTAAATAAATATATATATAATTATATAAACATAGCGAGCTTTCTTGAAATGTACGTTTTACGAATACTTTTAACGAAGTTTTTTTGGCTCTCACAAGTGTAAAGTAAACCGAAAGGGACAAAATCCAATTCGGGGGCGCGCCTCACCGTTATAGCTATAGTATAATATTACGAATAATTATAAACAAAAAAGTAAATTACTGAAAATAATGCGTTTATGTTATTTAGTTCTAAACCACTGAAAAAAAGTAATAAAAATCAATCATGTTACCAATCTCACTGTTGGCTTATTATCCCCCCTTCTCCTTAAATTGTATATCATTTAATTATTACTGTTTTAATGTATTTAGCTACAATTTAATTTTAGAAAAATCTGGGAAGGTGGGTAAAGGGGTTGGAAAAGGGGGTGGTAAAAGGAAATGTGGAAAAGGGATTTGGAAATGCTTATGAAAAGAGGTGGTAAAAAAAGGGGTTGTAAAAGGAAATTGGAAAAAAGGTTTGGAAATTAAGGTTCGGAAAAAGGGATTCGGAAAGGGATTAGAAAATTAAGTTTTGGAAAAGCGCAGTCAAACGGGGTTGGAAAAAGGGGTGGAAAGAGATATTTGTAAAAAGTAATTGAAAAAAAGAGTTTGGAAATAAAGTTTTGGTACAGGGGGCTGGAAAAAGATGTTTGAAAAATAGATTTGAAAAAATTGGCTGGTAAAGGAGTTTGAAAAAATTTTTTTTAAAGAGTTTTGATAATGATGGTTGGAAAAAAAGTTTAGAAATGTGGAAATTTGAGAAAGGGAGTGGAAATGATGCTGGGAAAAGGAGGCTGAAACAATGTTTTGGAAAAGAGACTTTGAAAAGAGGCATTAGATAATAAATAAAATTAAAAATTAAATATAATTATTACCATTTTTACCTGGATAAATTGAAAAATCTCTTGAAACTGATTTACAAATATTAGAGTGAATGCAGTATACTTATTATATTTATAACTGAATCTTAAAACAGTTTGTATCATTCTTTCGCGAAATTTTTTTGCAGGCGCTGCAGTTATCGCCAAGTTCGCAACCTAGATTCCACTTGACTTACACAACTCATCAGAATTCGAATTTCAAAATCATATTTGGGAATCGTTAAGTATGTTTCTTCCACTCAATTTTTTAGAAATGTCAGTTCGAAAAGGAACTTCGATCGGTCAGTGCGAAATCGAAGCTCGTCTTCTTTAAACGGTTTTTATTCGCTTCACACTAAGAGTGAAAACTCTTCCACAGTTTTTATTTTATTTTTTATTTTTCAATGGCTAATCCAACTTGTGCATAAGAATCGTTTTAAATTAAAAGTAGAATAAATTGCCAAAATGGCAAAAACGGAAGAGAAGGCAGGAAAGATGGGCCTCCTCGCCATATTATTTTCGATTTCGATTTCTTTCTCTTTGGCGGACGAATTGATTTTGAACGTAAATACAAAAAGGCCTCTTTCTATTACTAGCGATAAATTTCTTAGTTTTACGCTAGATCCGACAGTGATTTTGACCGAGGATCTGAACTCCAACATTTTAAGGTGAGTCCTAAAAAAGTAAATATAAATCTGTTGAAAATTAGACAAATTCATTAGATTTTAAAGATAGGATTATTTATCTAACATTTGTATGTATTTCATTTTTTAAATATTTTATCGGAAATATATCAATATTTTCAATTTTCATTCGATTTTCAGTTTCTATTATCTTTTCTTTTTTAATTTGTAGATTTTTAACTTTTAAGACCCCTGAAATTAAATTTTTTTGGGAAACTATTTGAATAGAATATTTGATAATATATTCAGCAATAAATAACTCTAAGCTCAGGATCGTAACAACTATTGAGAAAGGGGATATAAACCTCTTCCCAACCCTGTACTGTAATGGACGCAAAGCAATTTCGTGGAGGTTTACTACGATTATAACCCAGTATCTTCACTTTCCCCTACCTTTCCTCAGCAGCTTACTGGATTGATAATAAATTCAGAAGCTGATTTCTAAAATTTTAATTAATTCAATTGATTCACTACACTTAATAAAAAAATATTTTTCATAAAAATTAGAGCTAAAATTTTGGTAGTCAACGAAACATTTCTTTTTGGACCATTGAATTTTCTTTGAGCCAACAAAAATGTAATGGACCTCTAAAAAGAATTTTTGATGATTCTAATCTTTGCTCATTATAATCTAGAATTTTCTCACTATGCAATTTAAAAAGATGTAAAAAGTAGTTTTGTCTATAAAATCAAAATCTAGTTCGCTTTATGTCTTTGTATTCTCGCTATTTTTGTTACTTCCTAAACATTTATTTTATTAAATCTGAGACGATTAATTATTACTAAAAATATGAATTATATGATTTTGACTTTTATTAAAAAAATTTCCAATTTTTTTCAATTTCCATGAATTTCAGAAATAATTTGGAAAGAAGCATAAATATGGGTAAAGCCTTGTCGCCAGCGTATGTTCGAATCGGTGGACCGCGAAGTAACTCTTACGTTTTCGAACGTGAGCTGTTTCCGCAAAGCGATCAGCGATTTTCCGGTTTCACATTTTCCGGTAAGTAATAGTCCGAAAATATTTATATTAGACTACAGAATTATTATCTATCAAAAAAACGGGATAAAAGTAAAATTTTAACTGGATTTCCACAAGAGATATTATCGAAAAATTTAGAAAGATGGTATTTTCCTTTCTAATCCGATTTGTAATAACAAATTTTATTTTATTTTTCAATTTCCTGAAATAATTTTCTTAACAGTTGCCAACAATGAGCTATCTTCTAAGCATCTTCTGTCTATTAGATAACTTTCTCTAATCTTAAATTTTCGTCGTAAACATGTGAACTGATTAACGCTACAATCCCTCGGGGAAATCTAATAACTATATGTGTATCGTTGAGCTCAAGAGCAATTTTGACGAGGTCATTAAATTAACTGCCCTATACACTCGACCCATAAACCAACTTCAACAATAATATTTAGCACCACTGAAGGTGGGATTGAAATCAAAACTCTATATCCCCAAAATACCTTTGAAAATAGATTTTTATCGAAATTAAAGGTATTTTGGGGATATAGAATTCTTATATATCTTTTGTTCTTAGCCCAAATAGGAAAGATTTTTAAATTGTCTGTTTCCATCTTTAACAAACAAAATTGTACTTGTAACCAAGATTAATTTTCCTTAATGAAAATCACAACTTAAAAAATAACAATCATAGAGAAATTGGACCATGTTAAATATGAAAAAGACAACATTGAACAATTTCATTTTGAAAAGCAAACACATGTGAATTTTTAATAAGAAGTATAACAATTTCTCAGAATAAAAATACTTGTTTCCGATCTAAACTACTGGAAAGTATTCCTAGTAGTAATTAATAAAAATTGTTGTTGATGCCAGAATATGATTTTCACAGAAAATACTTCAGGCAAAAATTGTAAATATCGGATTAGTTTCGTACGAAAATTATTACGATCTTTTTTCCGCAGAAAATATTTGGAATATGATTCACCAGTGGACAGAAAAATCTGGTCTCGATTTAATCGCCTGCATTGCGCCACAGCGTAATGAAAATGGTGCACATGCATCATGGGATTCCCGAAATGCGTTGGATTTAATTTCTTTTAGCGACCACATGGGCTACAATACAAGCTGGCAACTAGGATACGGTAACATTTTTTTAATTCTTTATCAAATCAAAATTGCGTACATTCATTCAATTCAATTCAATTCAATTATTTATCAAGTGAGTACATTAGTAAATATTTCTTCCTATAAAATTAATTTCATCGATTTAAAGAAATAATTTAAAAAGTTGGTTGGAAAAGGAATTTTGGGAGAGGCGTTTGTAAAAAGGATTGGGAAAACTGTTTTTGGAAAAGGTACTTAAAATGGGGTTGAAAAAATGATAGGAAAATGAGGATGGAAAAGAGGGTTCGAAAAGGGTTTTGAAAATCACGTTTTTAAGAAACGGCGACAGTATTTAATTGAAGGATAAAATCTTACTCGATTTTTGCGATATGACAATTCAAACTAGAGTTTCATATTCATTCATAATTCGTAACACGAGGGAGTAAAAGGAGTAGCAAGCAATAAAAATTAACGACCGAACATCTACTGCAGAATGTCAAACAAGATGCGACATACCCGGAGGAGATTTAGGAAGGGACGTTATGCGTTTACGAAGCATGCTTGATGCGTTTCCAAGATACTCAAATAGCATTATTTCTGGACCGGATGTGGTTGGATACAAAAGCAAACTGCATCAACAATTTCTACTGGACTATTTCAATGTAGCTGGATCTGCACTTTCAGCAATAACTTGGCATCCGTGAGTTCGATTTATGGCCCTTCAAACTTTCAAATCGATTTTTTTTTCTGTTTTTAGGAATTAGAATATAGCCAGAGGAATGAACACCCTCAATTTTACTGCAAAACTCGTACTTGATTTATTGAGATCTATGATAAATGCACCTATGTAGGAACAATATATCAAACGATATTGCAGAGAATAAATGAAAATAGGATACATCAAAGTTTTTCATACATCCCAATTTTTAGACAATAATTGTTTCAAAAAAAAAAATTCTATTGCTCTTATATGGTTTTCAGCAAAGTTTAAAGAGCGATGTAATTTATTAAAATAGGAGAAAGGAAGTAAAAATGTATTATAGCTTTTAATTTAAAGAAACAAGTAAGAAATCATTCAAATAAAATTACTGAATAAGCTACAGGCAGCGGCTTAATTAATTTCAGAGATTTATCTGGCGCCTCTTTTACTGATAATGGAGTCTCAGTACATCATGACAATTTATTCACTGACAAGGAAAATCTCTACAAAGTCATGGGACGTTCAACATTTAAAAAACCACTATGGATAGGTAAATATTTTTCAAATTAGGATCAAATATAAAAAATTAATTTCTCTTCTAATTTCAGTTACGAATTCGTGATTTTATTCATTATTATTTTGCAGCTGAATCGAAGTCAGAGGAAGGCAAGACGAAATTCATTGGAGCGCTTGTGTGGGCTAGAAGACTTGGAAATGCAGCTAAACTTGGTGCTCAAGTTTTGATGAGACAGCCAGATGATTCAAATTTATTCAAACCGACTCCGGTAATAATATTTGGAAATTTCTACTCTAAATTCTAAGAAAGTAGAGAATTTTAAGACAATTTATTAATAAAAACATGGTCGAGAGGAAAATATTTTCATTAATTTTTTTCTTTGACATTAGTCGAAAGAAAAATAAGATTTTCTAACTTTTTCTCTTATTTATAGGATTTCTGGGTGTCTTTACTTTACAAAAATTTAGTTGGTCCTGAAGTACTCGACACCAAGGTCTTATCTGGAAATCGTACTCATGCCTATTTTTACTGCCAATGCACGAGACCTTCCTCAAAATACGAAAAGGGATCCCTCACAGTTTTTGGAATTAATTTAACACCAACGAAAATCGTCGCAAGCCTCAAAGGACTCAAGATAAAAGAACTGCATAAATACATCCTTTTACCAGGATTTGATGCTACTAACAGAATGTTGGCAGAGTAAGTTTTCCATATTCCTCTAAATTAAATTTCAAACATTTAAAAAAATGAAAAATATTCACGAGAACTTTTTTTAGAACCGTTCTTTTGAATAACGAACCCCTGACTTTGAAGAATGGGAAAGAGGTACCAGAGATCAAACCATCAGTGACAAATAGCGAGAGGGGCCTTTTACTAAAACTACCATCCGGAGGAATAGGTTTCTGGGTGATACCAGATCTAAAGGTAATAAAAATCTGCGTAAAAATTAAAAGATCAAGACATCCCTGGTAAAACAATCCACGTAGAGTTCCACGTGAAATGTTCCAAATTTCCACCCACGTGATATCAAAAACAAGATTCTAAAGATGTTTTTTCTCACCAGCTGGAATCGTGCCTGTCCTACGAAGAAGGAAGCATTAACAAAACCTTGCTGAAGAGATTAGCACGTCGGCTCGAGGAAGACGAAAACGAAGAAGATGCAGCACACGAGGAACTGACGGACTTTCCAGAGGAACTTAGGCCCTTCTTATGGCAAAATATGATGCGAAGACAGCGTAAAAATAGACTCGGCCTTGAACTGGAAGACGATCCTCTTTTCAGGAAACTTGACATCAAGAAAGACCTCAAAAAATTGGAAAGACTCTTCAAAAGGAGAGACACTTTTGACGACTGGAAGCTTAGAAATGACAGAAACCGAGGATTTAAGATCTTCGATAATCCGAATAGAGATTCTTCGGAAGAAAGTCCTTTCTTCAAATCAAATAAAAATAGCATGGATTCAGGCGAAGAGATCAGAGCTAAGCTCGAAAAATACAGGATTCAGTTAGCAGAGTACGAAAATCGCAAAAATAATCCAAAAATGTGGGGACAAAAAAGCTTTTCTGGATCTAAAAATAGGCAGACAGGCAAAGCCATTGCAGCCTTGAGCTTAATATCCAAAGTTGAAAATTCCTTGAAGAATATGGATCCAAAAAAAAGTATTAGATTTACAACTCTAAACAGGGATTCAAACCTCAATCCAGAAAACGATGATGACGTTCTCTTGGACGAAGTACTAAAAACTGGTAAGACGAAGAGGACAATCATCCCAACAAAAACTGAAGATCAATTTAAAGCCCTTTATGAATTTCTGTCGGATCAGAATCCACTTTTGCAAAGAAAGACCCGCAAAGCAGATTATTTCGCGAGAGATTCTTCCTCTTTAGCAACTAGGATTACTCGAGATTTGGAAAGCAAATTTGGAGAGGATCCTCTAGGTCTCAGGCGAGGAATCTTCAGAAAATTTCAGCAGCCCCCGGAAAGTGGACTGCTAGGCTTGAAATTCCTTAAAAGGGAGAAGGGTCAACCAGTTATTGTCGATCCCAAGAACATTGAGAGTGAAAATTTGTACGGATTCTCTTATCGAGAACCGATGACAGGATTTCCAAAAGGAGATGTCTACATAGGAACTTCAGATGAGAGGAAAAACCCTTGGGAGGATAAACGATTTTTGAAGAAAACGAAGAAAACTTCTGGAAGAAGCAATCTGGAAGATCTCTGGATTCAAGAAGAGCCAAATTATCAGAATTACAACTTCGGACCTAGATATTCAGATTCAAGTTACGAAAGAACTCTAACTGCGAATAATCTGAGAAATTATTATCCCCAACCTATTTCTTCACCTCCCACTAATTTCGACCTCGATATTCCCAAAACTCAAAGCGTGCACACTATTACGAAAAAAAGTCAAGTCGGATCAATAGGAGAGGAGAATTCCAGAGAGGGAAATCAAAATATGAGATTAAAGAGAGAAGTCGGTGATATGAATATCTTGCTCAATCAGGAGATGTTCCGTCAAGATGAGGATGAATGTCAATGTAGAGTTGTCCGAGGAACAGAAGAATCCGACGATAAAAAAGACCTGGCTGATCCCGATGTGATAATTATTGGTTCTAAAGAAAATATAGACCGAGAAGAACTGGCTGAAGATGGTTCCGGGGCACACGTTGCAGACGAAGTAATAGAAATTGTCGAAAACGCTCCACTTCCTGATTCTGGAATTACCGAATCTGAGAAAGTAAAGCGTGCTGAGAAGCCAAAAGTGGAGAAGAATCTGGAAGGATCGTCTACTGAAAGAACAGCAACGTTGGCGGTGGGTCGAATGCCTGAGACCCAGGAAGAGTTAAACACATCGACAGTAGAGACAGTTAATCGAGACACCAGGGACAGCAAACTGTCCTTAAGACAGCTTTTTCGCCAAGCAATCACCGGCAAGGATTCGTCGACAGCTGAAAACTCCGGGTCAACTTCTGGTGGAGATTTATCTAAAAATTCTAGGACACAGACTAATGCTGATGATGCCAAGTCCCATACGAAGGGATCCTCTCCAGGATCTACTGAGTCCACCAAGCCAGCTGAAAAATCCGCTGATAAATCTCCTGGATCCGGAAAGAAGGTCCGACAAACCCTTGGTAGACCTGTTGGATTACCTGGAGCCCCCAAAAGCGGACAACTTTCTAACATTGTTGGACCAGCAGCTGCGAAGAAATCTCCAGGAGCAACGAAATTTTCTCTGGGCATCAGCGAGCCAGTATTGAAGAAACTAGATGGACAAGGTATTCAAGGTATTCAGCTTCCTAAACTGGGACAACAACCCAACTTGGAAGGAACAGCCGCAAAATTGAGGCAATCTATTGAAAAGGCAAGTGCTGATTTGAGAAACAGAGTTCCTCCGCTAAAACCTTTGAATTCTTTAAAAAGGGAGAGTACACCAGCCGAAATACTCAAACCAGCCGACATATTGAAAAAGGCTAGAGAAACCCGTTTGGCGGCTCTCAAAGCGCTGAGAGATGAAGCTGATAAAATAAGAACGAAAAAAGCTCCAGATGTTTTCGAGAAGACATTTGCAGCGGAAAGTGCTAAGCTAGAAGAGTTTAGGAAAAGGAGGACTGAAGAGTTGCTACAGCTGAGGCAACAATTGCGCGATAAGCGAGCTGAGATTATGAGTAGTTACAAACCAGAATTGCTGGATGTGGTGATGAGAAATAAAGAGGATCTGGAGAAGCAAGTTGAGAGAAGAGAGGCTGGAGTCAAGAAGATTTTTGATGATCTGGTCCAGACAGTGGACAGTAATCTGAACGTGCAGCTTCCTGTCATTGATTTCTTGAAACCTCTGCATGATCTGCAAAAGAGAACAGCTGCTGAAAAAGGTGACGGTGATGATTTAGGGTTGTTCAAGTTACCGGATATTTTTAGGTCAAAGAAAGCTGTTAATGAAGATGATGAAGATCTCTCAAGTCTGGAAGATGAAGGTCAGAGACCAAGGATATTTCAAAGCATAAGAGACAGTTTTCCTTTGATGTTTCTTTCACCAAGAGCAAAGGAGGATTTTGATCCTTCTGAGACCTATCGACCTACCAAGGAAGATGGTAAGAATCTTCTAAAAGAAAGGAATCTCAATTCGAACGAAGGGACAAGTTCAGGCGAGGATACAATTTGGGATTTTATCGATGGGAGATTTAGAAGAATCAGATCAGCTGATGCAGAAATAGGCGAGAAGGAAGAAGCAAAAGATTTGAAGGATAAACATACTCGCAGAAGAAGAGATACAGAAGCTCAAGTAGATAAAGAAACTAAAAATACATCAGAGGTTCAAAGTACGGATGTAATGAAGATTTCTCAGAAACCGGATAAGAGGGCGAAATCTAAAGCATGCAATTTTCTTTGCTCGAAAAAAGACTCGACCGAGATTTGCGACGATTTTGAAGAAAAACTCTTCAAAATCGTCCGAGATGAAGATCACTTTACTGCCGTACCTGTCGATAATTTCGAGATAGAAAAATCAATTTCGAAGAAGAAAGTTTCCCTCAAGGATCAGTATGACGAGAAAAAATCTAGAAATCAAAAATACGATACATCTGAATATAATCCGGAACTCTATTCCGGAATGTTCCAGAATTATCCAGGTCTGCAACTTATGAGACCAGGAATTTTGGAAATGACAGCAAGCCAGCCAATTCAGCAGTATTGGAATGAAGAAGAATATCCTAGCAAAAAAATATTCCCAGATTACAATGATTACTACTTCGGAATGTTTGATAATTTTCCGAGATTCCCTCGAGATCAAACTACTGAATTCACCCCAAAAAGTTCAAGTGGAGACCAAAAAATAGATTCGAAAAAATCTCCAAATCCAAGTTACCCTGATTTGATGAGATATTTTCCGTTTACGAGTAGACCGCTGATTCGTCGTCGTCGTCAAGTTGATAACGAAATTGCAAAACCTGATACGAGTACAAATGAAATCTGGTCGGATGCGGATCAACTGAAAAGTAGAAAAGAGCTTATCAAAGATCTGGAAAAGAAAATCAAGTTCTTTGACGATTTTGGGAAGAGTATGGATTATAAGAAAGAAGTTTTGCCGAAAAAAAATGAAAAGGAAGATTCAGATAAGGAAATTAAGTGGGCGCCGATTCCAATGTTTCCTTCTCTTTTAAGCGTTGAGCCCGTGGAAAATTTGAAGAATGTCAAGACTGAAATGGAAGATAATAAGGGATTAGAAACTGGAGCGATGGTTATATCGATTTCAGTAACTGATCTTTTGGATAATAATAAAAATGTCCCGACACCTTTCGTGGATAGTCCCAAATTTTTTGAGCAACGTGAACCACTGATGACCGAAGATCGAGTGCAACCATCAATATTGGAAAAGCGAGTACAACCATTGATGATGAAACATCAAGAAGTTCCGAAATCCTCGACCCAACTTGCAAATTTAACTGCTAAAAATAATTTCGTTCATAGACTTATGAATAGTATGGACAGTTTTCTATCTTATGTGACAAGTTGGTCTCCAAACTTTAGTTTTTAATTATTTCAGATAGAGAGAGAATAATATAAATGATAAGAAAAGTTTAATTTATTGTTACTTAGTATTCTTTACTCCTTTGAATAATTTTTAAGATATTTATTGTTAATTTTATGTTTTAGAGATGTATCATTTATAGCTAATGTTTATATTGTGAGTTGATGTAATTTGTGTGTAATTTCTAAATGTGTAATAAAATTTTACCAAAATGTGACTTAATTATATTTTGTAGAATAAGTTTTTTTAATTTTTAGAGAATTTTTAAATAGTGGTGGATTAAGAAAGAATTTCTATATGTAGCATTTTTTATTCAATTCAATATTTATTTATAATTTAACACACTTATTTCGAGAAGCAGGAAACATACTTGAAGAGAATTCGGTTATTTACAAAAGTTTTTGGATAATCTAATTTAAATCGGACAGGCGCGGATCCACGGTGGGCGATAGGGGCGATCGCCCCCCCCCAAAAAAAAATATTCTTGAATTGCAAATTTAACTCATGTTTTTGACCATGCAGGCAGCTATTACAAAGTATCCCCTTCATAACTTTTCGAATCCCCCCACCCCCCAAATTCAGTTTCTGGATCCGCCCTTGATTTCCTCCGCCACCGCCTGGACTAACTCCTCGACCGAGAGGTGG
>JAUESH010000015.1:13789841-13833690 GCA_032275165.1 Synergus magnus
TACGAATTTTAAGTGCTTTTAAAGTTTTTCGCGGAATTTTAAAGGATTTTAAGAGATTTTCATATTTTTGAGAAAAAGTGACTTAAGTTACTGTGTGGCTCGGCTGTCCTGAGTATATATCGTGCCTTAAACAAATCCTCTCGAAGATTTCTCTTCAGGAACTTATTGAACAAATTAAAGTAAGTTTCTTCTTCCATTTTTTCTTCTTTCTTTTACATGGAATTGTAATCCTAGATTTTGAAAGTCACTCTTCGAGTCTTTTACTACTTTCTTCTTTATAATCATACCTCGACTTCGACTTCCTGAAGAACCGTCGGTGCTGAAACTTGACCGTGTCGAGTTCGACCCCAACCAGCAACCGTGGCAGCACGTCCTGAGAGTTTCAGATTTCTGGCTGGCAAACACACCGGCACTATATGTTGCTTAAAGGCGACAGTCCTTGATAATTTGATGAGTGCCACATCGTTTCTAAAATCTGTCGGCGAATATTGTGGATGCACCTGCAAAGTTTAGATTAGTTTTTCAATAACTAATTATTTCAATGAGAAAAAAAGCATTTCAAAATTCATAATTTAGTCACTCTAATTGATGAAGTTATAATTTTCAAAATATTTTTACTCAAGGGAGAAAAATATGGGAAAACAAGGATTTTTGATGATTTGAAACTGTTCTTTGGAGAATATAATGGCCAGTCTGATGAAGAAAAAGGAGTGACATTTCGTATCATTGAATAATATTTACGTAACGTAATTTTCCGTTAGTTTTGCCTGTTTTCTCTTACCTCTTTTCGTTCAATGTTGTATTCTTCATGGAGTAATCGTTCTGAGGCGTCCCTGACGTCCCATTCTCCTAGTCTGACTTTTAAGTTGCTGTTCGGAGTCCTATTGCACGCAATCTCTATGTTCAACTTTGTTCCAGATACTACTCGCTTTAATTTCAATTGACAATGACAATTCTACCCAGTCTCTAATTCTATTCAACTTTTCTTTCTCTTCTTTAGTCTCAGTATTAAGGTCATAGTTTTATAATTTAATTAGAATCCTTTTAAAAAAGTTATTCAGAATCTTCAATAATTATAATTTATAAGAAACAAAATTTTTTATCAATTATCATTAAGAATCGAGTGTATTCATATTTAAAAGAATTAAATGGGTTCATATTATATATAAATAGATAATGAAAAATTAATAGAATAAATACTGTCGATAAATAGAACTGCTAAAAGGTTTTAAAATCAAGGTTGAAACGTTCCACTTTTTCTTGAATATGATTATATTGAATATTTTAACAAATTGTAGCAAATTTTAAATTTAATCATGATTAATAAGAAAAGGAATACTCACGTAGCAACACAATGAGCAGCAGTTACAATCCATCGATTGTTGAGTAAAGCCCCTCCACATGAGAGCTTTTTCGACAAGAATCCTGATTTGATTATAGCGGCCTGAAACAATAAATTTACCAAAATTAAAGACATGTTTAAACAATTTCAAGTTATAAGTGTTCAACAACATCCAAATTAAGAAAATTTTAAAATGCCCTTCAAACTCATGCTGTTCAAGATCAATTAATTTTAAATAAAAGGAACTGTCTATTCTTACGGAATATTCCGTAAGGCTAGCTTTTATAAGCAAACGGAATTGGACAGTTTCAAGGTGGCGATTCGGCGGACGATTTCAAATCTCATAAAATCCCGGGCAACGCCGAGTAAATTTCTGCTAGTAAATAAATAACGATTTTGGGTTTTAAGAACTTTGGAAACTTTTTTTGATATTTTTAGTACAGTAAATGTAAAAAAAATCGTCAGACTAGACTATCAGAAGTAAACTCCTGGTTTTTAAAAATAATTTTTATTAATTTTAATTAAATTCTCGGTCAATAAAATTCTCCATCATTACCCAGTCTTTCCCGGTTTCCCGGTCAAGTCGCCACACCGGAATATTCCGAAAGAACAGTCAGCGCCTAGATAAAAACATTAAATTAAACAATTCCTAGTTTCAAAACCTAATAAATTAAAAAATTTTTAATTAATTAAAGCTCTTGAAGTTAAACTCTTCGATTTTCATTTTTACCCTTATAATTATTTAAGTAAAATAAAAACTGGACTCAATGAAACTGAAAAATAAAAGTTAATTTTAAAAATTCAAAAGTAAAACTTTAAATCGCACTTTACGGGTGAGAAGGATAATTAGAATAGCTAAATAAATTGTTTAAAAAGCGAAATTGGTAAAGGTAGAATGTAGATTGCATTCATGAATAATGAAAGAAGGTTTTCTTCCACAAAGTGTGTTCGCAAGATTCAACACTGTGCTCAGTCACGAAGGTATTAAAAGATACGTGAATAATGTAGAAGAAAGGAAAAGTGGCGCTCGACGTGTGAAAGTATCTGTGAAATTTATGATGAAGAAAATGGAGCGAAACTTTTGGTCGGAAGGGAATAATCCTGGCATATCTTACCTGCCACGGATGACTGCCGAAACTAGAACTATGTCCACCCACGATTCTATTACTTCTAGTGTAGAGTTCGCCGCAACCTAAAAAATAAAAAAGATAACATTTTAGACTCAAGAAAAAAAAAAGGACATGAATCAGTGAACCGTCTAGAAATATAAAGCGTTCCTATCATATTTTTTCTACTTTCCAGTTTCATTCGCGGTGAGAACAGCTAAATGCACTGAAACGATAAAGCCTTACATAGTAGCCACAGAAAAGTGCAGATTTTTTATTGAACTTGATAATAATATGAATGAAGAGGATCTCAACATTTCTGTCGATTCTCGTGTGTTTTATGTGTTTCGAAATGAATAAGTTAAAGAAGAGCGCTTTTTTGATGATAAAATGTGTATAGGAAGAAAAGAAGTGCTTCCAATCGTTTAAAAAAACTGTGGTGTAAAGAGAGAGTTTCGAGTAGATAAAGAAAGAAATTCATGCGTTTCTCTGAGATATTGCCGTAGCTGAGAAGGTCACTTCCTGTGCAAAATCATCCTGAGTACGTAGATAAGGATTTAAGTAAGCCACGTGCTTCTTTCAATAACATTTCTAGAGTTGAGATTCGCTTCTAGACTTCCAGATTCTGCTTTCCTTGATAGAAGAAGTGAAGAAGAATTTCAGAGTGCACTTGGTAATTCGTGAAACTATTTTGAAAAAGTAGGTCAACATTTGCAATTGATATTAAAAAATTTCCAAGTCTTTCTGTTTATTTAAATAGTTTATAAGTAAATATGAATTGAAAGAATAATAAATCGACCACCTCCTCAAATCAGTTTCTAAGTCCCAAAGTCTTTTTTTGAAGGTCCTAAGAGTTGTGAGAAGAGATCCAGCTAAAAATTCCCATACAAGTTCCTGTACAGGAAATTGGCGAAGAAACCTTTAATTCTAAGAATGGATCCTTTGAAGGATCCTGTACAGATTCCTTTGCGCAGTCAATTGAGGCCTTGGTTCCAGTATTGAAACCTGTACGGGAAACTGTTCGGGAACCTGCACAGGAATCTTGACAGAAACCTGTACGGGAATTTTCAGCAGGTAATGAAGAGAAGTGCAGAAGCCTCGAAGAAAACTCAGATTTCGATTACCACGATATCTGGACGAATGCACAGAGTTAGGATAGTCCTCGTCCATATTATAAATACCGGAAGAGGTCGTTTGCTGATAGTTGTTCTCGTAATCCCCAGAACCAAATCCTCCTTCAGGTCGATTTAGAAAAGGATCGAGAGAAGATGCACTCGGGCGATTTTGAGTCCATGGTGAATACGATGGTTTGTTATTTGGTGGTTTGTGTGTGGTTTCAGAGTAAACATACGTGGGTCGGTGAGAAGTGTGAGTGTATCCAGGACTAGGATGCATCGCATTATTGTATATTTCAACATCGTCGTCCAGGTATGGGCGCTGATTCGCCAAATTTAGCGAGAAAGCTAAAATGCATCTCCACTTAGTCCACAAATTACGAATTTCAAAAAAAAAGTCGTGGAATAGTAAAATCAATCACTCCTCATGGGAAAATTCTTGGTAAATTATTTGGGAAATTAATTCTGTTGTTGTTAGTAGTGAAGATTGATGGAATTTGAAGTTTAATTAAATAAATTTAATTAAATTAATTAAATGAAATAAATTATTTATGAAAAAATACTCACTAGCATTTTGTAGAAGACCTACGCTGGGCTTTGTGACTTTTTCAGGAATATCATCATCGTCGACACAACAGCTCCAAATCAAACCACCAGAGCAGAGATCAACCGGACGACCACCTCCAAGGACGCAACTTATACTAAGGCCACACTCGAATTTTGTGCCCTTGTATTTACACGTTTGTGGTATCACTGGAAGGAAATAACATACATTAGAAACATTAATCACGCTGGTTATTAAAAAATACATCTCTTTGATTCAAATTTAAAGAGATCAATGGATTCTTTTTATTTAATTATATCTGAAAGAAGAGTAGCCAGTAAAGAAAGATATTCGTACGTGAAGGAATATTATTCAAAATATAATACAATCACTTTCTGAATTTGTAATTTAAGAAATTTGATTAAAATTTTATTGATCCTTTAAAAAATTGTATAAATATGAAAAAAATACTCCGAACAATCAACTATTACAGATTCTTGGTGACTTAATTCCTTCGAGAGAACAACTAAATAAAACTAAACGGCAAGGCAGTAGTAACATCTTATCTAATCCTTCTGTTTATCGAACCGTGAGATCAGGTCACTGGTTTATAATACTATACAAGTTCGTGAGAATTAATTCCATTATGAAGACAAAGTTTCTTAACTCAGACAGACAAAATTATTTAGTTGTCCCACAGAATTTAGACAATTTGAAGAGTGTTTAAAAATCAGATAATCTTTACGTCTAAAATTATTTATGCATGAGGAAACTATCTCCTTCAAAGATATGATCTCAGAAAATTCTGCTGATGAAGAAAAGGAGAAAAAATGTTTTTAAAGTATAATTTCAGGATTTGTATACTTCGAGAATTGTCATCGGTCACAGACAGTTCGCTCGTAAAGAATTGTCTGCTCTGTTTCTCAAGGTAAACGATCGACCAAGCACTTTCGTTCCGAATCACAGTTTTGTAAGTGAAATTTAGGACTCCGCTCACGGATGAACGTGAAAGTTCCAAAGAAGTCTGAATTACTCGCCCACAATCTTATCAGTCGATTTTAATTACACCGGTGCCTAATTATTGTCTTTCTCCTTAAACCGATTCCCGGAATCACTCAAGAAAAAAACCCAAACAAAAAAGGAGATCTTCCGGTCTTTGCAGAAACTTAAATTATTTTTAACACAAAGGCAGATTGTAAAGTTGTCCTTTTGTCTCATTAAATCCATTATAATTTATCTTCTAATTCTTAGTTATGTCCCCTCCCAAAAAACCCGAATATTATATTAATAACTAGATTCAAGCCTGTTTTTCATTTTACAGAAAAACCGTCTATCTTAAAACAAATATTTTTCTTCTATGAAGAGAAATAGATGACAAATTAAAAAAAAAACAAGTTAATTCAATATTTAAATCATTAAAGCCTATTTGAAAATGTCCCTCACAAATTGTCACAACTCTGCACGTACTTTTGCCAAGCATATCCATAATTCCGCTCTGAATATCAGATCCATGTCCACGATGGTCGTTAACGTGAGTAAAATTTCGTTTCTTCCTCAGAGCCTCCACGAGAAGAATTCCCTGCTCCTGACTAGTGAGCTTCCTCCTTCTTCCCTGTCTTGAGCGAGTACCTGTTCTCAAATCCTCCAATTCCCCATTAACTTTCTGCCTACTAAGTTCATCTAAAAACTCTTCAAAATTCACTTCCTCATTTTCACTCTCATCAAAATAGTCCTTTTGATCCTCAAACCCAGAGTTCCAATTTGCAGTCTCCTCATTCTGGGAACTCGCTGCCGGAAATCGATCCTCCTCTTGTGGATAGGGAACAAACCTATTACTCGGATTCGAGTAATCCTTCAAATCTCCTCTGATAAAATCCCTATCGATCACATTCTGCACAGTACTCTCAATAGCTCGATTCTGACGAACGTACTTGTTCCTTGAATTTACTTGATCCTTGAACAGATGGTCTTCCTTTTCACGAGCCTCATCGAGCAAAATACCATCCCTTCGATTATTCCCGAGCCCGTAATTATTCACAAAGGCTTTTTGACTCACGAGAATCTGCGAAACTGGCCTATCAAATCTCGTATTTGTAGAAATTTGAGGAGTCCTTTGGGACCTATAATTCGACATTTCGTGGAGGTCGTAGTTCCCATTGATCGCAGACACCACCGTTATCATCAGCACGTACCGAAAACCGGTAGAGATCCTTAGCCGCATGATCTGTCAGGAACTTAAAATTTTCACTCTTCACTTCCTTTCCTCGAAAATTTGTTCAATTTTAGAGCAAAACTTCCCTCACGCGATGGGATCATCAACTCCTGGGGTTTCATTTTTCACTTGTTACTCGAGGATCCGTAATCTGGTTTCTAAATATTGATGATAATCCCAAGCTTTCTGGATCAATCTAGTGTTCTAGAAACTTCTGAACTAATCCCGGACTTTTCATTTTTCAATCATTAAATTTAAAATTAATTCCCCGAACCACGGATTAATCAAACTTTTGAATCAGTCTCTTCATTTTCAACTTAGAAGATTTATCATTTCACCCTCGACGATTCAAGCTGATCAAAATTTAGATCTTGAACCTTTCAGCAGAAGACGTTGGAGGTCCTTTGAGATTTTCTGATGATGATGACTTCTTTGATATTTGAATGGAACATTTTGGCTTGGAGTTTTAACTATCAATGTTTTCAGATTGGCTAGTTATTGAGCTATTTTGAAATGATTTTGTCAAAGGTCGGGGCAGGTCCACGATGTCGCGATAGAAACGTGCAAAGAACGCGACCTGCACGTGGACTGACTTGGGTAAATATCTCAGGACTTGATCGAAGCCTTGGCTGCTTTCACCGGCAACATCAGCTTTCCCGGACTCCTCACCATACCAGCCTATGGTGTCTTCCTCACATTTTATCCCCCTCCGCTGATAATTTCCGACGCCATCCTTGCCTCTGGTTCCTTTCCTTCCGTGTCTAGGTGTCTTTTCCAAGAACCTCCAGCGCCGGCGTCTAGCCTAGGCGTTTAGATCTTGAACAATATTTTTCACGACATTTGATAGTCAATATTATTGAGCAAAAAGACAAATATTTTGAATTATGCATTTCAAAAATTCCCGATTTTCTATCCTCGAAAGAAAAAAATTTTTGCAAAGAACAACAAAATTCTATACATTTTGTCTTCGAATTCACAAGAAACTTTATAAAATATAAAAAATTGAGACAGTTTTGAATTTGATTGCAAAATTTAAATACATAATACTAAATGAACCAATAAAAATCGATGACCGAATCGAAGCGTTACACATCCTAAAACTCTAAAAATTCCCCTTGTAATATATTATTTATGATAATTTCTTGTTAAGCAAATTCTTAAAAAACGTAAAATAAATATACAAAGCGTTACACATATTTTCTTAGAGAATAATAGATTTTATGACCCAAGAGTAAAATGCTTTAAAAAGTGGATTTACAGCTATGAATCCTTTCTGGTTTTAAATAGACTGGAAATTCTCAATAAATTTATTTTTTATCGCAATTTTTCAAGTCCATGAAATAATAAGAAAGAAAAAAATGAAACGAAACGATTTGAAAGAAATTTTCTACAAATGAAAGTCTTTAAAAAAATATGTAAAAGAAATTCGCCAAAGTACTTGGACAAATTTTTACAAATTACAAATTTTGCATCTACTTCTCTTATTCTTTTTTCGTATTCTTTGCGTAAGTTCTTATTATTAATTAAAAAAAAAAACATAACGAGACTGGACATGAGTTTCCGGATGGCTGCGCACATCCGGATTCAAAAGAAACTCTTTTGTCGCGAGCAAGAAAGATGTATGGCCTTTCTCTTTCAAGTAAAGTGCCACACTATATTCTTGTAATTTGCGGAATTTCTTCCGCACGTATACAAGTCAATGCCTTTCTTCATTCAAAAATAAATTGTCAAAAAAAGGACAATTTTGAAAAAAATAAATAAAACTAAATTCTACATTTTGAGGCAGTTTGTCCAAGATTTAGCGTTCAAACTAGGCGTCAAGCGTAACAATAATTACAGTATAATAACGTTCTTCAAGGCGAGAGTCTGTCAACGTTATATTCACTTCAATTCTATTATTATATATTATATTTTTCTTCCATCGCTAAAAATCGTTTCATCATTCTGAAGTTCAATTTCGTAACTCTTGTTAAAGATATGACTTTTTAAACGAACTTTTCATTTATCGAACGTTAGTAATTTACTAAAATATATAATTATAAAAAATAACACCTCATCTCCCTCAAAAATTTTTCGTAATTCCTTAATTAACAGTTTCTCAAGTTGCATTTAGGCAAAACAAAAGACAGTCTTTTGTTCCCCAAACAAGGCCAAAATTATTCAGAATTGCATAAATTTGTGACCGCAGCCTCAAGAAATATGGAAAGTGTCAATTAGCAGGCGTTTTGGATTTCACAGATGGTGAAAGTCATTGTATTGTTCTCGAAAAAATATATATTTATGTTTTAAACGTGTAAACATTGTTCTCTTTATCAACTGAATCCAGAAAGCTCGGTCTCTAATTGTATCTTCCGTTCCTGGCATTATATTTTTTCAAACAGATATTAAAATTATGCAAAAAATACTACGAGTAGAAGTGATAAATACAATTATTTTAATTATTAATAATAAAATGATTTTACTCACATCCAAGCTGATCGAAAAATCTAAATTCCTCCTGATTTCCAATTGGATTCTCAATCGTATTTTCTTGCACGTCTGGAATTTCCAAAGGCTCTGAAAAAAAATTTGAATTATGAATATGATTTGAATTGTATACCTTATTAAATTTTGTAATCTCAATATATTGGTTCTAAAATTGTATCCACTCACCAAGATTCGATAAATATTTGTCGTTTCTCCTTTGCTTTGCCAGAGAAGAGGGAGTCACGATGAAAAGGAATATGAATGGCAGTAGCAAAACCGCCATATCGTTTTTCAAAAAAAAATTAATTAACGGTACAAGATCGTTTAGATGTCATTTACATTTAATAAGTAGTACTTTTATGTATGTCAAGCTTTACAAAAATAATCATTCGAACGCTCTTTATAGCCATCGCGGCTCCTTTCAATTATGAATAATATTTCACAATAAATTCAAAGCACATTTTTGATAATTCAAAAAAATGTGTATATAAAGAAACTAAATTTTCAAATCTTCTTAAAATCTCTCAAATCAAACTACAAAAAAAATAGAAAAAAATCGCCAAATATTTGTTTAAATAAAGAAAAAACCGCTTTTATTTCCTATATTTTTTTTAAACAATTTATTCTTAAATAAAAACAAATGAGAATCTTATTTTTTCCTCTTTCTTATCTTCATCAAAAATTGGATTTGATCAATATCAAATACCGATCTATTTTAACTAAAAAAAGACAATTTTTTATTAAATTTTTAAAATTATTTTTCAAATTTCCTTGCTAATTTGACAGTAAAAACTCTTAGAGTTCACTGTACCATCAGAGTTTCAATTTACAAAACCTGGTGAAGATGGTCTTGTACAGTCCAGCGAAAAAGTAGGACACGGAACCAGGCCACTGAAACAAGTGGAACGTACAGTGCTGCTAAGTAACCAATTCTGATCCAAATGGAGAACCTCGGTACTATACTATACTTTTAGGATTTAGTGAAAGTTAACCACAAACTTTCAACTGCGATACTGCCCATTCAAAACTGCTTGAATTAAAAAATTTACCCTTTTTTTATTTGATTTTTAATCAAGTTTCAGAATCATCAAATTTCAATTTGAACTTCTCACCCCTTTATATTTTTTAAAAATTGAGAATCTCTTTAGTTAATTTGTATTATGTTATCCAAGTTAATTATAAATCGTCGAAGTAAAAAATGAACATGTTTTTACAGTTTTGCAATTTAGTCCTGGAATCATCAATTTCAAAGGAATTTGTCAATTTCAACTTTCTTCTCCGTCGGATTTTAATTTTTAGTTGAGAACCACTGTCGTTAATTCAATTTATATTATTCAAGTTCATATTAAATTTAATTTCAAATATGATGCTAAAAGTCGACAATTTTAAACAAGCTAAAGAATCTTCAATTTCATCAATATTTTTGGAAATTGTATTTTCCTTTTTTCCAATTGAGAACCTCTTTTAGTAATTAATTTTGTATTATGTAAAGCAATTTAGTATCCTTATAATTAAAAATTAACACCGTTTGATCGTCATATTAAATAAGCGAAACTAACTCATTATCATCAATTTTATCTTTCCTTCTCTTATACTTTCCTTTTTTCTTAAATTAATAAGTTTCAAAATAACTTATTAATTTAAACTTTCGTTCCATTTTTACGTCCACTTTCTAAATCTAGATCCTTCTTTTTCAATTACAAATCATATTACCAAAGTTAATATTTTTTTGTTGACCAAGAAACCAGTCTATATCTATAGCTATAGAGCAAAAATATCTGATCTAAGTCTTAAATTCCCCAAATTAAAAGTTTACTATAATAAGGAATATAAATAATTATTTTCTATTAAGCTATATTTCATTAAAATCTTGTTCAAATTAATAGTTTTATATTGTTATGTTTATTTTACAATTACTTTCACTTTTCATAAACTCTAAGAGTGCTTTCATATTCAGGAAATTTAATTTCCACTGTTATTTTATAATTTGCATTACTAAATATTTGTTCCAACATTAAAATATTTTTTTTAAATCTTAACAATGTTCAATTCAACATCATAATTATAAGATATTGATGAAATTAAAATTTTAAATTAAGTGTTAATAATAGAACGTTCCAGTGAACAATTGCAATTTAACATAATCGTTGCATAATTATCTACTAAAACTTTCACCAATAACATAAGATCGTTAGCCACTATTTTATAAAATAATATCTTACATTTTAGATTATCATATCTTAGTCACAAATTTTTATATTAAATAAAAAAAATAATTTTATTAGCGTTCAAAATTTTTAATTCGATTCAAGATAAACATTTTTAATTGTATCGATATTATCCTATTTCCTTCCCTTTTTGAATTTTAATGAAAATTTCTAAATTAAGAATATTTCATTTTTGTTGATGTATAGATTAAAAAGAACTAAAATAATGCTTAAAAATGAAAGAATTTGAAATAAAATAAGTGAAAGCAGACATAAAGTAGATCAAGTTTCAAAGTTGTCAAATTACAGTTACGCATTTTTTTTCTGGTAAATTTTCATTCAGATTAAAATATAGATTTCAGATTGAAGTCTTTGGATTTCAAGCCTCTTTCACTGACAGAGAAAGTGACTTATTATTAGAAATTGATGACACGGCAATCTAATAAAAGCTGCTATTGTTGCAATATTTTCAAGATCGGACAAGTAAAAATGTTTCCTTAACCAGGACATTTTTTAAACTTTAAAAGACCAAAAATGTTAAATTAAAAAATAAAAATTACTTTCATTTATAATTATTTTTTAATAGGAAATTTATTAATAATTGAAGAGCAAAACTTTCTTCAAGCAAGTTATCTAGATTCAATGACAGCTATGCGTCAATGAAAAGGAAAACTTCATAAAAAGTAGTCGGTTCGTTTCTCAACAATGGTGCTGCGAAGGAGAAAGGAAGACCTTAACATTGAAAATATCAAGGGCAATTTTACGTTTAGTATTTCTAGCATCGGTTATTTATGAATAATTTACATTTTGTAATTAATATTCTGAATAAAAGTTATTCAAACTTTTAATAAATCTTCCCCAATTAAATAATTTGGAAGTTACGTCTTTCTTTGAATAAACTCCGATTATTTAATTCACTAAAAACTAATACAAATTTTCATATTAAATAAAAAAATATCGATTGCAAAACTAAGAAATTAAAAACTTTAAGTTTTTCAAAAGTGCTCACCTGTTCAAACTTTCCAAAATGATAATTTTTTTTTCAATTTGTTGCACAAAATTTGACAGCTCTTAAATTAAACTATTCATCTTCAATTAATTTTATTTTTCTTCACGTAGCACATAATTGCATTAAAAATCACTTTTTTCTTTTTTTAATCACGAATCTAATCACACTAGTTACTGATTAAAAAACACATCATTAGATTTTACGAATCAGGATTTAGAGTTCAGTTACATTAATTTTTCTTTTAAATTTTGGATGGTTTAAGTGAAGAATATTTTCAATTCTGATGGGATTTTCGATTTCTTTATGGGCCCAATGAATAGAACACCGCGAGTCGCGGTTGACTACTGATGAGGACCTGAAACATCAGCATCCAATACACTCTCTTCCCTGTTCTGTCCTGTCCTCTCCTCACTCTCACCTGGTGGACCAGGTCTCGTAATTAAAGTCACATATAAAGCTTCTTTAATCATTTCAATATAAAATTTCCTTCTGAGCTCTATTAATTATTTTTCAAAAAAAAAAAAAAAAAAAAAAAAAAACATCTAGAACTCCTAAATCTGGAAAAACTTAAAAGAAAAAAAGAGAGAAAGAAGTACTTGTTTTACAAACACGTTACTTTTTCTTGAAGTTGTACCACTTTTTTTCTCCTCCCGCTTACTTTCACTTTTTTGCCTCTCGATGTTCAGAATTTAATTCTGCTGCAAAAATTCACAATTAAAAAAATCATTTTGCTTTATACACTTTCTTGCAAATATTTTTCTAAATCTACTTTCTTGTTAGCAATTAATTACATTTGAATATTTAGAGTTTAGAATATTTTAACAGATTATTCGAAAGTAGATATTTTATGTTAGTTATTACAAAATAATAATTTATCTATAATAAAAATAAGAAAAATAAAGTATCTTTCTGCGAAGCTAAATGAAAGCGAAACACTTTCTTATAATGATTGTTCTTCTCTGGGTCACGGAAGATCTGTCTGCAAACTCTTTCTTGTAGTATCTTCATCGAATTTCTTTATCAATAGAGTATTATCAATTTTTATCGAGAATTACTTTTTTTCTGTAAGCATAAATTTTCTCTTCCTTTGTCATTTTTCTCGGCCTGACCCCAAAGGGGCCGTATTTTATCTCTTTAATAATAAAAACCGTTTATTCCAAGATCTCCAGCATTCGTACGACCTTGGAAGAAAGAAGCTAAAGTAATACTCTCACTTGAAACTTTGATATTTACTACGCACTCTATTACATGCAATTTCTCCACCTGTAATTTACGCATTTGTATTCCACGTATGAACAACTTGTCACTTGTCACGACACACTTCGCGTTTTAATAAAGATTCTAACTGATTTCCGAAGTGAAAGCTACATTTTCTGGAAATCTGTTTTCAAACGGTTAAAAAAAATTGGATGTATTAAAAAATTAAAAATTCGTAGATCGCATTAAAAATGTTCATTGTTTAACTAACTAAGAGTACATTTTTATACTCTCAGCAATTTATAAAAATTTTGATATTAAAATTGAACAGTCCAACAGTTACTCACATCAGTGATGTAGAGATACTTATTTTCTAGCAGCTCTCTTTTCAGCAAAGAATTTGGCCATACTGCCAATTGCAGATCCGAAGGAATTATTAATTACCGCAGTCCGTTGAATCCAACCTGGAAGCGCATTGACTTTATTTGAATAGCGCTTATCCAGCAAAACAACTGTAGAATAATCTTGACTATGACGAACTGCTCTTCCAATACATTGATTCACAGCCTTCATACACGAATTCTCATAAAAAATATTTCCAGCTCCTTGTTTCTAGAAATAATAACAAAAACCAATGTTTAAAAAATATATTAAAAAATAGTGCTTCGAATAATAGGAAGTAGATCCTAAGTTTTGATAAACTTACTACGTTTTCATTCAAGTACTTTATTTTCTCTTGTAGTTCTGGTGATTTAATGTTGGGGTAAGGCATTCCCACAACCACGATGCATCTTCCCAAATCGTCAGAAAAATTTAATCCTTCACTTAATTTACCACCTAAGAAAAATTCAAATTTAAAATTTAGTCTTTTATCACTTTCAATTTTGAAATGGAGTCTCTTTAAAGAGACTTACCGACAACACTGAACAATATTGAACCATTTTGTGGTTTTGGGGGATTTTTCACGACCTGAGCATATTTTTCCAAGACTTGGTTGACTTGAGATGCTAACTTCGGTTCTCGAAAAACACACTTTTTGGTACGAAGCTTTGCCAAAACTCCAGAGGATTCTAAATACTTGTAAAGCATTTCTTCGTAGCTGTAGGATGGCAAAAATATGACGATTCCTGCTGGCACAATATTGCATATATTTTGCAAGGCACGCCCCAATTCACACATCTGAATTAAAAATTTTACTTTGTAAGAAATACTCTTTTTGCGAATAAACTAAACTGATTTTTCAAAATTTAATAAACTCAAATTACCATCTTTTCATTTCCTCTGTTTTGAAAATTAAATTCAAACTCAATTCCAGTGGGACCTCGTGTAACAACACTCGTCAGAATATTTTCTTTGGGAATCACATGATCGCAAGAAAAAGTAACGATTCTTTCTGGATTAGCGCCAGCGCCGATAAACAACTGTTCTTTAAATTCCGACATAGGTTCCATCGTACCTCCTGCCAAAATCACTGCCCTTGATTCTTGAACTATAAACAAATATTTAAATTGTAAGTTTGAAAAAATTATTCTTCAATAAACTTATAAAATAAGTCATACCGATGTCGTGAAAATGAGCAGCAGGATTAAGCAAAAGAAACTTTAAAGTTCCCTGCCCAATTGTCGTTCCAGGAATAACGAAAACTCTCCCATCAGCGCTTTTGGAAAGTAAAGATTCGAGAAAACCGTAAACAAATATCAATGGGCTACTGTTTTGTTGTTCCTCATTCTTTTCATTTACTTTACAATCAACTTTTTCCACATTTTTATCTTGAAAACTGCTCAAAAAAGCCTTCACTCCTGTCTGTTTCTTAGGAACTACATTTATTGTCACTCCATTCTCGTACTTTTCTACATAGCCTTTCAATTTATGAACGAGTTTTGAATTCTTCATAAACTTCAGTAAATGAAAAATATTAATTGTATCGATTTCTGCCACAGTCTCGAAATCCCTGACTGTATAAAGTTTAGGAATCGCTTCTGTACTTGAATTATCATCAGGCTGAGATTTTATTGTTCCACCCAAAGTCTTCAAAAGTTTCTTCAGACAGAAACTCAACTGATTCAAATACATAATGTTCTTTGCAGAGAAAAGAGTCTGAAATCTGTTAAGGAAATTGTTTTAAAATATTGTATAATATAAAACTTATAATATTTAATTTACAGAGCTTTTTTTAGAATATCTACCTTTGTTGATACTGAGAAAGTTGATTATAACAGTGCAAGATGTTTCTTCCAGTGATAGTAATACTGTGCATTCTTTCAATCGCTTCCAAAAGATTATGCGCTTCGTCAATTATCAATATATTATTCTTCAAATCGATTCCTGAACTTTCTCTGGTACTTTTGTGCAAAATGGAATTGTAAGGAACTAAAATCATTTGACCATCTTCCACAGATTTTCTGGAAGCATAATAAGAACAAGTGCCTAATTCTTTACCCTTTTGAGCAATTTCTTCCACATCTTGTATATTTGTCAAAATATCTGCTAAAAGAAGATCCTGGTCCCCAGGTTTAAATGGACATCCACTTGTAGTTTTCTGTTTTTTGAGAGCCTTTTCTTTTTTAACCGTGGTTTTCCTCCTTTGGAGCTGCAGGCACTGATCGTTAATCATGTTCAAGTTTTTAAGCCTATTTACAGATTTGTTTACACAGTAGTTTTGCCTGTTGACAAGGGGAAATCATTTTTAAAAGACAAATTCAACCTAATTTATGTAAATATCTCTAAAAAATGAACAAAAAAAAAATATTTACCTGGAAGCAAGAGGCACAACCGAAACGCTTTCAGAATAAGGACTACCTTTTAGTTCTCCAATAAATTGCGAAAGTTGAGAGTGAGTTCTCGAACAGAAAAAGATTTTGCAATTTTTATACAATTCTAGTGATCCGTCTTTATCATCTTCATCTGATTCTGAATCCGCATCCCTCAAAAGAAGGTCTGCATCGTTAAAATCATCCTTAAGATCCACTTCAGCACCATCGAGGTTTTCTTTTTCCAACCCACCAGGAACTTTAGATTTAACATAATTTTTCTTACTATTCTTATTTTTTTCTTTATCTTGCTTTAATCGCTCTTTTAATTTATTTTTCTTTTCATCGTACTTTTTAATCGCATCTAATTTTTCTTCTAAGGTTCGCTTTTCTAGAGTCAATGCTAATTGCTGAGTTTGAAGCGCAAACCAGTCGTCTCCATATTTTTCAGTGAGTTTCTCTATCCGACTATTTAATTCGTTTATTTGCGAATTCAAGATTTCTTTTTCATTCAATTCGTGGTCTAGGAGCCATTTTAATGCACCGCAAATTATAGAAAGCGATTTTCCAGTGCCTGTGGGACTTTCGAAGATTCCCAAATTATTATTTTCGAGGCATTCGTACAGTTTTTTCATGAATTGGTTTTGAATTGGGTATGGAGGAAAAGGAAATGGAAAGTCTTCCGGTGTTTCCATTATAGTGTATAAATCAATTATTTAGTCCTAAAATGGGCAAGATGATTCAAAATATCAAAATAAAGAGAATTTTATATAAATTCTGTTAATTAATTATGAATACTGTATTATAAGTTTATATTTATATTATTATTTTAAATTCCAAAAGCTCAGAATTATAACCTATAAGACATTATCTTCTAATTTATCATTCTGGTGCTGTTGATATTAGATATAACTTTATTATTTCATTATTCATTAAATATATCTATTTTCTAAACAATATAGGAATGAATACATTATTTATTTACCTTTTCTTAAAATATTGTTATTGTTGTTTTTGAAGTAAATAACTCCCGCCAAAACAAAAAAGCCGGTTAGTAAAAAATTTAGTTTAAATTCACCAGCATTCTAAATTCAAACATTAACTTCAAGTTCTGACGTTCACTGGTCACAAAATTCATGTTTTAACTCTCTATTATTTAAAAAATATCTACAATTGTTTAAAAAATACACCTGCCGCACGTCGTGCACGTCAAAGCAAATTTCCCCTTTTCGCCATATTGGTTTCCCAACCTAAAATTTCAATCATCTGCTGATTTTCTTATTAGCACCGCGCTTATCATATAATTGAATTGTAAGTGTATTCCTTAATCAATTCAATGTATTTTAAAAGTGACCAGAATAAAAATCACTGTATATTTTTTCAGTGGAAAGGAATTTAACCAATTGTAATTGAAATTTACCACTCTTTTTCTGAACGCCATCTTTGATAATAGAAATGACAGTAGCGTACCTATCATAAATACCATAAATATCAAATCTAATATTATTAATTAATCTTTATTAAACTTTACTATATACTTAAGAAACTAACACAGAATATAATTCTAGATATTTTATAAGTTAATAAGTTGCGTGGCGCAGTGAAAGTTTGAATACGTTTTATTCAAGGCGTTCAAGGCTTTTTAGATTATTTTTAGCAATTCTAACCTAAAAAAATTTTACTTATACGCTCCTGAGACCTGAACTTGTTTGGCTTTCTTGGCACTTGTTTGATTGTGTGATACCAATAAAGTCAGAGCTTTTTCTTTTGTGTCTTCGTCCAGTCATTTAAATCTTTTTCCTGGCTTTACATTTTTTATAGTTAATCTACATTCTCAATAGTGACAGTTTAATCATGATTCGCGTATCAAGAATTCTCGCCTCAGCTTCAAAAAATCTCAACAAAAGTGTATTCAACGGATCTGTAAAGTATGTCATATAATAATTTCACGTTTGTACTTTGAACATGATGCATTCCTAGAAACTTGTTGCTTCGTTTAAAACGTGCACTTTAAACCAATTGTGACCTATTTTTGAAGTTAGGGACTTATTAAGGAATTTATTTTTATCGCAATTTCTTATTTTTGGATGCCTGTAAAAAATATGGACATTGAAACTATTGTTGAAACCTACTTTGAAGTGGACTTTGACCTCGCTATATACTTACATATTTAGATTTTTAATTTTTTTATTAGTTTCGCTTCTTAATCTGTTTTCTTGATAAATATAGTTATTTAACCTAATGCTATTTTTAAACTACTTTCATTTGAATCTAATTCCTTTTATGAATGCAAAATATCTATGAAGATATCGTTATTCTAGTCGAGAGAATTAAATTTGTTTTCATTACTTGTTTTATTTTTCTATCTCTTTTTTGGAAATCAAATTTATTAAGCTTTTTTTTAATTTACAGATGCCTCGCAACTCAAGCTGCAGCAAAAACAGTGAAGGCAGACAAAACGGAGGAAAAGTCTTCCAAAAAAGAATCTCAATCGTTTACAATGAATATTTTCCGAGGCCAGCTTCAAACCTCTCAAGTATTTCCTTTTCCAGAGCCTTTGAATGAAGAACAGATTGACACTTTGAAAATGTTCATTGATCCAATTGAAAAATTTTTCGAGGTAATTTGAAGCTTTCATTTTAAAATAAAAATGATTATACTTAATTTAAACGATTTAATACAATCTCCAAATTATTTAAAATTTACAGGAGGTGAACGATCCATTTAAGAACGATGAGAACTCTTCAATCGACGAGACAACTATGAAAGCTCTCTGGGATATCGGAGCTTTTGGTCTTCAAGTACCACAAGATTTAGGTGGACTTGGGCTTAACAATACTCAATATGCTCGTTGTGTAGAAATTGTTGGATATCACGATCTCGGAGTCGGAATCACTTTAGGTGCTCATCAAAGTATTGGTTTCAAGGTAATTTCAAATTATGTTGTCTTTTATAATTAACTGGAAAATGACGAGAAACTTTTAGATATTGAGAAAAGAAATCGAAAAATAACCGGGATTTTGTTTCCATCATCAAATTTAAACAGGGTTGCTACAAGACCTGGAAGACCTGGAAAAGACATGGAATTTTTTAAAAGTGACTGATATTTACAGGGAATACTACTCTTCGGGACAGATGAACAGAAGAAGAAATATTTACCCAGAGTATGTAACGGAGATTTTGCAGCTTTTTGTCTGACTGAACCGAGCTGTGGATCCGATGCCGGTGCAATTAAATCGCGAGCTGTAAAATCCGCAGACGGGTCTCATTACGTCCTCAACGGAAGTAAAATTTGGATTTCAAACGGAGGCCTCGCAGAAATCATGACCGTTTTCGCTCAAGTTCCAGTCACGGATCCCCAGACTGGAGAAGTCAAAGACAAAGTAACTGCCTTTATAGTCGAACGAGCTTTCGGTGGTGTAACAAGTGGACCACCGGAAAATAAAATGGGAATAAAATGCAGCAACACGACTGAAGTTTATTACGAAGATGTTAAAATCCCTGCGGAGAATGTGTTGGTTGGAGAAGGCCAAGGTTTCAAGGTAGGCGGAAGTTTAATCTATTAAATAATTCGAAAAGAAATTTTAAAAAATGACATTAATGAAT
Source organism: Synergus magnus (assembly GCA_032275165.1). Classification (NCBI taxonomy): domain Eukaryota; kingdom Metazoa; phylum Arthropoda; class Insecta; order Hymenoptera; family Cynipidae; genus Synergus; species Synergus magnus. The sequence goes on from JAUESH010000015.1 coordinate 13,809,396, forward strand.
ATTTATTCAAATATTTATTCATGGCTTTGGAATTTTAAAATACTTAAATTGAATGCTCATTCTAAATATTATTTCTCAGGTAGCTATGAATATTCTAAACAATGGACGATTCGGAATGGCAGCAGCTTTGGCTGGAACTCAAAGATTTTGCATTAAAAAAGCAGTGGAACACGCTACACAACGAGTTCAATTTGGCAAGACGATTGATAATTACGGAGCCATTCAAGAGAAAATATCGCGAATGGCGATTCTACAATATGTTACAGAATCCCTCGCATATATGATCTCTGGAAATATGGATCAGGGCAGTCAGGATTATCATCTAGAGGCTGCAATTTCAAAAGTAAATATTAATATTAATATAAATTAGAAAAATTAAATACAATAGATACTAAATTCATTTTAATATAATTTCAGGTGTTCGCATCCGATGCCGCATGGTGGGTTTGCGACGAAACAATTCAAGTTCTCGGTGGCATGGGCTTCATGAAAGGCACTGGACTCGAACGAGTAATGCGAGATATTCGTATATTCAGAATATTCGAAGGCACGAATGACATTCTTCGTCTTTTTGTTGCCTTGACGGGTATTCAATTTGCCGGTAGTCATCTTAAAGAATTGCAAAGGGCGTTCAGAAACCCGACTGCAAATTTAGGATTAATTGTTGAAGAGGCAACAAAAAGGGCAACGAGGGCAGTGGGACTTAGTTCGCTACCAAATTTCAGTCATTTAGTTCATCCAAGTTTGACAGATAGCGCCGCGCTTTGTGCAAAGGTTAGTTTCAACGCTTTCAAGTTAAAGCTAATTCTACTAGAAACTTTCTTTATTTACAAGAAAAATTAACTCCATTTTTTTCCAGAGTATAGAATCGTTTGGACAAACGATAGAATCTTCTCTTATCAAATACAATAAAGGAATAGTTGAAGAACAATTCGTCTTGAACAGATTAGCGCAAGCAGCCATTGATACTTATACGATGTCTGTAGTATTAAGCAGAGCAAGTTTATCAGCGAGAAAAAATCTTCCGAGTGCTCAACACGAAATTATAATGACACAAACGTGGTGTACAGAGGTAGGAATTTTCAAAATGAATTGACAACAATTTTTATGAATTAAAATGAACTTCAATAATTTAATCGAGTCCTTTCTTCAATTTTAGGCAGCAAGTCGAGTCGCCTACAATTTAAAAGTCGTCAACAGTGGGAAACATTTAGACATCTTCAGTAAATTAGGAAAAATTTCAAGAAACGTGTGTGAAAACGGCGGATGCGTTCAAATGAATCCTCTTACTTTTTAAAAGCTTTAAGTTTTAGCTTTTAAATTGTGAGATAATTCGATTTTGAAAAAATCTTTATCCATTATGAGTCTAATTCCTTCTCAGCTAGAAAAATTGTAAAATATTTCGAATTAATAATTAACAATATAAAGAGATTCGTTAAGGGGAAAAGCTCTAATCTAAAGTATCACAAATACCTCTATGTATTCTTAATATGTACTAGTGCCTTTGATAATCTTTTTTATGCTCTTTAAAATGTATATGTAATTTATTAGAAATTTATCTACATTAATCAATGTGAATTAGAGGCGTTGTAAATAAATGAGTGAATGATTTTAGATTTCGAAATCTTTATTATTTACTTATTTCCAGTCATAGGATACTAAAATAAGTGTTTACATAATAATAGAATAGATCATCACACGATGTTCAAAGACGTATTTTTACAGCTTTTTCCGACCAAAATGAGTTTACAGAAAAATATCAAACAGCCCAACTGCAAATTGGCGAGAATATATAACATTTTTTGGGAATTACCGAGTGCTTGCAGTTGATCTGAATGCGACTCAATTATAATGAACAAAAAAATAGATAACAGCAAGGTAGATCTTTGAACAGCTTTTACATATTTTCACCGACATGGAAGCACACGAAATATCTATAAATGTCTCCTCTTTTTCAAGTTCACAGAGAAGTGACGTATCATGCAGAAACATCAAGTAATAGCGATTGAATAAGTTAACTTCGAGAAATTAAAGTTTGAGACCCAAACTCTTCACAAGCCACTCCTTATTTTCCAATTATAAAACTCCATACGACTTTTAAAATCATTTTTAAGTACCTATAATTTTAATTCGTTGCTATTCTGAAAATAGGAGATTAAATGCATTTGGAAAAAATTCTTATCATTAGATTTTTCGAAGCTTAATCGGAAAACTGCACAAGTGCAAGATTACGTATTTCATTAAAGCGCAAAGAGATCAAATTTTTTTGCAATGGTAGTCTAAATTAATTTGCTTGCTCCTCAAACTTTAACTCGCAATGAACACATGACGTGTCTAACGAATTTTTTTCTCAATTATATAGCGATACGTAATTATCATTAAAATAGTATGAAAAAGTAGTCCTCCTTTATACATGCAGAGACGACGAATAATCAAGTTATCAGCATTAACAATTATTATGACAATGATTGTATCCGACAATTTCCAAGAAAAATATAACAATTTTTGTTACTATTGTTACTCCAGGTATGTAAGCTATAAATAATTTCCTCAGACAGGGCTGAACCAATCAAAATCTTTCTAGATTTTCTTATTTGAAAGAAATTCAAGAATATGATTTGAGATAAACTTACATAGATTAGAAATAATCAAATAAAGTGTGCATAAATGGAAATCTGTGTTAATTAATATCTACTGACTCATTTAAAAATATAGTAATAGTAATATGTACTTTGAATCTGATTCAGCACTGCCTTTCGAAAAAGAACTTTCGTCTGATAAAAAACGTCCAGACAATTTTTTCAAAAAAATAAATCTCTACTTTTCAGAAAATTTACAAATGCCAGAAAATATAACAAAGTTTCTCTATATTTGTGTTAATTTTATAAAAGAGAAACCCGCAATAGGGTGAAAACTTCTCGGTAAAAATGGCTTATGTCTGAAATCACCGACTCTAGATATATGTAATGTTTACTTTCAGATTGGAGTTTCTAATAATGTTCTTAGTGGCAATTGTGTGTTACTGAATTGTAACCTTTTGCTTTCGTTGCAGTTAATAAATTTTCAACAAATTAATTCGTTCACTTTCATTCCATTAGAGAACTTGAGAACTTTTTATCTTTTTATTTTTTCATTAACTTTTTAAGATAAATTTAATAATATCTGTCTTAGAGACAGGATTAAATATCCAAAATCTATATTATAAATCAATTCTAGTTGTCGTACTAATACTATGTGATTTCGAACCTTGAGCTTGTAACTCATGTTCAGAATAGTACTTTAAAGTTGAAAACAATCACAGTAAGTATTCCGCTTGAATGAAGATCGTTTTGTAGAAAGCTTTCAATCAAAACCACTTCACTAGATTTTAATCCCCTATGAAATATTTTCATAGATATAAGAGAACTGGAACAATTGTGCAATGCTTGAAATTCAAAAGTGAATGGGGAACTTGCATTCTCTAAAATATATTTTTTCCATTTCAAAATGAAATGAATAATAATAATCAAGCGAATAATTTTTTAAATATACTAACATATTTAGAATTTCATACAGTATTCAAGAAGTACATTACCTAATATTAATGCAAGTTCCCTATTGTTAATAAAAAAAAAAATTGTAAAAGAAGCAAGTATGTATTCGAAGATATATGATGGGTTAAGAAACTAGGTCAGTCCTCTTAATTCTATGACGCCTGCTTTTAAGTGCGGTTCGTTTTATAACGTTGAGCTTAACTAATAAATATTAAATCAGTCTGTACTGCACTTTACGATTGGTTATAAATGAAAGGACGCAACTAATCGAGCTACTTCATAGATGGCTCAAAAAATAAGTAATATTGCGTTTTACGCTGACTCCGTTTCGAGCCTCGATAATTATCAATGAACGTGGAGTTACTACCTGGAGTAACTGTTAAGGTTGGGTAGGCCTAACCCTGAGCTATGGAGAGGTTCTTAAACATCGGCCCATTCCAAGCTATTGCGATGCAATAATGCTGCAAAAGTTGAGTTAAAAGCTCTCTTTCATCCAGAAGTTCGATACGCTCGATGCGAATTCTTTCGCTTTCGGGCAAGGAATCGTAGACTTCCACCATCGTCCAGGCATTCGACCCTTCCCATCCATTCACCGAAAAACTAGAAAATAAAGTGGAAAGATATTAGATTAATTAGAATGAAAAAGGAATTATTAATTATAAAGATGCAACTTACCGTCTCTGTTGAGTTTCTAGGGACTCGCAATCATCAACTCCTGCCAAAAGACATCCTCGACTTCTCAAATTGGAGAGCATGACCTGTCCGAATTTGTCTCTCATGTTTACTTGCTCGTAGTTAATAAAAAGACTGTTAGGAAACTTTCCAGCAAGCCATTTTAAGAGAGACGAAGCTGCAGTGGTATCTATGTACACCAAAACACACTCAGCCAGAAACAAGGTAGGCAAATTAAAATTTACTTCAGCTTGAGACAATTTGTTCGCCAAGTCCGAGGTGTGGCGCAGATCTATCCCAACTAAATGATAATTTGCGGCATGCAAATCTGTCGTCGAAAATCTAATTTCTCCATCTACAAAATTAATTTAATTTAGGAAGTTTATAAAACCATTTGTTAAAGTGTTGAGAGAATTGTGTATTGTTGATTAAAATGAGGCTTAAAGTAATTTACCTTCGGTATTGAGTCTATCTATCAGTTGCTTTTGCTTCTTGATATGGTAACATTTTTTCGCGGTAATATTGGGAAAGTCTAGCTCTATGAAATTCGCTGGACTGTTTCCAGCATCTTTGAGTCTCCAGTAAAGTGTGTCAAAGCCAGCCCCGAGGTTTATAATCTGTCCTTTTCCTCCAGACAACTAGAATAAAATTTTTTTCGATTTACAATTGTTCAATTATAAGGCTTATAAATTAAAAAAAAAAAACAAATAATTGCAGAAAAAGTAAGCAAGAAATTGTCGTTCCGAAAAGCTGCCCAGTTTTTTGTTTAAGAATGACAACTGGCGCTTATAAATATTGAACTAAACCTCCACACTTCAAAAATAGTTCAATATTAGAGAAGTAAACGAGAAGTAATACCTGAATCTAAATTCAAACAAATCATAAAGCTATTGTCTTATATTTTGGATACAAATTAGCAAAGAAAAATTTCAAAAAAGAAACTGGAAACAACCTTTCTTTGAAGATAACATATAACAAAAAAGAAGCAGCATATAAAAAAGATTTAAACAAAAAAAGAAAAAGAAATTTGTCTCTTCTAGAGACCGGAAATCTTTATTTTTAACTCAGTGTGGAAAAACGTTACATTCCCTGGAAAAAGAGCACAATTATGACCTACATCGTGAATCCGCGATAAAGGAAGATCTCAACGTGAAATTAGGGCAGGGCCAGGTCAAGGTTTCAAGCGGATCAGCTGTATCCTCGAAAGCCTATTTCGAGGTTATGCTCAACCCTCAGATTTAAAATTGTCATCAATCGGTCACTCACCTTGAGAAATTTGTCGACAAACACTTCGATTCCTTTGACTCTTGCATAATATCCGCGATTAATTTCTGGAGTCTTCTTGTTAGTTTGCTTGACAAAAAAGTTTATAAATGGATCCGACCAATATCCGCACTGAACCGCGTATCTTTTGCAATCACTGGCATCGTCGTTTGTTGCCTGAACGGCTTCATCATTCGCCATTTCCTTAATCATGACGCTTTTCTTTTCTATTAATCGAAATTATACATAATTTCACGAATTTTTGGGTGAAAATTTATATCTGTCACTCACTCCAAACTACATCAAACAGCGCAAGCAGCCATTGCAAAATTCGCGAAACGCAGTTACTCAGGTCCGTAGACCATTTGCAAAAATCCCGAGGAGAAAAGGAGAACTAATTAAAAATTACCAACTTTGATTTAGAAGATAGAATAATAGAATTGGTTAGAAATTTTCTTCCTTTTCAATACCGAGTTAATAATTTTATTCCCTACTATTCATTTCTTTGAAATTCCCTATTTTGATTATTTCAATTTGGATTTCGCGCCAAACTTTTGTTAGTACGCAGCGCGCCGTCGTGGTGCTGCAATCGAGAGCAATTTCTGAATTTTAAATGTTCTGTGGCAATAGTCTGCAATAGTGCAATCTTTTTGAATCTTTTTTACAGTGGATATTTAAAGATAATTATATTAATGCTATTTCGATATTTAAAGCAATTTTAAATTGTTTATTAATTAGTGCATAAGAAACAGACTTATGAAAATGGATATCTTGAACGGCGACTGTCTTATTGGTATGGTTTTCGAATTTTTACCCATAATAGAGAGCTATCTTTTTTTTTTTCAATCAATCAATCAATTTTTTATCAACCTTTTTTAATTTATCTATCTTTTTTCAATCTATTTTTCAGTCTCTCCTAGGAGAGATTGAAAAAGGTATATTAAATTAAAATCATTAACTTAGGACTTGTTTAAGCAAGATATTTCTAAAAATATGGAACTGAACATTCTTTCTTGTTTTTGAAACTATTCGAGTTGAGCTCGTTTTTATTGTTAAATGGATATTTTGTAAGTATGTATAAACAAATTCCTATAAAATAAGAAGTAAAATCAGCAATCAATTTAGAAAAAAGTTTTTTCATATGTACAAAAGTATTTATTTTCATTTCACGTAATTCTTATTTTTCAAAAAGGCCCGATTTTTGGCATCACCTCGAAAATATCAGACAGAGTAAAGCATTATCTCTATTGAGTATAAATGAATTAAGCGTATAGCTAAAAAGCTAATTAGTTCGAAAACTCGATGGTCTTCTTCGCGAATTTCTTGATCTACTATTATAACAATATTATTTCATTATAATAATTAGCAAAACTGAGTATTAACAAAAAATAGGATGAATAATTAAAATTGAAAGGACATATGTATGTATTTAAAAAAAAAAAGAAAGCCAATACTAATCTAAGAGCAGTACAAATACACAATAGAAAACTGTCGGAAGACAATGTATAAATAATATTAAAGATGGTTTATGACTTATTCAAAATGTTCTAAATGAAGCATTTTGTGAAACATTAAATGAGAAAATCGCGTTATTAATTAGTTAAATTATCAGAATAGTTCGACTAGTTCGCATCTTTGTTCTTCTAAAAATACATCTTTTTTTTAGAACTCTTCTTTATTTTCAAATCTGACGTTTAGATTTATTATCTTTTCTTCTTTACTTCATCATCACAGCTCCGTATCTGGTTTTTTAGTTGTCGTTTCCTTCGTAGTTGTACTAGTCTTCACTTTTCTCTTCGGTGGAACCGGAACTTCAGAACTTCCAGGTGGTGGAGTTTCAGGAACTGATTTATCAGCTTCAAGCTGTGCAGATTTAGTGGTAGTTGTTTTTTTCACGACCTTCTTCTTCTCGGTTGAGCTTGAACCTTCAGCATCACCTTCCTTCTTCTTTACAACTTTCTTTACAACCTTCTTTGTTACCTTCTTCCCAGAAGATTCACCTTCAGCTTCTTCAGATTCCTCAGTCGATTGCTTCTTTACAACCTTCTTCACGACCTTCTTTGCAACTTTTGGCCCATTTTCCCCTTCTTCAGGATCAATTGGTGGACTCGTTGGGGGAGTTGCTTCAGTTACTGTTGGCGTTGCAGGGGCTTTTAATTCCTTTGATCTGGTTGGCCTTGAAGGGGACTCTAAAGATTCTGATGTTTTTTCTGGCGAACCTTCGGAAGAAGCTTCAGATTCTTTTTGCTGTTCGGATTTCTCAACTGAACCTGAAATTTCACTGGGCTGTCGATGAGGAATTTGAACTGTGAGTTTAGGTTCACTAACAGGGATCAAAGGTTTTTCCATTGAAGAACTTGTACGTCGTTCGAGTTTTGGTTCTTGAACTTCTGCTTCTTTTGGTATTTCAATTTCTTTTGGTACCTCAGTCTCTTTTGGTACCTCAGTCTCTTTTGGTACTTCAGTTTCTTTTGCTACTTCAGTTTCTTTTGGTAAATCAGTTTCTTTGATTTCTTCTTTAGGTTGAACTTCTGGTTTTGGAACCTGCGTTGGATCCGGATTAAGAGAAACAACATTTGGACTACGAGCTAATAAAGCAGTCGAACTTTCAGAAGTGTCAGGTGCTCTAGAGATTGTTGTTGAAGGAAGAATTTCAGTTTCAGGGTCGACAGATCCATTTCCAAGTTTTGGTGTTGCAGGTTCTGTAGTTGTAGGTGTTGAAATTGCTGGGTCGATCAGAGCTTCAGAAACGGCGAGAGCAGATTCTTGAACTGAAGTTACAATTGAAGAAATAGCTTCTTCTTCAACTGGTAAAGTCACCTGAGACACTGATTCTTTTGGCTCTGCTTGTAAAACTGACTCTGCTACCTGAATAGGAACTGGTTTTTCTTGAGCTTCTTCTGCTTTCTGAAGCTGCTCAATTATTGGTTTTGTAGGATCTGGTTCAACCGCTGGGGTTTCCTGAGTTTGCTCAGGAGTTGGTGTACTTTCGAGAACGGAAGTTGGCTGATTTTGTTCAGGAACTGGAGCTGGTGTAACTTTCTCAGGAATCACTGGAGTTTGTTGAGCTTCTGATACGACAGGCGCTTTAATTTCTTCAGAAACGACTGGAATTTCCAGCACTGGTTCGGGAACTACTGGAGCTGGTTGAGCAGCTTCAGCAACTTGAGCAGGTTGAACAGCTTCAGTAACTGAAGCTGTCTTGACAGCTTCAGCAACTGGAGTTTCTGGTTGAGCAACCACTGGACCAGATTCAATTTCTTTAGGAACAGCAGGAATTTCTGGAACTGGTTCAGAAACCACTGGAGTTGGTTTTATTTCTTCAGGAATTACAGGAGTTTCTGAAACTGGCTCAGGAACTTTTTGAACTTCCAGAGTTGTTGAAATTTGTTTAACTTCCTGTACTGGAACCGCTGTTGGAGCATCCGTTCCTAAAGCTGTTTGAGAAAAATATCCAAATTAAAATTATTATAAAGAAATATTGTAGACTAGAAGTATTTTTGAGTGGTAGATACTATTTTTAAAAATTAAAAATTGTGTGTAATGATTATTAATAAAATGAAAAATGATTCAAGGGAAGCTATAGAAATGAATTTCTTCTTTACGCCATGTGGTAGCCACTCAAATCTCGGAAAAATGTTCGATCAGTGTTAGTAAAAAGCTGTGCAAAGCACAAAAACAATAAAAGCTGTTGTAAAAAATGCGACTAACATGCTAACAATAAAAGCTTTTATAGCATTTTCCTCTAAAATTTCATTCTAAAATATTTTTATCTTAATATTTAAAAATTTCTAGGATAATATACCAAAATTTCTACTAAGAGTTTTACTTTAAAATATTGCTGTTAATAAGCGAGAATTATTTTCTACATATCTAAACACATCCAATAATGATACTGAATTTTTCGAAATGATTGTAGTAACAATCAAAAATGAGAACCCAAAAATGAAATTTGAATCAGATAAAGCAAAATGAGCCCTATAAAATACAATGATCAAAATCCTGTGAAATAAAATTTATGGATGTTTTTGTATCGTTGTAATGAGAGAATCTTGATAACTCATGAGCTTAAGAAATATTTACCCAATTAAAGCAAAATGACAATGCAAGACGCAGCAATGCTATGACGCCAGGATCGGTTAGTTGCTCTTCACTGCTCCTGTTTCAAAATTCAAACACTCAAACTTAATAATTAAGAAATTTCCACATTATAATAGCCTTGATTAGAAATACTCAATTTCTAATTTGTTTTTAAGATATGAGCGAATTCTTCAAAAATCGTTTATACTTTGGTAAATTAGATTAAAAATAGTTTTCTTAGCAAACGTCGATCTTTGAAGGACTCTACGTCAAGTTTTCAAGATTTATTATTAATTAGCGCATGCTTTCTTATCTTTGGGATAAAAAATAAAAATAAATTCAAAGCAGACGACTTTTTAGAGCAAGTTAATTTATTGCTGTTTATTATAAACACATCAAATCATTTATAATTATAAATATCCTTTCGATTATGAATTACAAAAATATCAGAATTCGATAAAATATCTAATCTTTAATTGATTTTAGTTGCTTGTTGCAGATTTATATTCTATAACGTACCAGGTACAACTTCTTCTGATTTTTTCGTTTCTGTTTTTTGCGTTTCTGTATTTTTGGTTTTTGTTTTCTCTGTTTCTTCTATCACGGGGGCTTCGGTCACTTCCTTCTTCAATTCTTTTTCATCTGCCTACCAAAAAAAAATTAAATAAAAATTATCAAACTGACATCCTTTTTTTACTGACCAATTGAAAAGCGCAAGAATCTAAAAGAAACTCGTTTCTTTAAAAATAATTTCGAAATTATATAAATGCACAAGGAACCTATGGATGATAATATACAAATTGTGAATGAGAATCTATTTTTCTACTCGATTAGCATCTAGAGCTTTACAACAGAATTTAATACACGGAAATAAGTTTATTATTGAACAATCAATCGTATTTAATAAAAATATTAATATTTTTACCTGCGGTGGGGTTTTTTCTCGTACAGCTCCAGTGGAAAGAGTTTCAGAAATCTTCTTCCAAATGTTATCGAAGCTGTCTTTACCCAAATAATCGATTTGTCCTTGCTCCCAACTTTGTTTTCTCATATGCTCTTCAAAAGCGAATTGTTCGTTGCTTCTGGGTTCACCCAACGTCAATTTAGCTAAAGCTCCTGCCAGTCCAGCCTAAATAACAAATAATCAACAATGTAATAAATTAGAAATTAATTCGAATAGTTATTTAAACTTTTATACATCTTACAATTGTAAAAGCTAGACATTAAATTAATCAAAGAATAATAAAGAATAAATTGTTAATTAATTGTTCTTAAATTGTTTATATGTACAAAGTTAATAACATTAAATATTTATTCAATAAAAAATATCATTAATATATTAAAACATGAAACAGGATTAAAATTAACCATGGATAAAAATTTCTAATTAAAAACTATAACACAAAACTGCAACCAAAGCATTATTGAAGGGACTTATGTATTTAAATTGATTGCAATCTCCTACTGAAAAATATGGGACAAAATATTTTTGTCGAAAAACCAAAATCTCATATGTTAAAAAAATACCGAAACAATAATTTCTGACCAAAAATTTTGAAGAAATTTTGAATACAAGTTTTGTACGAAAATTTTAAATATAGTTTGAAATTTTTTTTTATTTTTGGGAATTTCAAAATTCGGGTATTTTAAATTTTCTTGATATTGAAATTTCAGGAATTTGAAACTTCGAGAATTTGCGTTTTTCGGGAATTATTTTTTCAGTATTTTTTCATATTCGGAATTTTGATTTTTCGGCAAAAAGATGTTGTACTCAAAATATTTTGTCAGCTCACGAATTTCTTTATCGAAAATAAGATGCTTTTATATATTTTTAAATATTTTAAAGTGGAATATTTTTCTTGACACATAAAAAAAATATTTAGTGCCTTTTACTTACTTCTGTACTCTCTGGGTGCTTCATTCTCTGTTCAGATTGCGATGCTACTTTGTTAGGAAGAATACGGGTTTTAATAGGAAACTGGGATCTTAATCTGTGTGGTTTAGTTTGTTTGTCATTCTGTCTACTCTGTTTCAAATCTTGCTCCCTACCTCGTTTTTTCTGCATCGCAGCCTCATCTGTATCTACAGTGTTTTTCAAAATTCCTTTAGGAGGAACTTTTCGAGATTGACTAAAACTCTTTAAATTTCTATCCGAAGTCTGGTGCAACTTCGTATGATGCTTTTGATCATGAGAGTTAGATACCGATCTATGAGAATGAGAATGAAAATGAGAATGATGAGGAGAATGAGAATGTTGTTCCTCTTTAAAGTCTGATTGAAAATTCTGAGACGTATGATGTTCCTCCTGAAGAGGCTGAAATACCTGAGGAATTTGACATTCTTCTAGACTACTTTGTTGATCCTTATGTTCATGAATTAGATAATCTTTCTGATTCTCTTCCTTATTTTGAAATTCGACTTGATGGATTTCATACTGAGAAAATTCTTTACTCTCCTTTTGCTCCGGATAATATTCTTCTATTTTATTATCTCTATCACTCCAACACGGAGGCTCTTCTTCGAAATTATCTTTAAATTCCTGAGTCTGATTTGGTTGCTGAAAGCTGTCAACTTCCTCGGATTTCTGAAAGTAGCTTTCTGATTCTGAATTGTCTGGATTTTCTTGGGTAATTTGCTGAATATCTCTTAAAAAAGGATCTAACTGCGGGGAATAAAATTCCCAGGGGTCTTTAAAATCTGAAAAGTCAACTTCCTGAAGTCCAAAGTCACTGTAGGTTTCGTTGTTGGGATCGTAGGAAAGTGTCCGATCGATATAGGATATTTGGGAAAAGGTATTGTGTCCGGATGGAGCCAAAGTGCTGGTGGCCTTTGCAAGCATCATGCGAAAACAGAAAAATGCACACTCAATATGTTAATGACAAACTAGAGTTGCAGTGTCCATTTTTTTTTAGATTCTCATGAATTTAAAAAATAGATTTTATAAAGAGTGAATGAAAGCTGTGCAATTTTGTTCAAGCAAACAAAAAATACTGAAAGAATTCCATCTTTTTGTCCAGTAAAGTTTAATCGCGATAAAAAAAAAAACCAGTTTTTAAATTTGCCGTGCAATTTTCATGTAGCTTACTCCAGCCAGAAGAATTAGAAAAAGTTACATGCAAGGAAACAACAAAAAAAATAGACACTGACGAGATACTTAACAAGAATTAATGCCAATGAAGTTTAATCAAAAGCTGTATTCATGCTCGAAGTCTGGACCCATTAAGTTAGTTAAAAATAAAAAATGTATTATAATTATTAGTTGGTGAGAAATGTTAATTAAATAGAAAATTGTTAAATAATGAGGACATGAATACAGCTCTTAATTCGGATTTGAAACAATGTTTTTGATGACTACAAACACCTTGAGCTATTTACAATTCTAAGAAACAGAATTTGAATTTTTTTTAATCGCGAAAAAAGGTTGACCACTTAAAAATTAGAGGAATCAAGGTATATTTAATATTTATGAATATTATGAATTAGGCAAAAGCTTTCTAAGTGCATCTAAAAAAATCTAAAGTGCAGGTTTCAGATTTAATTCAGATGTTTTAATTCAGGGTGTTTACTTTAAAGGTAATTTAATTGGGAAAGAATAAAATTTGAATGTCCTGGAATTTAAAACTAAGACAATTTAAAAATATATACATAAAAATATCCAGAGAAAATTGTTTAATTTTCTTAAGAACTCCTAATTCTTGCATTCGAATAAACACCCTGAAAATTCATAATACATATATACACTATTCTAAAAAATACTGACTAACTTCGAAACATTTATATCTATTGACTATTGAAATAACGTTGAAATCTAAGAAAATCTAAGAATCTAAGTTTCTAAATGACTGAAGAACAAAATAATCCGAATAGTTAATAATTATCTTACCTCAAGAAAACTTTTTACCGAATCCCTGCACAGATTGCTTAGCTTGCAAAATCAACAAGAAGATATTACTCAAGTATAATATTATTATTGAAAAATAAAATCATTCAGGATTCAAATTTCAGAAGATGAAAGGCGATAATAAAATGAAACAAAAAAATGCCACACAGTAGATCTAATATTTAAGAACTTAACTCACCATAATGGGATTTAGCTGAGGATGTACATTATCACAGAAAATGTTCCACCAAACTTGCAAAAGAGGTTGCAAGTGACTCGAACCAGATGGAGGTTGAACGATACCAGTGAGTGTATCAAAATACTGAAGCCAGGGCTTTGTGGCTCCGATGAAATGAATGATCCTCACATCTTCTCCGAATCTGAAAATTGAGTTTTTTTTTTAAATCTTTCTTAATTTTACTTGAGATTAATTACTTAAGGATATTAGATTCAAGTTCTAATCTCGAAATTCGATTTCTTCATTTTACTTGATAAATATTATAATGAGATATTTTTTGCTCCATAGCACTACTCTTATTTGAAATAGAAGTTTGTCTATAGAGCGAAAAATGATTCAAGTTAAATACTTTTTACACAAAACAGTACTAAAGTCAACAAGTTTTGTGCTCTATACCCACAATTCTATTTAAAAAATAAGTACCGCTACAGAGCGAAAAAATGTTTAATTGTAACATTTATTGAGTAAAATGAGGAAATCAAATTTTGAGATTAGAACATGGCTTTTTAACACCCTTAATTTGATTCATTAAGAGCTAGAGGATATCTTACTGTTTAAAAGCAGGCAGATATGAATAAGTGGCGGTTGAACACATATTGTAGATAAAAGGAAGATGTTTGGAAATGTCTTTCTGAGCCCAGTCGCTAAAATACATGTTGAGAAGACCCTGATCACCTCCATCGAAAGATCCTTTTGCTGTAGCAAATGCAACCAGAGAGTCATAAGTTTCCTGAGATGGTTTAAATACGAAAACACCTGAATTGAAACAATCCGGCCATCCAACATCCGGAGCTGCAGAGAGTTCCTCTCGTTGAAATAATTCGTCACAGTTCCTAATTACCTGGAAAAGTCATTCCCGTTTAAAAAAAAAATATCTCTCAGTTCTGAAATAATATAAAAGCTGGTTCAATAGCTAATAGCCTTTTAAATATAAAAAGTATAATATTAAATTAAATTTAAAACACTATTGTACTTACGAGGGCATCAGCATCTACGAATACACATTTTTCATACTGAGTCAACCTCCAACAATGTAATTTGGTGAAGGTGATGCCCAATTCGGGCCTAGCCAAAAGTCTAAGATTCGCTTCATCCTTAGAATCAAGGATATTCACTTCCTGAACTACAGTAAATACTGTCGACAATTTCTCTCTGAAAAAGATTAAAGAAATGTGGGTATAGAGTTCCAAAGAAAAAGAATTTCGAATACCAAATTTTTAAAATCCTTATTTAATTCTAATTGAAATTTGAATGATTGTTTTTATACAGTTCGTTGTCAGTTAATGACCCTGCGAGTCTTGGTCAATGTCAAGCCCGTCATTTCATTGCTTTGGCGTCAGTTCAGTTTGGCAGCAATGATAGACTTTGCAAATTTAAAATTACATGGCAACTTCAATTCCCCGATGTGGTTTATAGTAAATGTCAAGACTTGGAAATTTGTGAAAGTGATAGGAAATCAACTATTCTTTTTACAAATATTTGGCTGCAGTCAATTTAAAAATAATTTTAAGAGCATTAGTATGGAATTAGAACCTTACATAGTTTCGTAGGTTTAAAAAATTTAATTTAGCCAGTTTTCGAAAATAACCATAGAGAATTGTGGGTTCACCTGTTTTATAAATATAAATATCAATAACTTTTGAAATAAAAAAGATTTTTTTCATTTCTTGGACTCATTTTAAAGGTAACTTTCTATAGAGTCTGACGAACTTATTGGTATAATTGTACAATTATTACCCTGCAGTGTGCGAGGACTTAAAGTTGTCGCGAAAAAGTTGAACATATTTGAATATTTTTCCTGTCGAGAAAAATATTTTTATAAAATACAGGAAATACTTAATCATGAACTTTTTGCAAAAAGATATTACAATTTACATTCACTTGATTTTTATTATTATTTTCCTACTGATCAGGCGATATTGAACTTTTCACGTATTTTAAATCCAAATTTAAATCCTTGTTCAGTACAGAGAAATAATTGTACAATTATTTCAATAAGTTTATCAGATTCTAGAGAAATTTTTTTTTAAAATGAGCCCAAGAAATTATAAAAATGTTCATTTTGTCGAAAGTTATTGATATTTTTATGAAACATTGAGATTTGACGTTTTTTGCAATATCTTCTTTAAAAATTGACAAAGTGACATCGTCCTGGGCTCATTTTAAGCAGAATTTTGATAGCTTTTAACTTACTTAAAAGAAAAAAAGGTGAACTCACAATTCACAGTAATGTAAGAATTTTATAAATTGGAGATAACTTTGGTTTTCATTTTTAATACCTCATAAGATCTGTTACTCCTGGTGTTATTAAAGCAACGAGATCGTGTGGGGTCCCTGCTCGTCTCAAAGAATGTGCCAAGACCAATGCTCCCAACGAATAAGAGTCATTCGTGGCTAACGTTACCCACGCAAAGCCTGAAAAAAGGACATAAAATTATTAATTAATCAAATACTACAAATAAAAAAATAATAATTACCTAGAGAAACTATTAAAATATTTTTCAAGGAATCTTGTTTGTTTAAAAATTCTCTAACAGTTTGAAGGATGATGAAATGATTTTAAATTTAGAAGTTTAAATAATAAAAGAAGGTAGAAGCACATGACAAACATTTTTCGACTTTGTCACATAGTTTTGATGAAAGATTAGTTTGTAAGGTGACGGAAGAAAGGAAGCTAAAATTTATAAAGGTATATGATCTGGCTATGAATTGCAAAACATAACAACGTAGAATAGGGAGGTGTAGTTGCCAAGACAAAAATAACACTATGCGTTTGTGAAAAATGTTATTACGTACGAACTTCCGGATAACACCTACGCAACCGTGAAAAGAAAATATTGCATCCTGTTTTGATTTTGTTTTCAAAACGACAGAAGTTATTTTCAATTTTATTGTTTAGATTTTTCACTAATACCCTTCCAAAAAACTTCTACATTTAGCTACAGCTTTTCAAAACTAAAAGCGTAATATTTTTATAATTAAGTACTGAACTAAATTCGCAAATATAATCTTTAAATCTTTCTTCTATTTTCTCTTGGATCTGAAAGTTGAAAGACGATAAAATTCCTCTTGGCTTTTTTTTTAAATTAAAAAAACTCGTCTAGACGATTGTCTAGCAATGCAATGAAAATAATCGAAATTTCTCTACTAGGTGAAAGAATGTGGAAAAAAGTGTCGGATATAAAAAAAAAAAAGAAAAGGTGAGAGAGCAATTGGCACTTGTCCAAAACTTGTTATATTTAGATTTCGGATCTCAGAATTTCTTCTTCCTTGATGCGCAAGGTGGATATATACGGCTAGACTCAATATCCAACTATTCGGTGCCACCCCCATTGTTCAGAATTACCTCTTTTCCAAATACATATTTAGGTTTAAATCTCAAACAGAAAAAAATCCTTTTGTTGCCTTGCAGTCTGCCTGTCACTATTCTCTAATCAAATTATTTTATCAATAATATTTTCGAAAAACTTTAGAGTAATTTATGATACGCTTAAGATTTACGAGAGAAAGAACGCTTTAAATTCTAAAATGTATCATTTTGTATATTTCTCTTGCCAATTTCTTCACTCTAAACTATTTATTTTAAACCCAATTTACACTTCTTTGGCAACATTTCCAAATCAAAAACTGCGTCTTTGATTAAACCAAAATTCAATTTTTAATTCTAAGTAGAAAATAAGTCGAGCAGAACTCAGGAATAAAAATCTAGGCTCTATAATAGGCTCTATATAATAGCGAAAAATAGAGAAATGGTCTAAATTAATCGATCGCTCTTCTCGTCATAGATTAAATTTGATTTCTTTTGAACACAGTCAAACATCAGATCTGTTTTTTAGCCCTGGCGCTTATTTTCTAAAGTTTGATACGCAGTTGTTGGCACGTGTATATTGCGACATGAAATTGTTTTAGCTTGTGAAATTTAGTTTTCTGTCTTCAAATTTTTTAATGTTTCAGGGGGCGCATGAATATTCCCCAAATTCAATTTTAGCTAATTTTTATTTCTACGAATTTCTACTTAACATAATATTTATTTTTCCGAATTACATTTTTTACCTAATTTTCATTTCTTCGAATCGTCATTTGCCCTAATGTTTATTTCTCCGAATTTCTATTTAATATAATTTTCATTTCACCGAAAAACAAAAATAGATCATAAATTAATTTTAAGTTTGGAAGAATGAAAATTATGACGAATAGTAATTCGGAAAATTAAAAATTGGGGCAAGTAATAATTCGAAAAAATGACAATTAGGCCAAACATTAACAATTCCAATAAATAATTTTTAGAGAAAATTGATAGTCGGTCATACACATTTCAGTAAAATAAAAATTAGGTAACACTGAATTTGGGAAATATTCATTTTATGGAAACATACGAGCTTAAGATAAGATCACAACATAATTACGTCTTTATTTTTGGATTAGAGATAATTAACTTCACACTTTTTTCTCTGAAAGGAGTGATTACCAAATCTATAATAACCTTTTAAACGAAACTGAATATCAGGAATTTCCACGACTCACAACAGTGGTAATTTGACAAGTAATGCTAAGATGTACAAAACTTCAAAAAGGATCCACGTTTCAAAATTAAAATTTTGAATTGATTTATTATCAAAAAAGAGTGCAGCGCACTTGACTAATATATAAAATTATGGAGTCGAACTTTAAAACATTCAATTGTTAAAATAAGAACAAATTCATCATTATTTCTGCTGTGTGGTTTAAAATTTTCCGGTTTAAAACTTACGAATTATTAGCAAAAAAACTGCACGTGGGTGAAGGACAAGGCAAGGAAAAGAATGGAAAAAGGAAGAACCTAGACTTGAATATCACATTACTATTGCTTCCATATATCACAATAACGGTTCTGAGCAGTTGTCAAAGCATCTACACATGTTAAAATTTATATCTAGAAACATACACTTATATCTCTATTGAAAGATTTTTAATCAAAATTTTATTTACCTTCTAGTCACATATTCTCAAATTAGTGAGTTTAGAATTCAAATTTCTAAATAAAAATTTCCATCTCTATTTTAAAAAGTATTTTCTCTTCTCTCTTTTATAATCTATTAAATTCTCATTCAAAGAATTTTTTTCTTCAAGTGGCGTTTTACAAAATTTTTGGTCCAAAAAAATTAATTCCAGTTAGCGAATTCCAAACTCGATTAAACAGGATATTTAAAAAAATTTAACAATGAATTTGATTACGTTAATTGAATTTTAAATAAAATTATATACATTTTTTGAAATAAAAAAGGCTGTTTATTTGAGGATTTATCATTTCGACTATTTTACAAAAAGTAAATTTTAAATGCCCTCTTTTTTAAATTTTATAAATGAAAATAATGTACTTTAGGGGAAAATCAAAAAATGGTAAACAGAAACCAAGTTCTGTAGCCTGCGATTATAGAAACATTGTAATTGTTTGCTTAATTTGAAGTAGATAATAGAATATATAATTATTTATTGACAGAATCGGTTCGACTTAAAAATAGCAGACTTATCTTTCCCTCCATGTGGAGGTAAGTAAGCATTGCGTTGAGGATTCGCGTATTATGACACGGAGACGAAACCCGAGAGCTAGTAAAGTACAGGGCGACGTTGTACATTTATATTTATACACACCGGTTAGCTTATAATAGCGAACTGGCTTTACATTTATGCGAAAAGCATTTCTGTTCCTTGACTTAGGTCAAGCTTTGATAAAATCACACTTTACATTTTTTGTCATAATATCAAGCGAAATTTCCATTTTTTCTAGATAAAGTATTAGCTTATTAGCAAGATCTTTTATCCTAATAGTTTCAAAAAACTTTAAAAGAACAAATTAAAAAACTAATATAGTTTTTCCAATATACTACTCTTTGCTTTGCATAATTTTCTTAAAAATAACAAAAATTTTCTTGGTTTTTACAAATATCTCTTAAAAATTTGGAATATGCTTTCTTGAGAGTGAAATAAATTGAATGAATGTTGAAATTTGCGAATACTTTTGGCTAATCGCCATGCAACTTCTGTATTCTGCATTCCATTCTAAATTTTTTTTTAAACTTCAACACCAATTATATAATAATCCTTTATGTTGAATCTTGAATTCTTAAATTATTAATTCAAACTCAGCTCATTGAGCCAATGTTATAAAATAATCGATAGCATATTTACAAACTTTTAATTCCGGGAACCATAATCACTGAAGGAGTGCTTGAAATACTATAGGCAGAAAAATTTTGTTGCATATTAATATCGCACTTTACAGTCGCACTTATCCATATTAAGCCACACGAATTATCGAAGCGATACTTTTACGTTCTTTATGTCATTGGAGATTATTTAACGTCCAATTATGCAAACAAGACAATATTGCATTAACAATAGATACCTTCTCTGTGAACAAAAATCAAAAAAATAATTAAATTTAAATTATCTTAAATATTCCTCGTGATAAAAAAAATGTATAAGAGAACAAAATTTTAAAAATTTTGTAAACAAGTTTGACTGTTGATCACGTCATCGAAGTTCTGTTTTCTCTCGAGTGAAGTATATCTTTAAAAAAATTATTGGGTCAGTGAAAATTAAGGAAATTAATCTAAAATCTTCTTATTCATTGTTTCAAGGATTTTCAAAATATCTAAACAATTCGAATACATAAAAAATAAGTATCAAAGGATACTGGAGGTTTGGCAAGCAGCCGTTGGTTTCTCCCTCATCAGAGAGACCAGAATAAACTCTGGAGATACCAACGTGCGTGGCTTATTTCTTGTGAGGAAGGTATGTACTATAACTTCTTTGCAAGCACCTTATAAAGCAATCTCCAGTATTCTTCATTCGACTTTTAAATTTAAACCCAATTCTATTTCTATGTCTGAAACAGGAATAAAAATTAAAATCTCTAACCAACGAACAGATGAAAAAAAATCGACACTTAACTCAGAAATTAAACATGAAAATTTTTTCTAATTGAACCAAGGGATATTTTAAATTTGCAATTATGATATACGGAGAAAGAATGTTAAGTGGGTATACTGGTTTAAAGAAAGTGCAAAGTGTCTGAGCTAATAATATGTTTTTAAATTCTTAGACGAATTGTTCAAATTTTCAAATAAAATTAGTTTCATTATATGTATAAACTACTTTAGAAGAACTAGTTAATTTTCTCGTCTATCCTGAATAACCAAAGTGAGTTTTCACAACTCGCCAATTAAAATGAATTTCTTTAAAATTGTTTATCCAACCTAATTTTGTATTATGAGATTCAATTGATGTCAAATTTCTGGGTTTTTAAATTCAATTCTATATTTAAAACACCACTTTCACGTGCGTCTATTTTTTCGTAGCAATCGTCTCGACGAGGTAAAAATAGCTTTTACCACAGAAATAGTCTCTGAATTCTTAGTCGAAATGCAGACGATATCACTTATTCTATGATAACAGACACAATGTATACGTCATTACCCAATTACACTCAATCAAAAAAATAAACAAGAATAAAAATGAGAATGAGAATATTAATCAGAGTAGTAAACTTGGATTGTTTTCTTAGATTTTATCGACTTTGACATTTTTTAGCAAATTAAGTACACAAGGGGAAAAATACTGTAATTAGACTTTAAAAACAGTTGGAAAGAGGGAAGAAAAAATTATCGCCTCTTGAAATGCAAGTAAATCTCTTTGATTGAAGGTCATGAGGTCGAGACCGGTTAATGTCGGGGACTTGAGCAGATGATCGACTATTTCAGGATATTTGATGAATGAAAGTTTTAAAATCTGAGGTGGGAAAAATTGAAGAAGAAATCGAATGGGATGGAAATAGATTTTCGCTGAAACTTACCACCCATGGCTGATGTAAAAACTTGAATTAATTTTTTTTGTACTCTTATAAATGAACGCACACACCGACCAACTCGACAATCCGAACAGACTAAAGCAGTTAGCAGACCAAGCAGACTAAACTCTAAAGTGCTTTCTCTGTCAGCCCTACAATATCAGTGCGGAAGTGAGAAGCAACTGGGAGTGAATTCACCCCACTACGTTTCATCTTTAGCTTTGCTTTGAACCATTTTATAGTCGAGTAACCGATGGAGATAAGTTTAATTGATTTTTAAGACGTATTTTGATATATTCAAACAAAGAAATTGCATTGTACGAATTTACATTTGAGCCATTCAAAATAAACTCAAAATGATCTCAAAACAAAAACGGATAAAGTGAAATCACTCAAATTAAAGAGGAAAATTAGAAAATTGCTAGAAACTGGAAAATTTCAACCTAAATGCATTCAGATTTAAGCAATTTATAAATTAAAAAATTATAGGTGTTCAGAAGACCTTAAAAATTTGGAAGATGTATAATTAAAAGTGATTCAAAAAGGGAAATATGTATTTAAAAATACTTCCATTCGATTTATGGCATTACATAGATAACATTTATTTCTCTTAAGAATTTTCATGAATTTCCTTACAGTTAAAATAATTAACTGTTAAAAATTCCATGGATGTTAAACGATGGTTAAGTTAAACGAAAAATATCTCTATCGAAATCGTAATTTCTAAAAACATTCATTTTCTATGCAATAGAACAAAAGTAGTTACATTAAGAAATATTTTTCCTGCGTACCTTCAATGACCGAAATCGTATTTTTCATATTTTCAATTTTTACGCTCCACTATACTGAGATCCAAAAAGTCAATCTTTAATCTTATTGTATCTGTGGTAGAAACTCTTTATATGGTTCTTTTTAAGCTAATCATAAACGTTTTCTCAAATCCGAAACAGAATATGATGATTTAATATCGATTCAATAGTAAATTTCCTCTTTCTACAAAAGAACTTATTAAATGCGTCGTCCATCATCGTACAAGTCATTGGGTTCCTCGACTGAAAATATAAAAAAAATGTCAATTAATATATAGAGAACATAAGCCTTTCCTATAAAAACAAAAAACCAAATATACTTATTCAGTTTTTTGTTGTTAATTTTTCAAATTGTATGTAAAATTAGAAGAATTTTGTTTCAATTAAGAGGCAATAAAGCACCAACTATTTTCAGTCTAAAAAGTTCTTACAGCCCAGAAAATGTTGATCAAACTGTGCTAAAATCGTAACTAAACGATAATCATTGACTTTGAAACGTCCAAACTGCTGCCATTTCCTAAACCTTTCTTTCAACTCAGGTCCACCTAGGTGGCGGAAAAGGGCTAATTTTCTTCTTTCTGGTTCCTCTTCAAATTTCAATATAAGCAAATAATCTAGAAAACCGTGCTTCCAATCACGCCAAGATCCACCTGGGTTATCCCCTGATTTAAATCGTGCTATAGCTGGTAATGATATTGAAGTTGTGATGTTAGCCATAATTTCCAAAACGCATGTAACACAGCTTCTTTGTTAAAATTTTCACTGATTTTCACTTCCTAAACTAAGGTACTATATTATATACCCTGTACTATATTATATACCCTATACTATATTATATACCCTATACTATATCACCTCATCTCTGACTATATTATATACCCTACCTAAACTATAGTCTTGTCGACGTATTTGTGGTATTTCTGTAGTGGACGGTTGACGTTGTAACCGTTGTAGCTCTTTAAATTTTTTTCAAAATAGCGCCTCTAGTGATAAAACCGAGAACGTTGTAGCAGACGAAAAATTAAAAACCGAAACCGCGGGAGTTGAAATGTTTTGATTATTGTGTGTACAACTGTCAGTTGTGTCAGTTAATATTTTATCAAAAACATTTCAAGTTTAATTATTTCAAGCTTCAGGATGAAAATTACGGCTCTGGATAATAATACCGTCAAACTTTTAAAATCGAGTCAAGTGATAACCTCTGTATCATACGCGGTGAAGGAACTTGTGGAAAATGCATTGGACGCGAATGCTAAAAATATCGAAGTTAATCTCGTAAGTTTATAATTATCTTTAAAATTAGAAATTTGATTAAATTTTATAAGGTTTTAGACATATTTAGCAGTTTACTTTTTAATTTTTAAATCTAAAAATAGGAATTGAGTCACTTTTTCAAATTCTAACAACATAACCTTTTTACTTTTATTGTGATGAATGAACTTATTATTAATGAGAAATTAGCGAGAATAAATTCTTTTGTTTTGTATTTGTTGTTAACTAGTTTTTTTCCAGTATGATGATGGTCTGACACAAATTGAAGTAAAAGACGATGGTTATGGAATTTCCAAGGATGATGCACCGTTCATGGCTCTGGCTTCTTACACTTCAAAAATAAAATCTTTCGATGATCTGGGTTAGTAACAAGTGGTTTAAAAAGCTTTCTTGAAAATTCAAGCATTTTTGAGACTTGAATTGTCATTTAATTCAACAATTACACTTTTTTCAGAGGCACTTCATACTTATGGTTTTCGTGGTGAAGCTCTTCAAGCCTTAAGTCAAGCAGCCGACGTTACAATAAGTACGAAAACCGAAGATGATGAAGTTGCAACTTTGTACACTCTCGATCCCAATGGAAATATTATAAAATCGGAAACTTGTCATAGATCAATTGGTTAGTAAATTAAATACTTTAATACAGGGCCGGCGGAGTATTGGTTGTCTGTCTTTCTTGCTCATTAAGAGCCGTAAATGTAATCAAATGAGAGCAAGCGA